>OX465283.1:49729962-50329962 GCA_949987705.1 Thereva unica
CGAATTTATGATCAAAACTTATAAATTCAAAATGGCCGCGCCAATATGGCCGACGAATTTTTCCAATTGTATTCCGTTTGCAATGAAAATCGGTATCTGGGGGCTTTTAGGGCAAACAACGAATTTATGATCAAAGCTTATTAATTCAAAATTGCGGGTCCAATATGACGCACGAATTTTCCCAAGCCACATTCTGAAATGTAGTAAATTTCTAAAATTCCCTCTAACCAGTATAGAAACAGTAAAAACGGTAGAAAGAGTCGAAGTTTGCAAATTTGTGCGCCCCTACATTGTCATCACGAGGTTAAACGATGTCATTTATCGCTTCCAAAAAGTTCAATCGGAAAAAACGGGACCTGGAGGAAGCTGTGTTCGGGACGAATACTGAGTAAGAAGGGAGCAGTGTAACGGCTAACCGAAAAGAGAAAGTTAAAATTCCAATTCACCGAGAAGTTACATGTTTAGATGCATCTACTTGAATACATAACGCTGTTCTAATTGAATCACCGATAAGATTGGGAAGAGGGAATTTTTTTCCAGATTTATTGTTTTTTTTCCTACCGCGTACAACGCACACATAATTTTTTTTTTATTTAAAAGCCTTGCAACGCACACAGGTTTTTTGCTATAGGCTATCTTACTAATATTATAAACGCGAATGTTTGTATGGATTTGTTACTCTTTCAAGCAAAAACTACTGAATAGATTTTAATGAAACTTTACAATAATATAGCTCATACTTCAGAATAACATATAGGCTATCTCGAAACCTTCGGGTAGCTGTAGTGTACTGATATAGAAAAATCCGAAACTTTTGTATGGGAGGTACTCTTCAAATTTCTGCTAAAGAAGTCAGATCCATTTTGTTTTGGTTTTTTTCCGAAAAAAATACGATTTCCAAAGTTTCAGATCGATCGGAGTTTATTTACGGATAGTTGCCGTACAATTTTGTTGAAAAAATCAGATTTATCGCGAAGGACGCGGTTCTCTGAACTTGGATTGAAGTAACTTCGGCTGCATGTGCCTGATTTTAGCAATGTATGGCTTAAATGAAAGGTCTCGAAACCAAAAAGACGACAAATTCAATAATCAGATGTTCGTCGCTTTTTCTTTTTGAGCTATGGTACCTGGAAATTTGCATAGATTTCAAGGTGCTTGATTTTTCAACATACCTACAATAATTTTGCATGGGACATATTTTTTTTCATATTTCTTACGGAAAAATTACTCTTTATCATGCCGTTAAATGTTTGAAAAGTTCGCCCAATGTTGCCAAACGTTGCTTATTGAACGTATTAACTGTCTCCATTCATAGTGTGAAGTGTGACATCATCGGGAATTGCATCAACGCTACTTGATGGTGGATGTTTAGTGTATTGAGCACCCAAGTTCCTATTGAATTTGAACCAGAGAGAAACACCTATATGTAACATCAGTAAAAACTCCCGTATTGCCACATCCGTGCAAAATTATTATTTTGGAGCGAATGCACCATGGCCTATAAAAAATAGGTCGAAGCGCATGACAGGGCTTTTCAAGATTTCCGAGGAAAACCTAATCCATGGTAGGCGCTCTGACACTACTTGCTCAACTTTGCCTGGTATACTTCGATCAAAGCCTGCAAATGAGCTGAACGGATGCATGCTTGAAAGCATCACATCTATGGAACAGTATTGAAAAAACCAACTTTTGGTCGTTTCAAATAGCGAAATTTCAATCGATAGCATCGATATTATTCGGAATCAAAAATACGAAAATGGCTCCTACTGTATATTAAAATTCTTATCACCTCAACTGCAAAATAAACGGAAGCTATAGCGCGTACCAAAAGAATTGGAAATATAAACACAGGCGGCGAACTGACAATTTCACACCCATTAAAATTTCGTGTATGGATAAAGTTCAAGCGGACGTGCATTGTAATTTCTTCTTCGAAATTCATTTACGGGCAAAACACTCCCTCATAGCATCTGACCACGACAAGAGTGGCAGTGAGACCCCTGAATTGTGATTAGGGATATAAATGAGCAAGTGATTTGGGTTTTTAAACGAACGGAGTTACACTTTTCTTTACGAATGTACTTGCATCCCGGGATTTGAGACTCTCAGTGCCCATTGATTTTGAGATTCCCAATTGTTTTGGCGCACGCCATACTATTGGCTTATTTGTGCAGCGAGGCGCACCGGGTTCCAGCTAGTACGTTATATTTTTGGAATTGATCATATTCAAGGGTGTCCGAAAAATGTGTAGATAGTGGATGAGTGAATCGGTTTTTACTTAACAATTTTCATGATTGAAGTCAGTTTGTTAATTTGCTGGAACTTGTGCAGTTCGGTCGATGAATTTGATATATAAGAGAACGAAAATTAATACCAGGAGAATACAATGTCCATGGGAAACTTTTTATCACTATATCGAGTGCATGCTAAGAACTTCCCCAATAACGATCACTGATATCGAGGGGTCCCTATAGGGCACTATACTATTGTTGAATTATGATATCATGGCGGAGTGACTTCTTCGCTACCGTGGCGTTATATTTGTTGTAGAGGAACTGTTAAGCTTTTTTCGTCCACGGTTATACAGGCCATCATGTAATCGCGCTAACACCACGTATGCAGTAACCATTTGCCTTGATCTTCAAGTTGTCTGCAACAGCGGACTTAATGTCAACCGGTCCTAAAGATTCGGGTGCTATAGAAGATGCTTAAATCATAATTGAGTTTGGCCGCTAGAAAACTGAGATGAGAAGCAAAGCGTGTCTCGTTTGTCAGATCATCTAACAATAGTTCCACAATCACTGTAGAGCGGCCTGAAGTAGTTCAATAGTGTACTTTGTTTAGTCGGACTAGATCTCCAAAATAACCCCCTTTATACTATCGACGAATTTATCTTTGATAACAATGACGGGAGGCAAGGTCTAGTTGGACTGATAGTACAGAGAAAAGTGAAAGAACTGTGAACACCACAAAGCGCAGTTAGACGACGTTCCATCCAATACGGTGAACTATGTGCTCGATCTTCGATCGGCTTCTTCGCTTATTATGCTTTCAGTCAATAGTGGAAGCAAGGACAGGCAATTGCTGTAATGAAAGAAGACAAGAAAGAATGATTGCTATCTAAGCCAGTGGAAAGACAAAGGACCATGTCGCGGAAGGTAGTCGGGCTTCTTAATCTTCAGACTAGGAAGGCCGAAAGCTGACCCAGGTATTTCACCACAAATACATGCACGGTTGTTAAAAAGAAATCAATAAATTATAGTTTGTCGAGGCTTTTATAATCCGTGCATTTCGCTATATCTTCCTAAATGACGCTGTTTGATGAACCTCACCAGCATTGGCGAACCCGAGTAAAAATGAAACTCGCCCGCAGCTTGCAGCAGGTACACACTAGCTGGCACGGCGCCGCACCTACCATAACGTAAGACTCGCCCGCACGTGGCATGCAGGTGGCACGCACGAACAGTGTCAATCAGGAGTAAAAATGAAACGCGCTTGCACTTAGCATGCAGCTGGCACTCACAACCAGTGTCAAAAAACTCAAATTTAAAACGAAATATCTTATTGGAGAACAGTCGTATGTCTTTTGGTCTCAAAAATACACTAGCTATATTTGAAAGGCTAATGCCATTTTATCAGGACTCCAAGGAGTTGTGTGTTTTGTTTATTTAGACGACATCGTTGTCTACGCCTCATCGACTCGAGACCATGCGAAAAAACTTACAACTATTTTTTTAAGATTAGTGAATCAGTTAAAACTGCAACCAGATAAATCTTAAATATTTTTAAGAAAAGAAGTTGCTTACCTAGGTAAAATTGTCTGAAAGGATGGCTTAAGACTTAATCCAAATAAAGTTACAACGATTAAGGATTATCCTCGTCCATTGTCCATTCTAAGAAAATTAAAGCTTTCTTATGATTTTACTTCTTCTTCGGTGACTCTACAGCCAATTTTAGCCTTGGCCTCCATCAGCTTCTTCCTTCAGACGTCTCTCTGCTCCGCAGCTTGGCTTAGCCAGCAGCGTTCGTATACAAAGCGACTCATTCGTGGAGTTCTCGATTCAAAGGGGTTTCCCACAGGGAGACGTCGCTTCGCAACTTCTCTTCAACGGGTTCGAGGTGAACACTGGCTTTCGATCCGTCCGTTGTGAGCACTTTGGTCTTTTCCGCATTGATTTTTATCCCGTATAACTGGGCGATGCGGGAAATGTCGTATAACATGTCCGTTGCTTCGGCATCCGTGTCAGCGAAGACGGCACTATCGTCGGCGAACATTAACCAACTTAACGAAGTTGTTGTCGTCGTATCGAACTCCATGTCGTCCACCGAATGCTTCACGCATAATCGCGTCGATCGACGCCAGTGTTCACCTCGATGGAACCCAAATCGAACAGGTTCCGATGTTCAAATATTTGGAGTCATCGGTTGAGGAAAAGAAAGTGGCATCGACGGCCGACGCGACGTCACAGCGGCATCGGCCAGGCAACAGCAACATTCGCCTCGCTCAAGTGGTGTATATGGCGAACAAATATTACCATCAAAACATAAGTACGCCTTTACTGACAGTTGATCCTTCTGATTCTTCTTTATGGATCTGAAACGTGGACACTGCTTAATCTAGACGTCAACAACGTCGAGGTCTTCCAAATGCGAGGCTTGAGGCAGTTTGTTAGTGTCTCACTGCGCGATTGCCTTCGAAACGAGACAGTAAGACAAGGATGCGATCAACAGACACTGATCGAAGAAAAAATGCAAAAACGTCGACTCGGTGGTTTGGACATGTTTGCCGAATGGATGATGACCGCTTGCCACGTAAAATTCTCTCTCGAGACCGTCCTGCAGGCTGGAGAATCCAGTGATCGACACCGAAGAAAACCTGGCTGAAGAATATCGAGGGCTGCATAAAGAATCAACGATTATCCGGGGTGTGCTGCTTGGGCCGTCAGCTAATGGGTGAAAGAAGAAGATGTTTAGAATAATATTAAAACTGATGTCCTCTAAATTTCGCCTTAACCCTAAAAACCCCTGTACCAAGTGATTGCTAGGTAGTTTTGCTTTTAGTTTTACCACTTAAACTAATTAACTGAAGATCAAGTATCTAAAAACTTTTTATTTGCTATTTTAACCGGTGACAGGAACTTCCTACTTCAAAAATTTTCAACACGAAATAATTTTGGGAAGATTTTTAAATTTAGACACGACAGGATATGTTAACTCAGAAACTTGGTAAAAAAAGAAGTTACTTAATAAAATTTCTATTTCTTTTTCTCATGTGCTTGCTGACTCAATTTTTGCGAGCATAACCATAAATGTCAATCACAATAACCCGATTTCTTGTAAATTATGTAGTAGAAAGCATGGACAAGTAAAATTGCTCTAAACTTTATATAATACTGCGGCGACCATTGCGAACACGTTGATCGTCATTTATGGTCTGTCTACATTTATTTTCTTCATGCCAGATAGTCTCCATGACGTTTAAATTGTGCTCAGATTCAATGTGTTTTTACTGAGCCAGTGATCCCGTTAATTACTTCTGAGATTTAACTTTTATCTAATCGGCCATTAACATAGAAATTTCACCTATAATTACTATGGTATGGGGAATGTCGTAGATTGTGTGTTGAGCTATTTTTTTTGTTTTGCTATTCTCATTATATATCCCGGAGGTAAGGTAACACCAGCCGATCTGCATCGGCATCTATGATCGGTTGGGTAGTTAATAATGGTAATCACTTTGCTGCCTCCACATACTTCTCTCGATCAGCTTTAAAACAATTAATTTAATGCCATTAGTCTTGCTGCCTCGTAAACCTGCCTACGTGAGTCTGGCTGCCTGCAGATCGTTGTCGTTGTGGCAGCTTCACTGATCTTACCACCAACCTAGATCATTGATAGGTAAGTCCTGGCTTGAAACAGAATACCAGTGATTGAAATAAGCTGACCACAAGACTCCCACAATTGTAGCGCATAGCGACTATTTTCTCGATCGTATCTCGATATTAAAGTCGTGAAGGCCGTTCTCTGTCAGTCGAAAAACCGCCGTGTTCCCGTTGAATAGCATAAAAATGAAATTGAAAACAAACCTTGAACCGTGAGCTAGTCGCGGCTAGGCGGCATGCAACTAGTTCAAGAAGTGACTCATACCTTGAGGCGTTTTCATACTGAAACATTTTTCCGAGTTTGGAATTCGTTCTACGAAATTCACCATGACGAATTTTCACTATGGTTTCGGAACTTCGTGCGATCCTAAAGCATAATTTATGCTCCCCCAGGTAATTGCGCGGCATTTTGCGAAACGGGTGCAGGTTGCTCGAGACCAGTTCAGGATGCGATTGAAATGTTTGTGCACTAGTTGCGATCTGCGCTGTTGAATTTATTGCGCAATATGTTAACCCGGAATTTCAGATCTATTTGTATTTGCTACTAGAGTTTCCTGCTTCGGTACGGTAGTACATAGCATGGCTGGTGGTGGCTTAAGGAAATCGGAAAATGTGGAAAATGCTGTATATAATAATAATTACGCATGGAGCCAATATTGTGTAATCTTGAGACATGGATGCATTTTGATTAGGTGCGCATGCGAGAAGTGCTTTTCTGTTTTGATTTAAGGTAACGATTTATAGATAGTGTTAAGTTATGTAAATATTTAACCGAAATTGGAAATTGCATGAAAAACAGGTAAAAGGATAAATTTGGAAAAAGAGGGAAAATATCACAATCAAAAGAACTAGGTGCAATTTTTTATTACGTGATGTTTTCGTATATGGCTATTATTGGTTATGATTACGATCAGTTTAAGATTGGACTCCATTTTTGAGGCGCAATATTTAAAATATAATTTATAAGTGATAGACAACATTTCATATTATAGCTTACGCTCTAGTTCCGAAGTGATTCAACGATTATATGAGTGTATAGATTACCACGGTTAGTGAGTGGAATCCACTTTTTCATAGACTTGGTATTCATGCAAGGAAAATGAAACCAAGCCATATTCTGCAGTAAAAATTAATAAGCGCATTGCCATTTAATGATTTAGACGCATCTAGACAAAAATCCATTTTGTAGGAATGCTGTGTGTCCATCTTGATAGTTTAAGTATGCTATTATACAAGAGATTCGAGTTTTTCATCGTCTCCAATCCCAGTTCAAGTCTTGGCTTCCATCAGCTTCAGGGGTTTGCCAATTGGTTTTTGCTATCTGGTAGTAGATCCATTTTTTGAACATTACCGGCCTAAGGTACTTCATACAATAGATCACAGTGCATCAAGTTCAATGATAATTACGCAGCTATGCTTCCTGTGCCATCAGGAGTATCGCAGGGTTCTGTTCTCGGACCTTTGCTCCACAGATTATTCACGAATAATATGTCTACTGTCATCCGGAACTGCTGTTTTCACTTCTTTGCTGATGATAAGGAAGTACATATGTACTTCATCTTCATTTGATAAACTAGGCGAATCCATTGAGAGAGTGAATGATGACTTGCGCAATATTTCAATCTGGGCGTCTATAACTATCTCCGACTCAATCCTAATAAGTCCGTGCCGTTATTTATTAGCCATGAACTAAGTCCTAGCACGATTGATAATACTCCACTATGTATTGTGAATAAGGCTACGAATTTGGGTATTGTGGTGAGCTCGAGGTTCACATGTTGCGACCACGTCTCACTGATTCTAAGTTTACAGCTGCCTTCGTAGGTTATGGTCATTTAATAAACTCCTACCTCAGCAGACGCCTAGGACTGGTAAAGAGCCTCATAATGCCGCATTTTCTATACGGCATTTCGAGATATATTGCCATAGATGCCGTTTGCAGGCGTCGTCTGAATGTGGCTTTTAATGACTGCATTAAATTATCTTTTCCTGCGAGTTCTTGTCCTACCTTGACCTGCAGGCATTATATCTACTTTACAAGGTACCTTTTACCAGCAATCTCAAGTCCTTGGCTAGTTTTTTAGTAACTGCAGTCGCCTGTTAAGCTTCTGTATACCTACATACATTCAAGAGCAGCATTGGTTGTCGATCTTACTTCTTGCACACAACCAAGATTGTGGAATAATTTGCCTCCGTCCGTGAGGGAGCCACTAGAGCAGCGATTTTCAGGAGGAAAGTTCCATTTGGTTAATTTTAATTCTTTTGAATTCCATGTGCGTCTTTTCGTGAATGGTAAAAGTCATATTTAGTTTGGTAAAGCTTTGCAATAGTTTTCTTTCAATGTTTTTTCTCTCTCTTTTCTCTCCTTTTTTATTTGTTAATTCCTGTACTCTAAAAGATTTGTATCTTGTGTTACAAAATAAATAAATAGTATTATTATTATTGTTAGTATTATTACAAGCTGGGACACGGTACACCTCGCTGCATCCCTAAGCCAATAAAAACTATCCATTGACTTGGTATTTTTCGAGATATGAATTTTACACAGAATAAATGCCCCAAAGAACGGATACATGGGTCTTGAGACGGCCGCCATGGATCTAACGGTATATTGAGTATACTACATTGCTTATTGTATTCTACCTATCATACCCTTTCATAAGATACTCATATCGAGGGGGTTGAGAAGAAAGTGGTATTCCATGGATCTATCGGTATATTGAGTATACTATATTAACGGTATATTGAATATACTATATTACTATTATATTTCAGTTTAGTTTCAACAGTTGCGTAAATTATAAATTATCATTAAATGGAATGATTCAATTTAATGACAATTTTACATTTACGAAACTGTCAAACAAAAGGTAGGCCATGAAGCTGTTGATACTAAACTGAAGTGAAAATGCCTAAAATTATTTTTTTTTTAGATTTTTCAGCTGTTCCTTTTTGTTGAGGGTAGAATAAAATAGCCTACGACCTATTCTCCGACCTACCAAATATACACATAAGGTTTCATAAAAATCGGTTAACCCATTTCGGAGGAGTTCGATAACAAACACTGTGACACGAGATTTTTATATAAATGTATAAAGAAGAAGATTATCATTTACATCATTGACTGGGCCGAATATCCTTGGGAGAACGTGCTGATTTTTCTGCAGATTTTTGGAATATACTTCATGATTCACTTCTGTAGATAACTACTATATGCGTATGGAAATTTTATAGATTCTTATTTTGATTTTTCCGTGGATGGCTTTGCACGAATATCGTTTCATTGTTGGCTTAGCTCATGCTGTCATATGCTTGCTTGAAATCGACGAAAATGAGTTCATTCAAGACCGTGTCTACTACAGGCCTGAAAGTTGCTGAGCTTTCTAACTCTAACGCAGCGGTTGTTACGCCCAAAAATCTGACACTTTAATGCAGCAGAATATTCGAACCGGACTTTCGGCCGAACTATTCGGTTCATTTTTCAGAATCATATAGGGGAAACGCAACGCACCGCAACGATGCAACGCAAATGTCGGTCTACTTTAAACTTTTTCTGTAAAGCCGGAATGGAATGCATCTACGCAATTAGGTGTTGATGGAAACTCGCGGCATATTTTGGGGCCTCGGTGGTCTAGGGGTAAGTCGCCTGACTGCTATCCTAGAGGTCCCGGGTTCGAATCCCGGCCAGCCCCACGGCCCTTCGCCTTTTCCACTCTCCCACCTACATAAGTTTCCTTCTCTCTTCTTCCCTCCTTAGATTCCTGATTCCTCCAGTCATAGCCTTCCTTAGTCCTTCCCCGCTCCACCAAGCGCATGGCATCGGTTGGTTGATGAGATTCAACTCGTTTCAGGAAGCATAACACTCCAGCGAACTGTTGTCGATGCCCGGTGTCAGAGTCGCGAAATGGTTGCGAGTAGGTGGAATAAAATAAAATATCGCGGCTAGGTTGTGACAGCTCCTTCCTTCTCTTCTCTCTATCTTCCGGCTAGAGCTGCTGTTCGACATGGTATACGAAAAAATATAGATTGTCGACAGTACAAAGGAACTTTCCCTAAGCCTCTAGGCTGTCACATAAAAAAAATATCATGGAACCGTTGAGTGCAAGCAGGTACGGTTGTCTGTTACCAGATTGATATTGCTTCTGACCTTCAAGAACAGTCACAAGCAAGTAGTTGCAAACTAGTTTCTAATCGGTCTCGTTTCTGTCGACTGCTGTGTCAATTCTCAATTTTTTTTAATTTTTGATTTTGTAAATAAATATGGTTACACAAAGAAGTTTTCGTTTCATTTGCAAATACTACCTATACACGGTTCCAGAATAAAGCCTCTTTAACATATGTATGTAACTCTTAAAATAATACTATTTAAATATTCGGCAGACTTACCGAAAATTCGGTCGAATACGAACGTTAAAAAATACGTCGAATATACCGAATAAGAATATTCAGTCGAACATTCGGCTCATCTCTAGTATAAAGGGACTTTCACGTAATAAACTGTTCAATGCCTTGTGAAGATCGACACGATTCTGGTGATTTCCTTTTGCGGCATCAATAGATCTCTGATTACTGCAATGAGGCCAAGTTTTTCTGGTTTGGTTGCATGATGGTAAACATCTCCAACCGGGCCATGCCGTTGAACAGTATTCATATGCTTTCCGGCTCTCGATGTTGCTGTGATCCAGTATTCATTGAAAAGGTATCCTGTACTTTCTAGCCGTGGAGAGCCCAGTGTGACAGGTTTTGACCAGTTTTTGCAATTGCTATTTGGTGGCGTTCTAGACATTAAACATGGATGGAAGATGTGTCTATACTCTAATAATTCTCTGCTGGCTATGCTTATACTACACTACCTTGCTTTCAGCTGGAAACTCTCTTCGCCAAAATTAATTTTGTAGCCTGCCTTAGAAATACTTTTCCTGCTTTATCTATTTCTGCTCAGTTTCAAATGCCACCCAATGTTATTTAGTTACGATATATTACGTGCTTAATCATATGAAACCTTGGATATTTGATAGGCATAACATCTTTTCAACCGTATTTTTTTCAAACATCCCAACGCGGAAGTTTCACGGTTATAAAAACACGCGTGCATACAGGTCGATTTTCACTGAATCGAGAGCATCAATCAAATTTAATCCAAAATCGATTTCTTCGAGTTTTCATGCAATTATATATTTCATTCAAACACTTGTCGGAAATTAAATGATTCCTGGTTGAATTTCACCTCAACGCGTAGCCGCCATCGTCAACCAAAAAATTTATATGCCTCACACCGTCAATTAACTGGCCAGTAGACAGGTTAGTCAACCTCCCAGGTACTAAACAAATACTGAAACAGAATCAGTTCAAGTTACTTTCCGCGATTACCTGAACCAGTTCCTAATTTCTCACGACAGTCGACCATCTGTTTCCACCTATTTCTGCAATAGGCTAGCCGCAAGCAACACTATAGTTTCGTAGGCTTCGGCTGTGCCTTTGTGCTCAACTGGGCATAGAGACAGGCAATTTATCCTAGGTAAGTGCAGTCCAGTCTAAGTTGATCGACGTCAGCTACCTTCATAATGCCAAAGGAAAGAAAAGAAACACCAAAAAACTCGGACCAGTGAAAGTTTACCTCAACCAGCACGGCGTTCGACGACTGCTTTTATAAAGTACACGCCGGTCTATTGTGGCAGTTCCAAGTAGAACAAGACCAGAGTATGCTAGTTATTTAGGTGCTCGATAATACTCACTCACCTGCATGGAATCTAGTCTGCTCGGAGCTGGTTTTCTCGACCGATTAAGTAACTTCGATGACTTCATGGACACGCCGCATTCCTTCCAAGGCACCAAACATGACGACGACGATTTTAGTCTAATTAAATTGGTCACGGTGAGCTGTGATTTGCTGGATTATCGGCGTCTTACCTGATGGTCAGTTTGTTGGCTGGCTCGCAGTTAACGGTTCTGCTAACATGGATGACTATGTCGGACACGCATTGCGTGCGAAAAGCTATTTCTAGGAAGAATGTTATAAAACATTTTAATTATAGATCAATTATTTTGTTGTTTTAGTTTGAGTACTTTTGTCACCCGATAATGACAAATATTGTCATATTTCAAGGCATTTTTCGCAATTCACAACTTTCCGGAATTGAAATGAGCGTTATTATTTAGAAAATAATTAATTCATGGATTTTTATACTAAGATGATTTTACAATTAATTGCTGCGATGTTTAATTGGTTATAAATATAACTTCCCATTATGAAGCAGTGGTGGTCAAAGTCTAAACTTTCTTTATTAGATATAAAGAGTCATAATAAGTAATTTCACTCGTCAGGCCTGTTCAAGCATATCTTCCAAGAAAGAAGTAATATATGTATAAAAATAATATATAAAAATTTTATTTTATCTTAATGCGTTCTTCATGTTTTGTGAATTACTTTACAAAGTGAAATTGAAATTGAAAATACCTACCCTAACCAATTTCTCTAAACCGATCCGATAGTATTATTTACGCAATACATTGTATTTGGACTCTTAGATTATAATTTTTCATTATGCTTTCAGTAAAATATGATTACAAAGATATCAAAGAACGAGACATTAGATTTTTATTTATTTTTGTTAAAACATGCCACAATTTATATATCATTAGCTGGAAACCAGTGCGCCTCGCTGCACCCATAAGCCTATAGCATGGCCTGCGCCAAAACAATTGAGAATTTCAAAATCGCTCTTTCCATTGGCAGTGAGAGTCTTAAATCCTACCACGTAACTAAATTCTAAAAAAAGTGTCACTCCGTTAAACGAAATCACCCGGTCATTTTATAATCCCAATCACAATGCAATGGTCTCCCTGCCACGCTTGTCGTAGTCAGATGCTATGGGGGAGTTTTGTTGACTGTAAGCGAATTTCGAAGAGGAAATTACCAGTGGCGGTTCGTAAGGTTCAGGATAAGGGAAGCAATGCCCAAAGCGAACGATAAAAGTATCGGAGGCTTTATTAACTTAAAAAACTGAACAATATCACATATTGGAGTCAGATAAGTAAACATATGGAATTGTTTCCAATCTAAAAAAAATGTTTGGAACATGCTAATTACATCGAATACTACACGAAATGGACATTTTCTACCTCTAGCAACCACCGCTATGTAAGTTATCGGCCATTTTGTGAAAATTTCATCATTTTGGCCGTTCTTTCTAAATATAGATGTATATATGTCGGAATGTGTCGGTCCGCAAAATGCAAAAAAATAGAGGCTATTCGTTATGACTATCAGCGATTACAATATCAAATTTTTTATCTGTACACCTAATTTCAAAACAAACTTAAAAAACTGCTAAATTTTAGCTTCTTCGGATTTTTTCAGTCAACTTATACAATAACTGGTTACAATTTCAGGTCAAAATATCTCATTTAAGTCCCAAAATTGACTTCAAATTTGAAAACTAATTGCCCTTTAATTTTTGTGCATCGCATGAGGTTTCTCCTTTTTTTAATATGCAGTTTCTTTTATGATGGTGTACAAGAAAAATTTTTTAAACTTAAAAAAGTGAAAAAATCGAATTCAAAGTCGTTTTTACATTTTGCCGAAATAGTTTCACTGCTATCGGGCGTTTTGCGCCTTTTTTCAAATTCTGTTGAAAATTAAAGCGTCCAAAGAAAAGCTGTTAAACTATAATAAGCCAAAATCTAAAAAAGAATAATAAAACCCTATTGTAACCTTCGCCTACCATCATTACATTCTTCTTACAAAAAAAAAAATACTTCAGGCAACCCGTACTCAAAAATGCATTTCATAAAAATATTCTCTATCCTTTAAATCATCATTTACCCCGTTTATGACTAGGTCGAAAAGTTGAGTCGAGATTGAGTTGAAATTTCGACCACCGTATATAAAGTGGAGCTGAGTTCACTTTGTGTTGAAATAGAGTTGAATTGATTCAAAACATAACCTCAAATTTTGGTGTAAAATTCTCATTTATAGATACGTAAAAATTTAGAATGAAATAATTTATTTTTCCTGTACCAGAAAAAACATCGAACACAAAACTAACGCCGAATGCGGACTTCACAACAAGATAAATGTTACATGCTTCAACCCAATTTCATCTCAACCTGCGTACCTATATGAGGTAAAATTCAACTCAATCCAGGTAGGAGAGCTGAGTTGGGTTGAGTGGACCCAGTTTCAACTCGACATCAGTTTATGACTGGGTTGAACCCGAGTTGAACCTGGGTTGAACCTAGTCATAAACGGGGTAATTAAAGATAATCATAAAAATATAATGGAAGCTACAAAGTTATCAGCTTATATTCAATAAAAACCGCCTGCCACCCCACTAGAATAAATAATAGATAAAGAGAGACTAAGAAGAGTCAAAACCAAAATTACGAAGCAAAATTTAAAGAGCAAATTTTATATTGCTCGAAGGCAGACTAGATTACCAGAAAAAGAAACCAAGAAAACAAAGAGAATATGGTGGATACACAAAATTTCTCTATCTTCGACTTCTCAATTCTCGCTGTTCGTTTCCGAAGAAGCTGCCTTTAGCTCAGCTTCTGAGGGTACTGTATTAACGCAGACCTTTGCGGAAGTGTGGGTCCAATTAGATTGAATGCGTTGATTTTCTGTGGCAAAGAAGCTGGATATATTACAGCTTCCCCATGTTGTGTAAGGCCTCGGCCACGATAAGAGCGGTACCAGGAAAATTTAACGGCTCGAATTAGCGGAGAGAGGCACTTTAGTATTGTCACTCTGCCGCTCACCACTCGCCGCTTTTCATGTTCGAGGCCTAACACCGCAATGGGACGCTGCAATATCTCCAGCTTTAGTGTTTCCAGAAGAGGAAATATATTAAGATTTTTGTTGTATTAATCTTGATATATTTTAAAATTTAAATTTATTATTATTTATATAAATTTATTTTTATGAAGTTGCTTATTTGGTCAAGGGAAGCAGTGCTTCCTTTGCTTCCAAAGAAGAACCGCCACTGGAAATTACAATGCACGTACTCTTGTATTTTATCCATACATGAAATATTAATGTGTGCATAATTATCATTTCCCCGCCAGCATTTAAATTTCGTATTTTTGATTCCGAAAAATAAAATAATAAAATGTTCTGTTGTTGATTGGAATTTTGTCATTTCCAACGTCCAAAAATTGTTTTGTAAATGTTTGAGCAGAGGCACCTTGTAGCATATGGACACGCATATTCGTTGGAGCGTAATTTTTTTTAAAGTGTTCCATAGGTATGATGCTTCCAAGAAAGCGTTTAGCTCATTTGAAGGCTTTTCTCGAAGTATAACAGGCAAAGTGTTTAGCGCCTCCCATCGGTTGGTTTTACATCGGAAATCTTGCAAAGCCCTATCAAACATTTCGAGCGATTCGGCCATGGTGCATTCGTCCCAAATTATAATTTTGCACGTTTTAAGGACTGTGGGAGTTTTTGCTGATGTTTCGATCTGATGTAGGTGTTTCGATCTGGTTCAAATACAATGGCAGCTTGAGTGCTGAATACACTGGTACGTCCACCATGAAGTAGCGTTGATGTTCTTCCTGATGATTTCACTACAAATGAAATCACATTCAGCATTCGAGTCGACGGCAAAATCAATTTGATAAGACCATGTTTTACCTAATCTGTCTGTAGCATCTACGAAAAAATCCCGCTATTTACTTTGACATGGTTTTGTCGTATGATTTTTTTGATCAGACTAATTGTCTTGCCTGATTTACGTTGAATTGCTGTTTTCGCACCAAGTCTCTGTTTTGCCCAGCATTTCTGCCTCGTATCGCTACGCTCGGCTGATGCGTAGGAATCATGCTGCAAGGCAAAGAAAGCCGTAAAATTACCAGCAGGGTTAGTAGAGTATCTACGCGTTATACTTGACGCCCCATTACTCAATATTAAGTAAACGGTCAGCTATCTACTCATGCAATAAAATTCTTGGAAGAAATAGGGACTTAAGCTCCAAATGGTGTTATGGGTGTACAAAGCCATCGCACATCCCATCCAGTACCAATAGAAGCAGGATCCAGAAAGTGGCATGCATATCCCCTGCAAGAGCATTGCACCCAACGCCAAGGGATTCCCAGAACTCGAGCGGATCCAGTGTCTTCCAAACAGAAAAGCAGGCAATTTGGAAGACATGCAGGCTACCATAGAAGATAACTCAACAAGAGAGAATACGGTGGCAGTAACTGACAGTCAAGCTGCCATCTTGTTTCTCAGCTCCACCCTAATCTCGTCAAGACTAGTGACAAAAGTTCTCAGATGTGTTTGACCGCTTAAGGCTAAGAACATAGTGGAAGCAGAGAGCAAAGCAGCGATGAAAGCGCAGAGCAAAGCGACGAAATCAAGCAAGTGAATTCCTGTTAACAAGTGCATAGTGGAGCATACTGCAGCACTATGCGCGTGTTAACAGGAATTCACTCGTTTGATTTCGCCGCTTTGCTCTGCGCTATCATCGCTGCTTAGCTCTCTGCTTCACTATGTTCTTAGCCTAAGACGAAATGTAAACGGCATCTTAGTGTGGGGTCCAAGTTACAAGGACAAACATCAAACATGAATGCCTCCTCAGCGCGAGAGGTAGACCTCCTTATCAATAGGGTTAAGTAATATTTACCTACACTTCTTATCCTTGACCAATGCAAAAAGGAAAGGATTAACAGTATGCAGCATGGCCAAAAGAAGACGGCAGTCCTACTGATAACCTACTAAAGCTATGCCGCACGATCCCAGCTGGAGCTAGCCCGGGCGACCACACGATCTTCCCCGGGAGTTCCAGACCCCTTTAATCCTGCTTGTAAGTTCTAGTGAGAGAGGTATAGGACCCTCTATTTTTATATTTTTTCTTCTTTTGGGTTTAAAGAAAAAAGAGAATAATAGAAGTTTCTATACCACGATCACTCAATCTCCCAAGTAGAAAGTAGCTCCATTTCATCAAAACAAAACCTTTGCTGGTTATCCGAAAAAGTCAACTGTTGCCCGGCTCTGCAATAAACGGAACTTGAAATTGTTATATCCGGACTGTATGACGCATTGATTGCAGTTTGCAGATGTTGTCTGATGTTGAAAAGTTTTGCTGCATCAGCCTTAACACCAGCTTTGCTACCTGGCTTTGGCTTGAGTTCAAATTATGCATATAGACGCGAGTTGAGTAGTTGAATTTAATTGACAGCAAAATCACTCTGCTTCGTTTATGATTTTTGTTAATGCGTCGTGTTTTTTTTTTGTCAACTCAACCTCAACCTTAAGTTATGTACTATCTTTTAATATAAATGAGTTATTAATTCCCATTGATTTTGTTTTTTGTACATTTATTCTAAGACCTGCTTCCAATGCCCACATTTCGAAGCAGTTAATTTTCTTTGAATGTCTTCTCTTGTGATCTTTTAGCCGTTCTACAAATCCCCATTAAATTCTGGTTGTGGTGGCTTTCATCATTATTTTGTCAAGTACAGTAATGGAGAGTAATGGTGAAAGGGGGCAACGTTGTTTCACTCCAGATTCTTAACTCTGCTTCGTCGTATAACATTATCATCATTTGGATTATGTTGGTACAGCCTTTTTTCGAAGCTTCCCAAATAGTTGTTTTATGGATTGTGACGAATGCTCGCTGGAAAGCTTGAAGGAAATGTATAATGGCGACTTCCATTCTAGAGATTGTTCAACTATTAGTCTTAAGATGTTTGAGTTGTGTATACATCCCCAACCTTTCCTAAATCCTACTTATTGTTCTCTTAAAAAAAATTCAATTTTGAAATCATTATTCTTATAAGACCTACATAAAAAAGTGAAAAAAAAAAAAAAAATAACAATTTTTTACAGCATTTCCATCTTTGAGTCAATTAAGTTGTTTCCAACCATTCTCTTCATCTGTTACTTTATTGTACACGTTAGTTTTTATAAACGCATTAAATTTGCCAAATCTAGCGACAAAGTATATAAAACCTGTTTTGTAGAATTTCCTTAACGTCACCCAAACCACCCGATATTTTTAGTATGTTGTTAAGGACACCTTTATCTACAACTGTGCCAAAATTGGCTAGGGTATGTTTTTTTCCTCCCTTTCTCCTTTGTTGCCTGGACTACTGTTACAGAGTTTCCATGGGAGTCGAGTTGAATTGTGGTTGTGTTGAAATGAGACTTCAACTCAACGACTTAACTCTATGCGTTTCCATTTCTGAGTTTTCAGTCTGTGTACAAATTAAATTTATTATAGATTTATCTTTATAAGTAAAGACAAGTCTCTACTGACGTCCAACCGAGGCGCGACATTTGCACCTTTGCCAAGGCGCCGTTTTTAGTTCTGTGCGTGAATTCTGTTCGTTGAGTTGAGCAGAGTTGAAAATCAAACTCTTAACTGTGTCTGTTTCTATGACGTATAACTCTTGTTCAATTCTGGTTGATCTCTCATCAAAACTCAGTAGGTTTAGTTTGGTGTTGGATGCCCCTAGTGCGACCGGAGACCAAGCTACCCGAGCTGTTGAATCCGGGCATTTACACATTCTCCCTCTCTCTCTTACGGCAATTGTACAGGACGCTCAGGTATTTAGTGCTCTCAGCTTTTGGCTGGTTAGCAGCAGGTGGTAAAAGGTGGTAGTTTTTTACTCCGACCATTACGGTCTCCGAGTCCGGAAAAACGCTCCCCCGCTTGGTCGGCTTTCTCTTTCCGATCTATGCTCCTATTTCCTTTCTACCAAACCTGTTTATTTCACACATCTTTACTGCATCCATAGCTTTTATAGAGGCTTGGCAACCTATGACAATTTCAGTACTTGGTTTGTTGGTTGGTTCAAAGTTTACTGTCTGGCAGGCCTCCAGGATCGCACAGCACTTCCATTTGATAGACCCTCGACGGAGAGTCCTTGGTGTAGGCAGGACTATGTATACGAGAACTATGCATACAAGCTAAAGCCAAATCGGTCATTGAGGGCAATCCTTAAGAGTCCTGATTTGCTCATCAAACTTTCCTGGCCATATTACTGTCTTCGATTTTATTTACAGTGACGGACAAATTATTGCTATGCTACGACACATCTTTGGAGAAAGTTTGGGAGCTATCGAAAATGTGTAGCAAAATGATGTAGCAAGGTTTTCTACCGAAAACTTGCAGTCGTAATTGATATTTGGAGCATAAAAATTATTGCTTAACGCAAAAAGAACCTAGTTAAAGCTACTTAGTTCTAAGACGTGAAGTTACAATGTATTATCAAAAAAAATCCATCCAAATGACTATTTGCGATTATATCCTAACTGAGGTGCCCGCCTGCAAGCCAATAAGTGTCTCGTCTTTTGCCTTGAAGACAATGAAGAAAATTGTCGAACGGGCGATAAGGGAAACTTATCTTCAACGCCAACTACTAAGCTCCTATCAGCATGCTTACCAGGCGGGCAAGTCCATTGAGACAACACTGCACAATCTAGTGCTCAGGCTGGAATGCGCAGCTCTAAACAAAGAAGGTGCGCTGGCGGCCTTCGACAATACATCCATTGATACTATAGCTAGGGCTCTAAGTAGACGCAGTCTAAGTAGCAATTTCTGCAACTGGATGCTGAGAGCTCACAAACTAATGGTCTCTCATGTTGAGGGGTCTCTGCAAGGCACTATAGTAAAAGGCTGTCCACAGGGAGGCGTTTCATCTCGACTTCTTGTTGTTGGTGCCTTTTTGTAGATGAACTGGTAAAGCTACTCAACCGCCGAACAGGCACTAGATCTGCCTTCTAGCTCTTGCGCGAGCGTAAGACTGAAAGCCAATCCCGACAAAAGGATTCTGGTTCCTTTCACCAGGAAACGATCATTACGTGGACTTTTGGAACCTACACTCGAAGGCAGAACTGTAGGCTTTTCACAACAAGCCAAATATTTGGGAGTAACGCTAGATGCCAAGCTCAACTGGAACCAGCACATGGACACTCTGATGAGAAGAACGCGCGGATCCCTGTGGGCTTGCCGCAGGGCTTGTGGTTCACATGGGATTTGCAACCGAAAACCATGTATTGGATATATACCACCATAATTACGCCCATGGTAACTTATGGAGCTTTAGTTTGTTGGCACAGAGCGACGGTTAAGGGTTTCATAGCCAATTTAAGCAAAATTCAAAGAATGGCTGGCTTCTCCATAACTGGGGCCATCCACACCTCCCCGAAGGCTTCCCCGCTGGGACCAACTAGGTACAATAGGCCAAATGAATGGCCGCAGTACCTTTGGACCCAATACCTCACACAGGCAAAAAGTATTGTATACGAATGATTCGTGGTGAACTATAACATAATATGCAATGCAATATATGCAAAGGGTATACGCTTTTACCCTTATACACTTACTATTCTTTCATATCCTTGCCAACAGCCAATAACCAAATGTCCAAGCAGTTTCTCGCCACCTCTCAATACCTGAAACAAATGAAATGAAACGCCAAAGCTACATCAACATGTACAAAATATATTACAGATAAAAATGACGAAACTTTCAATGGTGGACATGAAATAACTTTGATACAAATTAAGTACAAAAAAATATGACATACTCGCACTTAACCTAAACTCTACAAACTAGGAGGAGCCCTAAACAGGCAACTGACTCATCGTGACCCTTTTAGAAGTCGATATTATGTCCCCTAAGGAAGGCATCGATTTGCCCTGTCGAGGGCTGAATATAGTAAAATCCACCCTGAGATTGAGGTCCTACAGGACTGTGAAGGGCGCCCTGGTACCTGTGCTGCTCCTGTTGCTGCTGGTGTTGCTGTTGAACCTTGCGGGCCGACTCTATTCTGTCCCTTTGAAGCTGCTGCTGCTGGAGTTCCTGTTGCTGCTGGAATAGTTGCTGGGAGTTCAGCACTTGGAGGTTTTCGCGATCCTTTTCGTATATTTGTTGTGAAAAGCGAGCAGGTACAGGGGCTTGAGCGGCTGGGCGGTTTCGATAAAGACCGATCTGTTGGAGCTGGTCTAAGCTTATCAGTTGCGGCTGCGAGTGTGGTGTTTGTGATGCTAATGGATGAACATAAGGCTGGATCCTGTGATTAACCTGAAAGTCTCCTTCGGATTGCGGGAGTTGTTGGTACAAGGCAGAATCGTATTGGCCACTCGCAGGATCGTAGACCAATTGTGATTCGTAGATGGGATTCGAGGTTGCTGGAAGTTCAACTCTTTCTGGAATGGACGGCTTGAACGGCTTGTATGGTGTTGTGGTCCTCACAGTGGACGTTGTAATTGGAATGTTGTGCTCGTTTTGGAATTTCTGGAATTCGGCTGCAAAGTCAACTGGTCTTCTTGTACCTGAAGGAATCGAATTCGGTGTTGACTGTGAGAATCCAGCTGGCCTTGATGTTGATTTAGAATAAGAGACTGGGGCCGGAGTTTGTGCAACCTTCAGCGCTGGTCGGTATGTTGTTGCGGGTGGTTGTGTCTGCAAGGTTTGTATAGGAGTACGGTATGTTGGTCGAGGCGTTATGCTGACAGATTGTCCCTGATAATGTGTGATCGGAGCTTGTGTAGTACTGACTGTAATTCTCGGTCGTTGTCTGATTGTTACTTCGGAAGGATTGTATTGCTGTAATGGTTGAACTGAGGTCGGTATCCGTTGACGTTGTGGCTGTAGAACTTGAATTTGTTCAGGCTCTTCCTCTTCGCTCTCTTGTTGTAGAGAGTGATGGGAATAAGTGTTCTGGAAAACGGTCGTTGGTGAATTAGTTGTTGTCTGTACTGGTGGACGGTGGACTAGTGGACGAATTGGTCGTTTAGGATAGTTCTGTGGAATATTTTCAGGTTCTCGGGAGTCCTCGTCTGAGCCGTCTGGTTCTTCCTCGCTTTCTTGGCCATCAGGGTTATTAGGATCGCATGGATTTCCAGATACATAAGTAAACTCTCTCTTGTTGCCATCAGGGTCAATGTAGCCGTATTTTCCTCGAACAACACAGTCAGTGCCACGAGTTTCCTCCTTGAATGAACCATCAGCTGCTTCATATCCAAATGTGAATGATCCATCATCATTCACTTTACTATAATTGCGGATCGTCTGAACTGGCGGTGATTTAGTGGCTTGATCTTTGGTTCGTGGAGCCAGTGTTGTTGGTCGCGCCGCGGAAACTGACTGCCGATTATAATCGGCTCTACCTCTCGGTGTTGGCTGCCCATAGAGACCATTGTACTCGTCACCGGATGATACCAAAACAATTCTATTTTGCGGAAGATTTTCTCTTGAATCGGCGTTGTTGTAATACTGTATGGCTGCTTGTGGACGATTATCTTCCTCACTCAATTCTGATTCCGATTCCGGGAGCTCTTCACTTTCTTGCGGCTCTGGCTGAACAGGTCGCTGCCGTACCCGAACACGTCTGGCATCTACGGAACTCAAGATGAGCAATCCCATAAAAAGCAGCAAAATCTGGAAAAAGATTAAAAAAAGTGTAAATTACTACGGAAAATGATGTGTTATTGAAGTTAGTGAAAAATTGCAGGTTATTTACGCTCAACGAAAGTGTAATTATGGTTCATTGACTGGCAGTGACCCGATGGGGGTAATTCACACTACTCTCAGGTGTGATTTCCTTTCTTTATGGATGTTTGCGGATAATAAGATTCACTTTCATGATTGGAGCTACTTAGCAAATCTGAAATGATGTTAGCTTAAGTATCTTACAGCGATATCACTTCGATTTAAAAAAAACATCCCAAAGTATACTGGCTGTGAATTCTCCCTTGACAACGTGCATTGCATAATTATCGAGTTTCACTGCACAGTCTTGAATCAGTAAAGCCACGAGAAAAATCTTAGAATCAAATCACATGAAGGTGGCGGGAATTATATTCAGCTCACAGACTCTGGAAGCACTTCGAATACATCAGCATCGTTCGTGTTGTTGGCTTTATCTCCTCTTATTTTTTATCTCCTTTATTTTTTTATGTCCCATCGGAAATTTGTTCGAATTTGCTGATTGTCTGTTCATGTGGAGTTGCGGGAAAAAGGAGAAGGTACCAGCGAGATAAACCAACTTCATACACCATGGTGTATATAGGTATATAATAGTATAGTAGGAGCGACTTGCAAATATCAATGGTGGGTCTTATCCAAAAAAAAAAAAAAATATATAATGCTCAATAATTGTGTGGAACTTCTTCTCTCTAATGTCTGATTTCTTGCATCGTGGGAACTTTCAATTGCTTTGCTGGCGTAAGAAGACATTCATCTGGGGCTTTTGTATGGCAGAGGTTAAGCTCATAAATTCTAAATGCTATTGAAAGTTTTTGGATATATACTTGTATATTAGTATGTAGAGAAGATATTTGCTAAAGTACCGAGATCGCCAGACACACGTTGCATGTGAGCACACTTTAAGTTGTGCAAATAGTGGGTTACCTTGCATTTGACTTGATATAAGCCCATATTTTATTGATGTTAATGGTTTTCTGCAATACGACGACTAAAGGTGAAGCGATGTTTTGTACAATGCTGTATATGGTGGGATATAATAGATGATGATGATTTAGAGCGGAAAGTATAAGCGTTAAATGGAGAGGATGTTTGTTATTAACTTTTGGGGGCTAATTGAAGATGGTAAAGTGAGTGAGCAGGTACATATTTTTGTGGTATACTGTTTGAACTTCGAAGATGGAGAGATATGTCTATAAGTTTACGATTGTACTCTAAAAATAAATTTGAAGAAAACTTTGATAAGACACCTTTAAAGGAAATTTAAAAAAAAAATCATTCTTTCTTTGATTATTATCATCCTATCTCCGGAACCCAATTTTATATGAACTTAAAGACTTTTTTCTTTTCTGAATAACATAAATTGCGTATGTACTGCAGATTACCGATAGTATGTTAGTTGTAGCAGTCGCTACTTGTATATACGCGTTTCGTTGTAATAAGTTTTATTCAAGTATCCACTCAGTTTCTGTTCTAATAATTTTAAGCACAGTGTTTTGGTTACGTCACAATTTGGATTCTCACTACTACTATTAAATACACTTGGGGAATTTGGATTGTCATATCACGTATGTATACACTGTACACAGAAACAATTTTAAAAAACATAGCCACACAAATATTGTGATATTAAAAATTATTTTGAATTTTTGTAAGAGTATTAGTTAGGAGTTTATTCGATAAGGAAGTCTCCTTTAATAAGTTGTCTAATTAAAAACCGTTATGTAATTTTCGGTGTGACATAATAAAAAATAGAAAAATCTTAAACTATTAAAATCTAAAGCTATTAAATATAATAATAAATAAATGTTAAATAAACGTATTAAATAAAAGAATAATATTAATATAAAATATGTGAAGTAAAAGTTTTTATTGGCAATATATATACATATATCACTTATATATTGCAATGAGATGAGGGAAGACGCAGAAATTAGTACGTCCCCCATTTCATATTGGTGACCCCGACATTAGAAGAACGAAGAAATTTTTCAAAGAAAACAGAAGAAAGAAGATTTAAAAAATTTTTAAGAAAGAAAATTTATGAAGAAAGAAGATATGAAGAAAATTTTGAAAATTTTACGAAGAAAAGAAGAAGATTCAAGAAAGAAAAGCATGGTGAAAAATTTTAAGAAGAGGTTCATTTTTTATTAAGGAGACCAAGTATTTATTTTAATTAAATATTTTTCTTTAATTTTAAAATTTAAATTGTATGGAATTGCTTACACTAAAAAACATTACACTTACATAATTTAGTAGTGGTGACAATTCAATTTATTTCCTCTTTCAAATATTTTTCCTCTAAAAATTTTTTTTTAGGAAGTGAGACTTGAATAAAATTTTCGGGAATTTATTTAAGTTTGAGTATTAATCGACTCTTTTCGCGAACGTCCACGGGTGTTATTTTAAAGTATCGCGAAGTTTTTAAGTCAAGTCGAAATTTTATTGAACTTCTTCTTACGCGATGCCAATAAAAACTTTTACTTCACATATTTTATATTAATATTATTCTTTTATTTAATACGTTTATTTAACATTTATTTATTATTATATTTAATAGCTTTAGATTTTAATAGTTTAAGATTTTTCTATTTTTTATTATGTCACACCGAAAATTACATAACGGTTTTTAATTAGACAACTTATTAAAGGAGACTTCCTTATCGAATAAACTCCTAACTAATACTCTTACAAAAATTCAAAATAATTTTTAATATCACAATATTTGTGTGGCTATGTTTTTTAAAATTGTTTCTGTGTACAGTGTATACATACGTGATATGACAATCCAAATTCCCCAAGTGTATTTAATAGTAGTAGTGAGAATCCAAATTGTGACGTAACCAAAACACTGTGCTTAAAATTATTAGAACAGAAACTGAGTGGATACTTGAATAAAACTTATTACAACGAAACGCGTATATACAAGTAGCGACTGCTACATTAGTCATAATACAATTTTAAGTGAATTTTGTTAAACTCCACTTTTTAACTTAAATTGGCCTATTTCAAGAGAATTTTTCAAACATTAGTAGATGTATTCTATGGTTATCGACTAACAAGTATTGGAGGCTCGGTAGCTTGGGAGTAAGGCCTCTGGCTACCATCCTGGAGGTCCCGGGTTCGAATCCCGGTCAGCCCGACGGCCCTTCGCCTTTTCCACTTTCCCACCTACATAACTTCCCTTCTTTCTTCTTCCTTCTTTACATCCCTGATTCCTACTGTCATAGCCTTCCTTAGCATCTCCCCGCTCCACTAAAGCGCATGTCATCGGTTGGTTGATGAGATTAAACTCGTTTCAGGAGACATAACACTCCAGCGAGTTGTTTCTAGATGCCCAGATATCTAAGTCGCGACAGTAATGATTGGAAGTAGGTGGACTAAAAAATATCGCGGGTACGTTGTGGCAGTTCTTTGCTCCTCGACTAGAGCTGCTGTTCGACATTGCACTCTATATGTAGAAAATAGATTGTCAACAGTATAAAGGAAGGAAAGGAAGAACAGTATAAGGAATGTATGTCAGTATGTCAAGGGCAAGCCCAATCCTATGTAAATATATGTCAATACACGCTTTCTCCCGATTAAAAATGAAACTCGCCCGCAGCTAGCATCAGCAGGTACGCACTAGCCCGCACGGTGCTCGCAGCTATCAAGTACGCCTGAGTAAAAATAAGACTCGCCCGTACCTAGCATGCTGCTGGCACGTACGACCAATGTCAAAAGGTCTTTTTCTAAACTCAAATTTAAAACAAAAAAAAAGGAATATTTTTGTAGAATAAAGCATCCTACGCTTCTTAACATAGATAACCACATGCATGCACGAAATCGCCTGTTTGCCTTTAACAAATCGTATAGGACGAAAAAAAGGGACAATTATCGTGGTAAGCATAAAGGGTGCCAATAGCATACTCAGGTTTTCCTTCGATTGATGCAAGTTACACGGCATAACATTTCTTCCATCAACACTTCCAATAATTCCAATAAACCGGTTTTATAAGCAAGGGGTCGCGGGGAAGTTTGTTACTTGTGCACCCCAAAAAATTCTCGACTGCACAGAGCAACACACTAACACAATCATAATTTCATTCTCGGGGCCTACGAAAATGACTTAGCTTAACTGACAGTTTGTACACAGCTACATAGACAATAGAATTGTTACACGAAAAAATGCAGAACAGTCAGTTTATCGTGTAATTCGTATAACACGCACAAACCGGTTTGTTACAGCAGAAAGTGTTATGCCGTGTAACTCACCTCATTGCGTAGGTCAAGCAGCAATGGACGTGGCTAATGCGTAGCTGGGGGACAGCTTGGTAAAATAACACTCGTGTTTGGAATAATCTATGCCGATGCGGGCGCATTTGTAAATTTTCATGGCTGAATTTTTGGATTTCTGTATCTGTGACGGAAGCGTGCCTGTGGCGGGAGAGTGCGTACTTTTTTGGCATGCCTCTTTGTTCCCTATGCGTGCTAGCTGCGGGTGCGTGCAGGCTAGTAATAAAATTAACCAATAAATTATTTTTAATCGGGCCGTAAATATATCTGACTAATGGAAAAGCGATCCAACCTCCTCGTATTGACCACTGGAAGTTGTACTGAAGAAGTTTTCTATGGCAAGATGTAATGGTATGGTATCGAAGCATTATCGTTCTAAAGCGTCTGATAGTGATAATATCTCGCCTAGGTTTCTAAATATGCTCATTCCATGTCTGTTGCCCATCAAAAGTCATATTTTCAACTCCTGTCTCACAGTAACTAAGTTTTCCTCGTCTTTTAAGCTTGCTGTAACTGTACCAATGCCCATCTCCTGCTTGTCCTTCTGATTTCGGCCTATTAGTATTCTTCCATTTCTGGCTAAGGTTTAAATCTTTGATAGCTTCAATCACTCTCTGTTTTTGCAGAAACTCTCCTCTCATGTCCATTTTTATCCTTCTGCTATCAAACTCTTGCATAGCTTGTTAACCTACCGCTCTCAGAAAGTTGTACTTGGTGGTTGTAATTCCTCGATAGCTCTACTTCGTGCTGGCATACCTCAAGATTCCATTCTGGGTCCTGGGTTATTCGGAATTTTTATTAACGATATTCCTTCGATAGTAACACATTCTAGGATTCATATGTACGCTGATGATGTGAGCTTTATATCTTACCGCCCAACGATCAAATTCAAAGATGTGTGGAGGAGGTACCCACGTAGTTACTCTTCCTGCTCGACCTCGAACTTACTTCAACTTAATCATTCAAAGTCTCATTGCATCTTTTTTTCTCATTCTGCCACTCTTCGTTCTGACCTCTCTGTTATCGCTTTAAATAGGATCCCTTTATCCAGGGTTAAGAAGGTAAGAAATCTAGGAGTTATCTTGAATGCCAAAATGAGCTGCTGCGATCATGTTAGTTCCATCATTCGTAAAGCATACGGGTAACTGTCGAGAATTAGCTTCCATTGCGGTTTGCTCAGTATGACTGTCCACATGTACCTAGCGAAGGCACTAATTTTACCTCTTATAATGCATGGTCTGTCTATTTTTCCTCCAGGAGAACCCTAACAAATGAGACTGTATTATTTCAGATTTTGAGTAAAATTTAATGCCAACAAAGTCTACTGTCTACCAAAGCTCTTCAAATCCAAGCGTCTAATTGTTATATCCAAACTGTTGCAAAGTTGGTTTTATTGACCCCAAGGTTTGAATTTAGTTTTCAAATGCCACTTTTGTAGAGTCAAGACTCAACAATGTGACTTCCCGTATCCAAACCACACTACAATCAGTTTTTCTATTCTGGATATTCTCCATGCAACAATAACATCCTTACATGAAGTGCATAAAACAAAATTGTATACACAACACTTCTTCTCCGGCTTATTTTTTCTGCACTACATTAATATTTACTTCGACTTCACTTTAATTTTTTTTTCTTGCATTATTTTATAAAACTGATGAAGTTTTTTTCTGGATAAGTATTGTGTGCTTCAAAAGTGATTTTCTCACAGAAAAAACGTTCCCATCTTAGGGACTGAGATATATGAAATATCCCTTAAGCCTTTTTTAATGTATATCTTTCAGAAAATTTTCTGGTGACAATAACCGATACACAAGCAAGGCCCGCGCCATATATCAAAAGTCTCCTGAAAAGGGTATTACCAGCGAGCAATAATAATAAGAGTGATGAGCTAGAACAAATTTTCAAAAATGTTTCAATGCCCTTGAGATCAGCTGATAAAAATTTCAGTAGGAGTGAAAAAGTCAAAATATCAAAGATGTAATATCTATGATAAAAGGAGGCAGAATTGCTTTCACACTACACGCAACGTGTGTGAAAGAAAGATAAAAAATGAAGGGGAAGTGCCAATTTTCCAATTTAGCCAATATTTAGCTCAACACTGGAAGAATTGAAAAACTCCCGCGTTTTTAATGTACAATACAAAGCCAAGTTTTAGAGTCGCAATGTGTACCAACAAGAATTTGCCCACGCATACATATAAACATATTAGAGTCGGCTACATGTGCTCTGTTCCAATTCGACTTCCATTTGAATGTAAATATTCCAATAGGGGAAGCAAGCAACATGTTCTGTTTCATTCATACTCTTGTGTTTTTTGTATGAAATGTATATCTATCGCGCATTTGTTAATATTTTTGTGGACTTTTTGAATAATGGTAGTTCCAATCTCTTCTTTCATATGTTTAACTCTTTTACTTGTCCTTGAGCTCCACGTAATCACTCTTGTTATTATTGCTCGCTGGTATTACTCAGCTCGAAATCCTTGAACTTAATCTCTATGTTGTCAGCAAATTTTTGGGTTAGTCTCTGACACGCACTCATCTTGACTTTTACATCTTAACCGATAAAAGGTTTTTTTCTCGAAAATCAATATTTTTTAAAAATGAATACAATTTCAGTGCAAACATATATTCAAAAAAAAATCTTAAATATTTTTGTTCGTTTATAATTTTTTTTTAACTCTGAGTACCTTAATACCTGCTTTGGAATGAAATTCGATTAATTCCAATAAAAGCATTCTCGCTAATTGTATCCGGATCCTCTTCCTCTCTCTGCAACGGATTCAATTCTTATGAAAGAAAATTGCATATAAAAAGAGCGATATGTCAAGCCATGCAGGAAAATTTGGGCCTATAATAAAAAGTGCTCGGGTTTTATATATGAGAATCGGTGGGGCAGAATATAAAAGAATCTGCTGGCGATGGGCAGGTAATTTAACGAAATCGATAAATCGCACTCACCGTAGACCAAAAATCAATTAAGGCTGGTCCATAAAATTCACCTGGCTTTTGCCCAAAAACGGGGTTTAACGAAATGGCTTTTAGAGGGCCATATGCCGACCGCAAGGAAACACCGTGAAAATAATGAGTGCCATTGGGTGGGCAAACACACGAGACTGTCTATGGCATAAAAGGAAAAAGTAGTTTTATATAATTTAATAAAATTGAACATTTCTACCCAAACTGAGCCTGCATAAAGTGGAATTTCGCAATATTGGGAGTTGTATGAATTTATCTTGTCCAATCTGTGCATATCATGATATCTGTTTTGTTTGGTTTTTTAGGACTTGGTGTGCCTCACAATACCATTCGCTAGTTTATGGGTCACCTTGAACTCTTCAGGTACAGTATTCTATATTATTGTGCCCTATCCCCTGGCGAATTTATGAATTTATTATATGAAGGGATTTTTTCACTCCTGTAGATTATAAATTTATATGTGGCTTCTGATTTTTTTTTGTTAACATAAACATAACTCCTGATCACCATAAACGTAAAAGACATTTTTAAGACAAAACAGAATTTTGGGAGTTTGCGACAAAAGCCATGGCAGGGATTTGGTTCAAGATTTAGCTTTTTCTATCACCTCCTCGCTGGTGCCTCCTAGATAACCAACAGATGACGGACGTACGCAGTGCTCGGGTAATAGCCGATGCGATATACTATAATTCACGGATCCGGTCCTCCAGTGTGAGGATTGAGCGAAAGGTTGACAACCTCTTCTCGGGAAGCAATTCTTGTTATGGAATCGGGAACTCAGCCTAGGAACAGTCAAGATTTATGGCAAAGACCTCAAGACTAATGATTTTAGGAATAACTATATAAAATTTGCAACATGGAATGTGAGAACATTATATAGACCTGGAGCATTGGAAGAAATGATAGATGAGCTTAGACGATATAGAATACTCATCTCAGGACTACAAGAACTAATATGTACTGGTAAAGAAGTCCCAAAACGAAGAGACGCAATAATGACTCCAGAAGAAACCCTGCTAGAAATCTGATGGCGACCCTCAGAATCAAATCCAAGTTCTATAATTTAACATTTATCATGGTGCAATGTAACTCTTAGAATGACTTACGACTAAGTCCCTTCTTAGGACACTAAAATGGGCTGCACGAAAAATCAAACACTAATGGGAACAGAATGGCCGAATGCGCTATCGCAAGAAATTTGACATTAGCTTAGCTGATTTAACCATAAGAATATACACAAAAGGACATGGGCATCACCAGATGGCAGGCATCATAACCCAATAGACCATGTTCCAGTTAACACTAGGCATGGAAGCAGCATCTGGATGTAAGGAGTCTCCGAGGAGAGAATATGGACACCGATCGCTACCTCGTTGTTGGGAAAATGAGGGCGAAGAAACTAGCGACAAGACATAGAAAAAACAAAGATAGTCAAAAAAGTGGAACATAGAAAAATTAAGAAATGAAGAAACAAAACAACAGTATGAAAAAATGTTAACAGGAAAACTAAAGGAAATAACAAGGAGTCTGAAAATGGAACTGAAACCAGACAGGTGTACCTAGCAAGAATTGTGACTACTTTAGAAATAGAATAAGTGCGATTAAGCAAACCAGCAGTAATAAAGTCGCTAGCAGTTTCTACAAAGAAGTCAACATCATTCTTTTCTCTTCTCTGATCCGTTCGCGGGCGGTCCGAGCGGAACGTCCCCGCAACGGATACGCTATGCCGCTGGTTTTCGAACTCTACCCGACTAAAAAAATGGACTAATGGCGGGCGAATCACGACCGCTTAGCCTATTAAGGGGGATATGACGGCCGTAAAATTTTTAATCAATTTTAATGGGAGCCCATATGACTTAATGACGGCCAAACTTGTTAGTGCGAAATTATCTGTGGTTATAATGAAAAACCCCTTAAGTCAAAAAACATGATTTTACACCAGAGCGATTTTAAGATTCAAAGATATTCAATCTGGGCAAGATAATCGAAAATACAATGTATCATAACTTTCTAAATATTAGTTCGAAGAGAATCAAAGTTTGTGTGAAAGGGGATTCTAATACGGAGTATTCAGTGGTGTTATTAACTCAATTTTGTCTTAAGTCGACTTAAGCGGTTATTCATTATAACCACAGTTATGTTAACCGCTCGAAGAAAAAGCAGTCGAAAAAAATAACACAGGTGAAAATATCTCTATAAAGATGTCAGTATGTATGTATGTGGTGTACGGCCCAACAGTCCTGCATACGATCTTTTGATGATCGTCACATTGCCGAGAATTATGTTGCAATCAAAGTCGGCATTCGCTAGTTGTAAGGTCATATTTTATTTTTACTCGGGACTTTTTTTCTTTTTCTCACCCTCTCGTCGGCCATTCAAAGGCCATTTATGCATGAGAGCCCATCCCAATAGGGAATGCAAGTCCTTGAAAAAGTACTTCTAGATGGCATTCCACAGAAGCATTACAGTATTTCCACCCAGTAGAAAAAAAGCATTACATTAGCGCGGCGATGGCCCAAGCGGAGAATGACCTCCCCTTTTCCTTCCTGGAATGTGTTGCAGTCTTGCAAATGACCTTCTGATGACCGTCATTTGGCCGAGGATAATGTTTCAATCACGATCGGTATTCGCCAGTTGTAAGGCCATATTTTATTTTTACTCGGGACTTTTTCATTTTCTCAGCTCTGCCATGTTTCTGGAAACAAAAGTTTGCTGAATATACATACATACATATGTATGTACATGAAGCAGCTTTTGTGCTTCTTTTCATCATTAACCGAATGCCTTTATTTTTTCCCATATGACGATTTTCTAGAGAAATTCAAGTTTATATTATTTTTACCACATGTTTCTTTTTTTTACTTTTTCGCTTATAATACATAATTGTAAAATAATTGTCGTGCAATTTTCTGTCTTTTACAATAACTTTTAATGATTATATGTACTTTATGTGCACCTTCACATCAAACTGGTTTTATGGTAATATTACTTCTTGACCCTCACGCCACCTCTTATACAAAAATATAATTTTTTTTATAAAAAATCAATTTATTTTTGCTTTGACAGTATTTCTCGATTATTATTGACTAGCCAAGGTAAATTTAATCAACTTTACGACAGTCAATTGCTGCAGAGCCAAATACTCGTTGTTCTCATAAAGCTATACATCATCTTTTGCACATATTTTCTTCAACATGTTAAAGCCCTCATAACCATATAATCATCTCTTTCAAAAAATCTGTTGATTTATAACAGCAACAAGGAAAAAAAAGTGATGAAGAAAATCTCAAATAAAATTCTTCTTCTAACAACGTCCTCGATAAAATCTGGCACGTGGTAGGATAAAGTTGCAAAAGAGCCATCACTGGGGCCATGGTAGGGTCTTTCATGAATCCTTGGATCGATCTAAAAGTTCTCCAAACAATCTAGCCCTCATTACAAGCCCCAGAAAAGGCTTAGGATATTTATAGAAGCGCTTTCAAGTATTCCTTTGGGTACCCGGGCCTCCTTATACGAGATGTAAACTGCTTTTAACTTAGGCTCGAGATGATACATAAGTGTCCATACTCTTTTGTATGAGCACACAAAATTCCATTTGGATCTTTTCATTCGGCTTCAGCAAGCAACAAAGTAACATAAACTGACAAGGAAAAATTCTCCCATTGATTGACAGCGCAAACATTAAAACTTAACGAGACTTTTTAATTGGACCCTCCGGCAACCCAACGTTTTCATAAAGATACGAGAGCATCTGGCAAGGTCGTGTCGATATAGGAACAAGACGATGATTATGTAGTATTTTTTCTTGATAGAGTCTCTTCAGGGGCTATGGACTGAAGGCGCTATGGACTGATGTGTGGTGCACTGCACTTTGAGTGATGAAGGTGAAATTTCTTTAAACCTTTTTGATACATTAATGACTACTCTCATAACCGAGATGAAAATAGGTAATTGAAAGTTAGTCAGGTCAAGGTGGGCATCACACTTGGGCTTTCATTAGCAGGTGACGCCCTACTTAGTGTCAGGTGCTATATGAGTTTTAAAAAACCTGAGGTGGAATCTTTTTTTTTATAAAAAAGGGAGTCTTTGTGATTGAAGCTGTATCTTGCTGGCTATGTAAATATTGTGAAACGAGAAAATAATAATAAAGTCAGGAAGACGGTAAAGTTATTTGATGTCTTACAATTTCATGTTATATTTATTATTTAGATGCAAAAGGATACTGAACAATGAATGTTATATTCTTGTAAACGTTCTTTCTTCCGTTTGTGTCATTATATCTCTCAGCTTAAGGCAAAATTTTTAAGAAATATTTTGGGTAACAGAGGAGATTCACGTAACTTAAACAACACGTATTTAAAAATGAAGCGAAAAGCTGCCCTCATAGTGATATTTTAGATAGTACCATGCATAACAAAAATTATTTCCTCTTATAATGAATATTTTCGAAGCTCCTTTTTCATTGCTCTTTTAAAACGGCGATTTCGAATGGCTTAAGTTTTAAAAGAAAATCTTTTTTGGCTTATTAGCATAGAATGTAACGTCAATTATCGGAATATTATAGCTCAACTAGAAGCGGTAGTTGGTCAGGTGACATTAGACAAAAAAAAAATAGTTGGGATGTGGGTTTGACGCTTTCGGTCCACAAGGTCCCAGCACGATGAATGTTAAATTTTAGGAATGTGTATTTTAATAATACATGAACAATAATAACAACAAATTATAACCTAAAAATCACATCAAATCTCTTCAAATTAACACAATTAACCCAATAGCAAAAATATAATATAATATTAATAAACTGACTACTTTGAAAAGTTGTTTTAGTACTAGTGGATTAGTAGGTACAAGCAATGATGCCAAAATAATCCTGAGAGAAGCTAGTTCAACGGATACGCTCTACCGAGACGCTGACGATTGTTTTTGTGTGGAAGATGAGCAGTACAGAGTTAGATTTAGTAGGTGGCATTCTGTCAGGGAGTCTATTCGATGAACACTAGTGTTCGACGGAACTTTGACCTGGAGAACCAGACACTATTAAATTATTTCACCCTTCAAAGCGAAATCAGAGCACAGAGATCTGAGAATCGACATAGTCCAGGAGATATAGCGAAAAAGTAGTTAAAAGTTGAAATAAATCTACCCTGCGATTTCTTGACGCTATAATTAAGAGAAAAATCGTAGGAATTCAATGAATGTGTTTTGGATAAAATTGGTCCAGGGCAACAGGTGGTAAAAAGCTAATAAAAGGAGCGAAAACGCGTTTTTCACGTTTTGGGTACGAAAAATATGTTGTTTTGGAAAACAAAAAATACTACATAATAGTGCTTAAAAAGACGAAAATTATGAGTTTTGGACCATTGAAATCGGTCAACAGGTTTTTGCAGAAAAATTCAAAAACCATTAAAAATTGCCGTTTTTTGACATTTAATTATAGGGAGTGTAATTATCGTAGAACCTTGTGGCAGGGCTTAAATTGTGGCCACTGATGGTGCCTACCTACAATAAAAATTTCATGACAAAATAATGGTAACTTTTCGAGTAAATCTCAAAAATGTAAAAACACCTGTTTCACAAAAAAAGGTTGAACAAGGCCCACAATGGTCCTAGAAATTTTTTGTTTGGCATTTTGGCTCGCAAAGGTTTGCTCTACAACCTCATTTTCATGAAATGTATCTAAAGTTTGATTTAACACCTTAAAAACACGATTAAAAACCACCCTTTTTCCAGTTTTTTGAATTAAAAACTTTACTTTTGAGCTTTTTCTTGAAAATCGGTTTTCGACAGTTTTATTAGTTTGTTTTTCACCTGTTCTACAGGTCCAATTTTATTCGAAACATATTCATATAATTCCTACGATTTTTCTCTTAATTATAGTGTTGAAAAACCGCAGTTTTTGTTTGTTTTTAAGAAAAAGCTCAGAGCTCACGAAGAAAGCTCAAAAGAAAAGCTTTTTATTCAAAAAAAACTGGAAAAAGTGTGGTTTTTAATCATGTTTTTAAGGTGTTAAATCAAACTTTAGATACATTTCATGAAAATGAGGTTGTAGAGCAAACCTTTGCGAGCCAAAATGCCAAACAAAAAATTTCTAGGACCATTGTGGGCCTTGTTCAACCTTTTTTTGTGAAACAGGTGTTTTTACATTTTTGAGATTTACTCGAAAAGTTACCATTATTTTGTCATGAAATTTTTATTGTAGGTAGGCACCATCAGTGGCCACAATTTAAGCCCTGCCACAAGGTTCTACGATAATTACACTCCCTATAATTAAATGTCAAAAAACGGCAATTTTTAATGGTTTTTGAATTTTTCTGCAAAAACCTGTTGACCGATTTCAATGGTCCAAAACTCATAATTTTCGTCTTTTTAAGCACTATTATGTAGTATTTTTTGTTTTCCAAAACAACATATTTTTCGTACCCAAAACGTGAAAAACGCGTTTTCGCTCCTTTTATTAGCTTTTTACCACCTGTTGCCCTGGACCAATTTTATCCAAAACACATTCATTGAATTCCTACGATTTTTCTCTTAATTATAGCGTCAAGAAATCGCAGGGTTGATTTATTTCAACTTTTTTTCTATTCTTCCTGGACTAACACTTAATCGAATTCAGTGAAGAATGCCCAGCACACAGTATCAGCCTCCGAGCACTCAATCTTCTGCTTCTGAGAATCTTCCAAACGTGGAATATCGGCGGGGATCGACGGCATCCCTAATGTGGATCTGAAACACCTACCCCCTTGTGCAGTCGACATTCATACCACTCTGTTCAGCAATGCCTTGAACAAAGCCTATTTCCCAGAACACTGGAAAATAGCCGTGATATATCCGATCCCGAAGAAAAATAAAAATGGATCAAACCCTTCGATTAATAAGTTTACTTCCAAACATCAGTTAATATTTTAGGTTGTAATTAATCGTTCGCTGGCAAGCTGGGTTGAGAAAAATGACACTGGAACTTCAGTAAGACACGGTGTACGGGAGCATGCCTTGTCAACTTGGGGAAGGCTTTCGACTCTGTGTGGGTCAAGGGGCTACTACTAAAGCTGACAAGGTATGAGCGATCCCCAGCTTCGCGTGATCTGTGACATGATAACGGGGAAGTCTCTGGTGAAAAGTGGTGTACCTCACAGGTCTATGAAATTAAAAACGGGTTGCAACAAGGAGCGGAAAAAGATAGAAGATTTAACCATAGCGTTAATGTGCAAAGGAAAGGATTCCAGCCCAAATTAATCAAGTACAAAGAAGAGAGTGGAGAATTATTAGCAGATGAAGATGCAATGATTGAAAGATGGAGGCAACACTTTAAGAAGCTTTTAAATGTTGAGGAAACAGAAACCGTACACTATAGCGAAGATGAATCAAACGTAGACAACTGTGAACCACCAACATACAATGAAATAAAGAGTGCCATCAAAAAAATAAAAAAACAATAAGATGCCGAATGAACATAACATACCTTCCGAATTAATAAAAGTAGGTGGCGAATCATTGATCCGAAAGTTACATAATTTTATATGTATAATATAGATCAAAGACGAAATTCCGTAGAAGTGGAATACAAGATTAGTAGGTACAAACTATTCATAAAAAGGGAGATAAAATGGTCTGCGAAAATTATAGATCTATAATGTTATTAAATACGCCTTAAGTGTTTAGAAACTAAACACTTGAGTTTACAGTGTACAAAAATGTAAAAAAACTCAAAATCATCAAATTCGCAGTTAAGCACTTCTGGCACTACTGCGCAGCATTTTGGCTGCATTTGACTACACGGGAGGAAACCGCATATAATTGGCCAGTCTAGCAGCGGACCTCCAGCGTTCGGTATGTTTCATTAAAGCCTGATCGCAAGGTCCCCTTCTGCAAACTAGTTGGTGCCCCAGTATTTGGTTCCGAACCGAATAATATAATGTAAGAGCCATATTTAATCAGAGCATCTCCCTTTTCATCGCCATTGAAGCCTAAAATATGGTAACATGATTGAGAAAGGTAAGGTGGCAATCCCAAATCAATTTAGACTAAGTACAAAAAATTACATTTAAATTAATAAAACATAGCAGTACAACATTCTTTATAATTGATTAACTTTATCTATTGACAACTACTGAAAACTTAGCTACTCCTACTATTTTCAAGAGAGGGGGAGTTATGTTTGTAGGAATCTGAGTATTTTGTTATAGGATGTCTTATTGAGTGCAGGGGAGAAACAGGAACTGTGACTATTGAAAACCATACAGCACCTGTTGGCGGTCTCGATCGTAGCATGATCCATACGGTGTTGGTATTTCCTAAGCAATTTCGTGTGTCGTGTGTATCGGATTTCATCATTGATCTTGTCCGATAGAAACTGCCCTTTAAGTTTTCCATTTAGGACGTCAAAGGCAACACCAGATATGAGCAGTTTTCTCCTGCTAGTTAACGGCATGAGATCAAGCACTTTGAGCCTGTCCGAGTAGTGTGGTAGGGGTTGGTAGTCATGGGAGTTAGGGCAAAAAGGAGAGATCTCTTTTGAACTGATTCGATCCTCCTGCTGCTTACTTGGAATACAGGATCTCAGATGGGGCACGCATATTCCAGGATAGGGTGGATTAAAGAACAGAACATGACCCATACATTATCGAAGTTTGTTTGCTCTGGCAGCTATATTATCGTAGTGCAGGTAGAAATTGAGTTTTTTGTTTTTTTTACAGAAGAAAGTAATTGCCAAACATTTTCTGATGTTAAGTTGCATTTTGTTTGTGGTGCACCAGTCACGTAATGCATTGAGTTTCGTCTGCATAAAGGTCACATAACTTTGGGAATGACCCTATAAATTTTGAGATCCTCCGCGTAGAAGAGAAGTGGAATATATACTAATTTTCCTGATAGATCGGAGATAAAAATATTAAAGAGAAGAGGACCAAGATGACTGCCCTGAGGGACGCTAGAGGTTACTTCCATCTCATAAGATAGAAATCCTTGGAATCTGATAACCTGTGTTCTTCCGTTCAGATATGGTTTTAAGCATTCCAGGGCAGAACCTAATATTCCAAATTTAAAGAATTTGGCAATAAAAATGTCGTGGTCCACTCGATCAAAGGCCTTGCTGATGTCCGTGTACACAGCATCCAATTGATGGCCGCTCTCCATACAGCAAAGCAATTCGGAGATTAGGCCCCTTAAGGTTGGAAGTCGTTGAACGACGTTTCCGAAAACTGTATTGTTGTTCGTTTAGGTTTGTGTCGATAAAAGAGGAATCTTGTCATAAACAAATGATAAAATGGCAATGCCCCTATAGTTGTCCACCGAGTGCTCATCACCGGATTTATTGATTGGCGTTAAGTAGGATTTCTTGGATGATGAGATAATGACGTAATTCTATATGTTTTGAGCAGTACTGCAAGCAAAATAGGAGGGAGATAGTCGGGACCATCACATTTGTTTATGTCAAGATTATTCAGCCCGTCATAATCTCGTCAACAGAAAGGACATATTAGACGGGTGTCAGTGTGCGAACCAGTTAAATCGTCTGTTACACTGGACATGGGGCTATAAATTTCACCAAACCTGTCAGTGAACATGCAACAAATTACTTGAAGGCACGAGGAGTGTTTTCTACCATTCGTCATTGTTGTTGGGTAGCCCGAGGTCATCCGTTTATAAAAAGTGTCGATAAGTTAATTAATTAATGGGAAGTATATTATTATTTTCCTATAGCGTACACCTCTGCCTGAACGACAGTTGCTAGACTACCTAGGCTTATCGTTCTGTTGAAGTTGAGGCATTCACCCTAGGTTTCGACACCCACTCAATTTCCTGATTATTAATACATGTAATTTACAATAAAAATTCAAAAAAAAAAAAATCATTTGTCAGCAGGAACCTCGTATTTGTAGCATGCTTCAACATGAAACTGACAATTAATACATGCGATAATTGCCTAAACAAATTAAGTTAATTTATTCCGAATTTGTAATTTCATGAAGATGAAAAAATTCTCAGAAGACTTACAAAAGCCGATCTTGATGGGCCTCACGGGATATCCAGCACCCCCAAAAAACTCCCAAAATATGAAACGTATTTAAAAGTTTAAACTTCACCATTGTTTTTATCAACAACCCAACAAAGCAAGAAAAACTTAAAATTCAATGCTAACTGATAATTGAATTTTGTGAAGGCGTAGGAAGAGGGTTCGATTTTTTAGTATCTTCGCAAACGCCATACTGAAGGCAAATTTGAATTAATTTTTAATTTAAATGCTTTAACCTTTAACAGAATAGTTTAGACACTTCTAATATCAAAACAGTAAATGCGACTGTTCTGTTAAAAAAACATTTAGTTTGAAGCCGTAGGAGATATTTTAGGAGCAAAAAGCAATTTTATATGTAGTAGTAAAAACTTTTCTCTCAATTCTAATTCAATTTCCAATTCCCAAGAAGGACAAAAGGGTTTTCCATTTGCATTCACCTCCTAAGATTCCATTTATTGTTTTACCTATCTCCCATTCGAGTTTCCGCATACAGAAGTTTTCAGACAAGAAGTTTATTTTGAATTCATGAACTAACTAAGCCCGCCTACAATTTGTTACCTTTTCAAAAATCAATCGATGGACCTTGACAAAGCCACTATCCTGGCAGATAATTCATGGAATTACATGGCCAATGGATGGGAAGCAGAATTCAACATTCTGGAGAAGAAGATTCATTATGGTGTCCTAATGAGTGCTTAAGATGGATCAGCGAGAGTCCTTCACGGCAGGATGTAATTGCAGTCGAACAATACTTAGTCAATGCTAACGGAATTTCAATAACGAAAGTTCCTAATTGAAACTAGACAGCGGAAGATTATGCAGGACGCTTCGCCCTAATTTGTCAGAAAGTGGCAGACTCAAGGGTCAGGAAACTAGACGACTAGCAACTAGTAGTCCAGTAAAATGGTGCAAAAAAAGAGCCATCTGTGCATTTTATGAAAACACCAATTCTTTATGTAGGGGGTTGGTTGGGAGTAAAAAACCGAGTTTTCAGGATCCGGAGGGGTGCGCTTCGGCCGCCATCTTGTATTGATTGTGAAAAATGGTTTGTCTTATATCTCGGAAACCGTGGGACCTACAGAATTTCTATTCAACATTTTTTTTAGATAATCAGATTATCTACAACTTTCGTAAATAATGTTTTGCCTTAATATCAATAATAAAAAAGTTATGGACTAAAAATGATAAAAATTTTGGGGGTGATGAGCTTTAAAGCGCTATAACTCTTTAATTATTGATTTAATATATTTAAAATGTCTTTAGGCTTTTTTGTGAAGCATTTTATTACGAATAATTTGATGTGGTAATTTATTGAATTATTGGTGCTCTTATTAATTTTATGGCAATTCAAACGAAGAAGTTCTCTGCTTGAAGATAAAGTCTGCTTATTAAAAAACCCTTCGTTCGAATAAAATAACAATTTTATTTTAGGTAATTTAACATATGATAAACGCATTCATTCACGGTCACTTATAGACTAAAAATTGTGTTTCAGGCAGTCTACGACGAGTAGAGAGGAAAGTAGAGAAAATCTACGACACATAGACAATAATAAGTGCGATGATGCTAGTCGCCAGTCGATGCTCGTTGTAATTTTTAACATCCTCCGGCCGCGCGATGACAATTAATTAATCTCCAAAGGATAAAGCAACTGCACTGGCCTCCTCATTAATTTTCTGTCGTTAAAACGTATCTCGCAAGCTCTAATTTTGTTGTCCCTGCCAGGATACACTTTCTCTACCACCGCTAGCTTCCAATATTGTCTCCTGACAAGCGGGTCGCTAACTTGAACGATGTCTCCCGTTTTGATGTGCGATGAAAAACTTCTCGGAGTGTTGTGGGTAGATCGTAGTTGATGGAGGTATTCGATCTTCCATCGGTTCCAAAAAAAATTTACGGATCTAAGTCGCTCAGTCCACGCTCGGCGAATGTCGTTTGAGCCTCGTACCTCAGCTTCAGGTGAAATTAGAAAGGACGGTTCTCCTATTAAAAAATGCGCAGGCGATAGAGGGTTCAAATCTAACGGGTCTTCAGAAACATAGGTCAACGGTCTTGAGTTTACGATACCTTCAACTTCGGTCAATAATGTCCTTAAGTCTTCTTCATCTAAAGTAGCTCGTCCAATAGTCATCTTTAAACAAGTTTTTACGCTTCGCACTAATCTCTCCCAAAACCCACCCCACCAGGGTGCTCGCTCAACAATATACTTCCAGGTGATTCCTTTTCCACTTACGAAATCGTGAAGTTCTTCGCCAACTACAAATTTGCTAAGATTCGACAATTCCTTCGAAGCGCGTTTAAAAGTGCGGGCGTTGTCCGAGTAAATAGTTCGCGGTGCTCCTCGTCTAGCTATAAAACGTCGTAATCCCATCAAACAGCTTTTAGTTGTTAAGTCAGGCAGCAATTCTAGATGGACAGCTCTAACAGCCGCACATGTAAAAAGCATAATATAGCATTTTCTACTAGTATTTTCGTTCGTTAGAGGACTTTGTCGAAGGGGCGTGTACTAATTACTCTGTCCCGTGGTAAAGGTGCGAATGGTTGAGAAATCGGTTTACTCTTCATCTTCCTGCACAATACACATTGTCCCACGATAGTTTTTACCAGCTGCCTCCCCTTGGGAATCCAATATTTCTCTCTGATTCTGCACAAAACAATGTTAACTCCTCCATGCATTGTGCGTATATGTAAGTCCTGAACTATGAGTTGACTCAAATGAGAACATTTTGGAAGGATGATTGGGCTGTGAATATTAATATCCTCCGAAGCAAAGCGCAGTCGGCTGCCTACTCGTAATAGGCCCTCACTGTCTATATAGGGCGACAAAGTAAGAATGTTAGAAGAAGTTTTTAAATTTTGGCCGCTTGAAAGAGCTTGCAATTCTTCGTAATAAATCTCCCGTTGAACATACTTAATCCAATAGCACTCTGCGTTTTCCAATTCTTCCGTCATTAGATGTATCGACTCCCTTCTCTTTCTCGTTTTCATGTGGTCTATAAAACGCAAAGCGTGTATGCTGTAACTCTTAAAAGTTTCTTCCAGTCGCTATAATCTACAAGTGATAATAGATTCTACAACATTGTTAGTTTCCGCAACTTGCGGTTCGGCTTCTACTTGGTTTACCAATATCAAATTCTCGCACTCAAAATCTTGTAGAGGCCAATTATTTGAGGGCTCTTGCAGCCACTCTGGTCCGTTCAGCCACAATGTTTTCTTCGTTAATTGCTTACCAGTTAATCCTCTTGTTATCAAGTCGGCTGGGTTTTCGTTGCCAGGGCAGTATCGCCATTGATCAATCCTTGCAAGACTTTGAATCTCTCTAACTATGTTAGTCACATACTGCTTCCACTTTTCAGCCTTACCTCGAATCCAATACAGGGTGATTTTGGAGTCCGTCCAAAGATATGTAGGGAAATTCATTTTTAATTTGCTGCGTAAATACTCACATAATCTAGCAGCAATCTTTGAATTGTAACATCTGTGGGTCCATCTTCTTTTAGAGGTGAAACTCGACTTTTAGCGCACAAAAATCGTACCTACTGCTACTAACTGCGTCTCAGAAGTACTTCGAAGATAAGCTGCGCAACCATATGCCTTCGGACTTGCATCAGCGAAAATATGTATTTCCTGGTATTTTGGTTGTAATACGCCACTAACATACCTAGGTACCACGACTTCTCTCAAATGATGTAGGCAATCACAGGCCCCTTGCCAAGTACTAAGTAGGTCTTTCGGTAGTTCTTCATCCCACTGTAAACCTAAACGCCAAGCTGATTGGAACCAAATTTTTAATGCTATAACATAAGGTCCTAATAGACCAATTGGATCGTAGATTCTTGCGATCAGTTGTAGGAGATTTCGCTTCGTCCCCCTATACCATGTTTCCATCGCCCTTGAAATCCGTAGGTTTTGATAAAACCATTTGGCGAAATCCAAATGTGTTTCCATCGCACCAGGCAGTTTTCGCTTGTCATAACAAACTTGCACACATCAAATTTTAAAAACCTAATTATATCAACAAAACTGAGAAATTTGGAAAGAATAGGCTGTAAAATAAGGAAAAAATATAAACATTCAAGTTAAGCTCCATTTAAACGTTAAAGATAGAAAATTTAAAAATAACAAATTCGTACTGTCAAAATTTTTTACAGCTGAGAAATTTCCCCAAGCTGAGTACACTTGCTGAATAGGCTGAATAGTCTTTACCAAGATTTCGATCGAGATTTCATTGAAATCTCCTCCGAAAGGCGATTTCATTTTATATGCTATAACATGAGATTTCAAACGAGATTTCGTCCGAAATCCTCATTTTTGCCGAAATCGTAAGATTTCGAGTGCGATGGAAACATGGTACTAGTCAAAGATTTAAGAAAGCTTTCGACAGATTCCAAATCCACTGAAATTTCCTACAACTGATCGCAAGAATCTACGTTCACATTTATCTTAAATGCCTCCACAAGAGGATTTTACAAATGGTGGTCGCTTTACTATTAGGAGAATTAATAAATTTTGGAGCGGAATCATGTCTGATCAAACCATTGAGCAGACACTTATGAGGATGAAGAAAACTTCAGGTGGACTAACCCGAGAGCGTGGGATTTCTGGCAGTACACTTGCTTCCTGGACTTTGGGAATGATTTCTTTACAGGATGTCTGCGAGCAGGTTCTGTGATTTTTCTATGGCAACCTCAAACCAACATGTCGACCACAGAGACTCACGAGTACTTCGGGACAATGAGGACGTGGGAAAATTAGACCATTGGCTTGCATCGCATGAACCATTTTTGGAGAGATCGGAATTAATTTCAATTTTTAACGGTGTCGTTGCTCATGATCGCATTAATTGCTACCATTCGATCGAGATTGGAGATGTTGTAATGTCTCAAAATATTGGAGCAAATTTTCAAGACTTATCATACAAGAGAAAGAACAAGTGTGCACTGTCGAGTTCGTTTGTGGTGGAGAAAACCCCCGTCGTTATAAATCCCTTGCTTCTCTCTCAACGATTGTGTGTGTAGAAGGAGTTTATTGGCCAAATAAAGCAATACTACCTCGATCAAAAATTTCCCGGAATTTATTCAGGAAATTAAAAATACAAGATTATGCATAAAATCGATACTGTACCCTTCAAAGTACTTCCCATCGATTGCAATGCGCTTATGCCAGCGCTAAACCCAATCCTCGAAAAAAATTTATATTCGGTTTACGGTATGGCCATCAGAGCCATCTTCGAATTTTCTGTGATCTCTTCTCGGGTGTTCAAACGCCTTCCGCGGAGCGGTTTCTTGAGGCGATCGAATAGGCGAACTCTTTTTTGGCGAACTGCTTCAGGCAAACGTCTCATAACGCCCAAGTAATACTTTTTGTTAACGGTCTGGCCTTGTGGAAGGAATTCATGATACACAACACAATTGTGATCCATGAAAACTGTGAGCATCGTCTTCTTTTTCGACTGGAAACGACATGGTTGTCGAAACGTGGTGAAAACGTAGTATCAAGCCTGCGTGAAATCGTAAAGCTAATATGGACCCGGAAACAAATACTATCGGAATGGAGCGAAGGCATTATGTGCCCTATACATAAAGTTCAGCTAAACTGCCAAAATTATAGAGGCATCACTCTATTGAACGTAGCATATAAAGTATTATCAAATATTTTATACGTTAAACCGCAGCCTTACGCAGAAGCAGATAACTATCAAAGCGGCTTCGGTCCCGGAAGATCTACCCACATTTTCACTCTTAGGCAGGTCATAGAAAAAGCAAATGAATTGAACATAAACATACTTTCGCTATTCATAGACTTCAGAGACGCCGATGATAAAATAAAACCTGAAGAATTATATGACGCTATGGAGCACTTAACATTTCCCAAATACCTCGTAGATTTGACAAAAATGACAACGAAAGAGGTAATATGCAAAATAAGAATTGAAGGAGAGCTGTCAGAACCATTCAACGCTACAGTAGGACTAAGACAAGGAGATTCCCTATCGGGTTTAGTACTTAACGTAGCTATGGAAAAAGTGAAAAGAGACGCAGGAATTAACACCGCGGGCAGTATTTTCAACAAGTCGGTACAACTATTGGCATACGCTGACGACATCGTATACTAGCCAGATCCTCCGTAGAAATGAAAGAAGCCTTCATATCGCTAGAAAGAGCAGCAAAGAAATTCGGACTGGCAATCAGTGAAGAGAAAAGGCAATATATGCGCATCTCTAAAAGAGGTAATGCTCGCCAGAATATGACAATTGATACATACAACGTCGAAGGAGTAAAAATAATTAATATGCCTAGGGACGCTAATTTCCAAAAAAAAAAACGACACGACAGTAGAAGTGTTTTGGAGGAGAAGATACAATCACGAATTGTATCAGTTGTATAAAAATCCAAACATCATAAAAACTATAAAAATTAACAGAATCCGATAGGCAGGGCAAGTTGAACGCATAACAAGTGATAACAGCGTAACAAAAATTATTACGAACATGAGACCAGAAGGACACAGAAGTACGGGACATCCAAAAAAGAGATATACTGGGTCTGTTCAAGATTTCTGCTATAGCAGCTTTACTAGCAGAATTTTTAAAATGTCAAATTACAGCAAAGCAAGAAAAAGCTGCTATGATATCTTGAACGCAAAAAAGCTGCTAGCATAGCTTTGTGTTAATGTATGTGTATGAGTATTTCTTGCAGCCTCTCCCAGCAAACATCATCTCGAAGTTTAGAGTGCTTCGAAAAATTCTCGAACAGGAAGAGAGCGAGAAAGAAATACTTTGAAATAAAATTACGGTAATATTTCGTTTTGACGAAAAAAAATCGAAATTTTAAAAGAAGAGAACCGCGTACAATACTAAAAGTAAAATTCGCCTTTAAAAGGTTTCGAGAATTTTTCGTTTTGGCGAAAAAAACGAAAGAAACTCGAATCGCTTTTGCGATTCGACCTAGCGGTCCTTTTCGTTCTTTTTTACTTCGATTTCAATTCGAAAACGGCTTCGAGATCGCAATTGTAGTTCATTTTAACGATTAGCTTTCGATTCGATCTCAAATCATAATGTTTGCTGGGCTCCCTACAATTAGAAAAAAGCCTGGCCGTGCAGTTGTAATCCCTAAATTTATTATTTAATATGTATTAATGTCAACAAAACCTCACTCAAAGTCAGTCATTTTCGCAAAACGACCAATGACATTTAAACACACATGTATGATTTACGAAGCTGCTTTCTTGCTTGCAGTCGAAACTGCGAGCAACAAAAAGCAGCTACATTAGCAGCTTTTCTCGAATCTTGAACACAAAAATAGCAGCTTCGTTAGCAGCTTTTTTGCTGTTTTGAACAGGAAAAGCATAACAATAGCTGCTAAAAGCTGCTATAGCAGAAATCATAGAGATAGTTCTGGAGGAGGATATTGCAGGAAGCCAATGCCAATAACAGGGTGTGGAGCTCTTTATGATGATGATTGTATTATAAAGTGGAAGCATAGGCACAACTTTTGTTATAACTTCTCCGTTTGCATTGCATTAAAATCAATAAGAACAACAATATTTCAACAAATGGCCACATAAAATTGTTCGTAAGAAAATCAAAAAAGCCCCAAATCATTTTTATGTAAAATCAATAATAAAAGAATTATAGCGCTTTAAAGTTCATCAGCCCCAAAATTTTTATCATTTTTAGCCTATATTAATTATTATTTACGAAAGTTGAAGATAATTTGAATATCTAAGAAAAATGTGTTTACAAAAATTCTGTAGATCTCAAGGTTTCCGAGATACATATAAGATAAACCATTTTTCACCACTGAAAACAAGATGGCGGCCCCCAGATCCAGATAACTCGTGTTTATACTTCCAACCAATGAAAAAAATTCCATTGAATAAAAAAAATCCTTTTTCATAAAATGCACAGATGCCCTTTTCTGCACCATTTTACTGGACTGTAAAAGCACGAGCTTGTTTTTGGCGGTAGCAACACCCTCACAATCGCCACATTGCGTTTGGCTACCTTAGAGCCAAGCTCAAGTCCTAAGAAAGAAATGTTCGCATTGCCACACCTGAAATGCAGAATTACTGCCACCTGTGCCGCGCTGTGAAGGATGGCGAAGCATTTTATGGTAATTCCAGTGCCAGCAGCGGATGTGAATCGGCGACGAGCAATTGTTACCTTTGTAATTCGCGGCTGTTTGTTTGCATTTTCTTTTCACACAAAGATGGAATTGCAAATTAAAGCTGGGCTCGCAATTCACATGTCTTCTTAAGTCTGGCAACGTGCAACGCTCAAGACCAGAGGCGCATGGTGCAATTTTCAAAAGATTTCGCCGAGGGATGAATGGATTAATTTTCGATTTTTAATCTGAAGGTTAATAGCTTCATCGCAATGTGATAAAAGTTTTACTTGATGAATCAAACTACCTTCGAAGTAATTTAAAAGTTTTTTTTTCTGTTTAAGTTCAAGGCTTTAAATTATTTTCATTCATTCAGCTGTGAAAATTGTAATTGTGCTGTGAAAGAGAAATCCACAATTTACTTTGAACTATGAAAGAGGTGCAGACAAGTAAGATTTAGCTCAGTCTCTCTATATAAAGTAGTTCGAGCTAAGGTGTGATTATGAAACTCGAACTAAGCTGTGATTATGATAACTACTACTAGTCTTTAGTTTCTAAGTAGCCTTTAACTTTGCGAATTCATATGTATTTACTAAATGCAATTAGAAAAAAAGTGTGAAAGAAAATTATTGCTTTACCTTCTAAAATCGAAATTATTAGGCTATTAAAGTCGCAACAAGAAGCGCGGTACGAGCAAAAAGAATCCTACAACTAAAGGTTATTGTAAGGTGGATTGATGTGAGGTATTGAAATTTATATACAAAAAGAAAATGTAAAAGTAAAATCTAGGAAATTGCATTAGAAGAGCTGTTAATTAACTTAATTAGCGCCAGCCTCGTCATTCATATATTCATTTTTACATTCATTTTTTTTAGCAACAATACCATGAAATTGTAATCAGCGTTTTAATATCATAAAAGGATATTTTTAAAATATTTTCGAAGTTTTAAACCAAAATCGCTTTTAAAGTTTTATGAGTCTAAATTAGATTTACAGGGTGTACCTCCCAAGTTTACAAAGCGGCCGACTGTACACTTTGTATAGCAGCCTATTACATTTGCAAATAAAGAGTTTGTATATTTAATTGACAATAAAATACCCGAATAAAATTTGAAATGGGCTTACAGCAGGCGATAAGCGGCTGCTTTGCTTTCTAAAGTAGATATGATGGCCGTAGAATTTTTAAACATTTTTAATGGGAGCACATACGGCCTCACGACGGCCAAACTTAATCAAACAATTTAAATGGCCAAGAACTAAACTGAACGCGCTGCTTATAATAATAACTGCCCGGTTCTGATGAGGACGTTTAACAGGAAAACTCCATGGTAGAATAACGAGCTCTCCAAGTTGAGATCCGCTACGAGGAAACTATTCAACACAGCCAAGAAAAGCGGCAACTGGGAGAGTAATAAAAGCTCGCTAACCACATATAACAGGGCGATTAGACGAGCAAAAGCAAAATAGCTAGAAGAATATTAGTCCATTCAAAACGCGGGGGGGGGGGTGTTCCAAAATAACACCGTTAAGAAAATCGAACCCTAAACGTTTTTGGGGTCGCTGATCACGAAAATCGAGGTCCCGCGGTCCCAAAATTAGGGCGTCACCCCTAAAAATGAAAAAAAACCCCCCCTTTTAGGGGGTTTTCGCGATTATTTCAATAATAATGAAAACTAATGCGATGAAATGAACTTTTTTTAATATTTATTTGCGAAGGGGATTGATTTATACTAAATTTAGGCGAGCTTAATGGTAAGGGGTACCCCTAAAGGGTTGAAAGTACCCCTAAATTGGCGAAAAATGGCAAAAATTGTAAAAAAATTTTTTTTCAAGTTTTTGCTTGAAATTCGATTGTGGGCGTACTGTCAGGCAAAAATAAATTATTTTCAACCCTTAAGGGGTTAAAACTACCCCTACTATATAGTTAATTGAAAACTAGGGGGGGGGGGTGTTCCAAAATAACACCGTTAAGGAAATCGAACCCTAAACGTTTTTGGGGTCGCTGATCACGAAAATCGAGGTCCCGCGGTCCCAAAATTAGGGCGTCGCCCCTAAAAATGCAAAAAACACCCCTTTTTAGGGGTTTTTCGCGATTATTTCAATAATAATGAAAACTAATGCGATGAAATGCACTTTTTTTAATATTTATTTGCGAAGGGGGTAGATTTATACTAAATTTAGGCGAGATTAATGGTAAGGGGTACCCCTAAAGGGTTGAAAGTACCCGTAATTGGCGAAAAATGGCAAAAATTGTAAAAAAAAAAATTTTTCAAGTTTTTGCTTCATATTCGATTGTGGGCGTACTGTCAGGCAAAAATAAATTATTTTCAATCCTTAGGGGGTTAAAACTACCCCTACAATATAGTTAATTGAAAACTAGGGGGGGGGGTGTTCCAAAATAACACCGTTAAGAAAATCGAACCGTAAAGGTTTTTGGGGTCGCTGATCACGAAAATCGAGGTCCCGCGGTCCCAAAATTAGGGCGTCACCCCTAAAAATGCAAAAACCCCCCTTTTTAGGGGGTTTTCGCGATTATTTCAGTAATAATGAAAAATAATGCACTTTTTTAAATATTTATTTGCGAAGGGGGTTGATTTATACTAAATTTTTTTTTTATGTGAAAGACTAGAGTCACAGGAGGAAACGCCCTTTATACTGTGTCGACAATCTATTTTCTTCATATAGAGTGCAATGTCGAACAGCAGCTCTAGTCGGGGAAGGAAGGAACTGTCACAACCTACCAGCGATATTTTTGCAGGCCACCTACTCCCAACCATTACTGGCGACTTTGTCATCGGGGCATCGAGAAACAACTCGCTGGAGTGTTATGCCTCCTGAAACGAGTTGAATCACATCAACCAACCGATGACATGCGCTTTTGGTGAAGCGGGGAAGCGCTGACTAAGGCTATGACAGAAGGAATCAGGAATGTAAAGAGGGAAGAAGAAAGAAGGAAAGTTATGTAGGTGGGAAAGTGGAAAAGGCGAAGGACCGTGGGGCTGGCCGGGATTCGAACCAGGGACCTCTGGGATAGTAGCCAGTCGCCTTACTCCCTAGGCTACCGAGGCCAAATTAAGGCGAACTTACTATAATAAAAACAACTTTATATAAAAAAATTGAAATTTTTTTTTTGCTTTTTGTTTGAAATTTGGTTCAAAAGGTATTATCAGCAAAAAAATTAATGCTTTCAACTCTTAAGGGGGTAAAACTACCCCCACATTAAAATTGTAATTGGAACAAATTGAAATTTATTGTTTTGCATTAAAATTTTATATTTGATGAAATATTATTAAAACATTTGGAAATTTTTTAACTCTCTTTCCTTCTGCCACCCGCCAGCCGCTGTCCGCCCTGTTCCGCCCGCGCCTCTTGCGCCACACGCTTGCTGACGTCCCTCACCCACCCCGCAGTACGCCCACAATCGAATTTGAAGCAAAAACTTGAAAAAAATTTTTTTTACAATTTTTGCCATTTTTCGGCAATTTAGGGGTACTTTCAACCCTTTAGAGGTACCCCTTACCATTAAGCTCACCTAAATTTAGTATAAATCAACCCCCTTCGCAAATAAATATTAAAAAAAGTGCATTAGTTTTCATTATTACCGAAATAATCGCGAAAACCCCCTAAAAAGGATTTTTTTTTGCATTTTTAGGGGTGACGCCCTAATTTTAGGACCGCGGGACCTCGATTTTCGTGATCAGCGACCCCAAAAACCTTTACGGTTCGATTTTCTTAACGGTGTTATTTTGGAACACCCCCCCCCCCCTAGTTTTCAATTAACTATATTGTAGGGGTAGTTTTAACCCCCTAAGGATTGAAAATAATTTATTTTTGCCTGACAGTACGCCCACAATCGAATATGAAGCAAAAACTTGAAAAAAAATTTTTTTTTACAATTTTTGCCATTTTTCGCCAATTACGGGTACTTTCAACCCTTTAGGGGTACCCCTTACCATTAATCTCGCCTAAATTTAGTATAAATCTACCCCCTTCGCAAATAAATATTAAAAAAAGTGCATTTCATCGCATTAGTTTTCATTATTATTGAAATAATCGCGAAAAACCCCTAAAAAGGGGTGTTTTTTGCATTTTTAGGGGTGACGCCCTAATTTTGGGACCGCGGGACCTCGATTTTCGTGATCAGCGACCCCAAAAACGTTTAGGGTTCGATTTTCTTAACGGTGTTATTTTGGAACACCATAACGCGCGTTTTGAATGGACTATATCTGCAAGAGTGCCGAAGACATTCGAAATTCACCAGAAATCCACAAAGTTTTATTAAAGGGCTTATCGGGAGATCTTTGATCTATCAGGAGAACCGATGGCTCTTTCACACAGTCTAGGGAAGAAACCTTGATAATATTGCTCCAGGCACACTTCCCAGGCATAACCATTTATTCAAATCAAATTTTACTCAAAATCTGGAGATGATATTATTTAAAATAGTATGGGGTCTACAGTTAAAAATTATAGCAAAAATATTGACTCCCTAAAAATAAAGCAACTCACAAGAAAAAAACATTGTAAATTTCAAAATGTTTCTTTATAAATGGGTTCACTCAAGTTTCTACCTTGTATCTGAGCGGGTAGTGGGGATACCTCCCTCTCTTGAACTATTTTTTCTCCAAATGTATCCAGCAGGTTTAAATTGCTGTAGAGATTTTAATACTGGTGCTGTTATTGCTGCCAGGAAGACCATAGAAATTTACTTTGCTCTTTGCTTTGCAGCAATCATATTTGCAATCATTTTGCTGAAGGCTGTGAAAGCTTTTTGTTTCATATTGCTGCGTATGCTGCTGCAAATGCTGGAGCATACTGTTCCGGCTGCGAATGCTTCACATACACATACCAAAAAAATTTCCACCCTCTAAACAAAAGTACTATTTTACTATATAAAGTTGAACCATGAAATAAAAACTGAAGGAAGCAAAGTATTTCACAAGGTTTGGAGAGGAAAGCTTTGAAAAACTGTAAGCAAACAAAAAGCTTTTCACAGCCAAGTATTTTAAAGCCGAAGCATTTGCAGCCAGACCAGTATGCTGCTGAAAGTAATTTGAAGGCAACAGCATTCGCAGCAATTTGGAACAAACAGCTTTCACAGCCATCAGCAAAGTAAGCTTTAAAATATGTGCTTTGCTTTCAGTTTACTTTGTTTTCAAACCCTGGTTCTATTTATAAACGAACTGCTAAACCGTAGTGTGCCTGAAGAAGAGGGCTGTAGGGTGAAGGGGTGAGCCGAGTTAACTAGTCTTGTGTTGAGGGGAAAAAATTGTCATGTACGCAGGAGGTATTTGATTTCAGTGGAGCAGTTGCTATGGTAATAGCGGTAAAACTTGCTGAGTGGCTTAAAGGATCGATGGAAGAGCAAAGGGTGCTATCGCCAATGAGTTTGGCGTGGTTTTGCACCTTGCCTAGCCAACCCAAGGTGGTTTTAGGTGCACCCGCGCAGATATACGACTTGTATTCGAGGCGGGGCTAAATGTAGGACCAAGGGGGCGAAAGTAAAACCAAGAATGAGTTTAATTTCCGCGTTAAGAGAGTTGGACATGAGTTCATGATCTAAGAGACAAGGTCTGGCCCTTCCTTGTCCTATGTTGTCGGAGGGGTAGAAGTAACACAGAGTACCGTCATCAGCAAAACTATGAAGTGGATTGGAGGGGATTGAAAGCAGATCATTAATGAATATAAGAAAGAGAGTAGGTGAGAGAATTGCCCCTTGGGGAACGCCGGCCGAGACGGAGTGAGGGTTGGATACTACCTTGATTGAACGGCCAGAACTAAAGCTCTCAATCTTTAGAACTGAGTCAATATCAATAGCTTGGAGTCTCACCGAAGCCATGGATGCTTTGGTTGATTTGTTCAGTCAGAATCACAAGAAGGTCGGTAGTATACCTTTTTGCTCTAAAGCCATACTGTCTGTCGTGAAAAATTTGGTTAGATTCTAGATATTTCATCAGCCTTCTATAGATTAATGTCTCCATAATTTTGTAGAGAATAGAAGTTATTGCTATTGACCGGTAGTTTAAAGGGTCGCTGGCTTCACCTTTTTTGGAAATGGGCTGAAACGAGCTAGTTTCCAAGAGTTGGGATAAACTCCAGAGAAATATGACAGGCAAAAAGTTGCTGGTGAGGCACATTTCTTGAGTACTATAGCAGGAATAGGTAATGAATATGTGCACTAAAGCGGGCGCACCAGTCATCGCAGAGCGTCGAAATGCATGAAGGTCCGTAGGGGTCTTCCATGAAAAACCTCGAACCCGAATGACCGAAATTCAAAATGACCACCGAAAAACGAATTTGCAAATTGTGTTCCGATTCCCATGAAAATCGATGTCTGGGGTTTTTAGAGGTAGCAAGTAACGAATTTATGATCAGAACTTATACATTCAAAATGGCGGACGAATTTGCAATTGTATTCCGATTCCAATGAAAGTGAATATCTATATGTTTTTAAGGTTACAAATAACGAATTTATAATCAAAATTTAAAAATTCAAAATGGCAACACCAATATGGCAGATGAGTTTTCCAATTGTAAGCGGTGTCTGGGGGTTTTTAACTTATACATTTTAAATTTCAGGGCGGACGAATTTTGCCAAATAAGTGTAATTTTCCGGTAAGTTCAACAAAAAACGCTGTTTCCAGTGTAAAGTTAATTTCGTTTTGGTTTTTTACAAAAAAATCTCCACATCAGGAAATCTATATTAATAAGAGAAAGTTTCTGTATGTATGTACGATTCACAAGAAACCCGATTTTCGAAATTCAAAATGGCCGCCGAAATATGACCGAAATTCAAAAAAGCCACTAAATATGAATTTGCCAATTGTGTTTCAATTTCTATGAAAATCGGTATCGGGGAGTTTCTAAGGTTGCAAATAACGAATTTATGATCAAAACTTATAGATTAAAATTGCGGGTCCAATATGGTGCAAAAAGTTTTATTTTGAAATTAAAGTTGCTAAAAAGAAACAAATTGTTTCAATTAATCGCTGACGAATCCGAGGACGCTCGAGAAGAAATATTACAATATTTTTATAGGTATCTAGCACTAAATTTTTATATGTTGTCCAAAATCATTTTTTCCAGTTATGTTTTTTTTTTTCATTACACTTTTTTCCTACCGCGGCCTCATACGCGTACTCATAATTTTTCTTTTATTTAAAGAGGTTGCAACGCACGCGGATTTTTTGCTAGTTTATAATAAAATGAAACCAATAATATATTCTGTTCAAAATAACTAAACATATAATAAGGGTATCAGACATTTTAACTAGATATTATGTAATATCAGGTTAGATTATTAAAATATCGCTTCTATCAATTCGAACTATGTATCAGCTTGTATGCAGATATGCACCACAGGTATGGAGAAGCCAAAAGAAATATCCATGACCAAGGCTCCTATGTATGCACTATCATACGAAATCTCGGACTACGCTTCAACTTCCGCGACAAAAAATCCACTCTATTCCGCAATTTGAAAAGGAGATGATAAAAAAACCATTAAGCCCCAGCGTCGAATAAAATCCTATAGCAGGAAGCTAAAAGAAGAGAGTGTACTGATCAAGCGCTTCCACGAAATCTGCATACGTATATGACAAGAGTTGATAACCAGATTAAATTGACATAGAGAAAAAAAGGAGAAAAAGGACCAACGTAGAAAAGTTTGTTGGCTTGCTTTAATCTAGCTTCAACTAGATTAAGTCGAGTTTATTTTCGGTTTTTTTTCCACTTCACTTTCTGAACTAGTTTTTAGTGTATTAAAAATGGATAAAAAAGAAACGGCTGGAACAAAAATAAAAGCATATTTTTCATTGAATACTTCCCATATTAAAAAAATTTAATGAAACCTAGCCACACGATAATTTACGAAACACATGAGTTGCTAATTGGTCATGCAAAATGTTATCCCTCTTGGGAAATTTCAGCCAACTATTGAAGTTTTAATTAATTTCATTAATTTAATCCAGTTTAATTTTTAGTTTCGGACTGAAACCTGTGACGCGAAAAGGCTCTTCTACCCAACGGCGTAATATATTAAAAATTCTCACACAGTATGGGCAGTAAAAGTTTCTAAAATTAATGGCCACTCCAATGGTGGGAAGAACTTTTACCCTTAAATTAATTTTGCGTTGTAATCATACATAAGTCATACAAAGAGTTTTTATGTTACTATTGTCACCTGCAATCTCCTTCTGAAATCTTCACACACTAAAAATAAAATGGAAATCAGGTCAAGGTCTCGGCGCTCCATTTTTTTTTTGAAAAAAATCCCGCATAAAAAGCACCTTATAAAATCTTAATCAACCGGTCCCTGATTTACAATCAAGTTTTTGTTTTTATATTCTCAATATCACCTGCAAAGGAGAGTTGACAAACAGGTGGTAATACACAGGTTTATATTACATATATACAAGGAATAATTTTATTCCTTACCTGGAAATAATTAAAATATATTTCATAAATAACTCTTCGTAATTAAATGAAAGTTTACACCTGAAATGAATGAAAATTAATTTGGTAATTTGGTTTACTAGGCGTAAAATTCCTGATTATGAATCTTTCAATTATCATTCAATCAAAACAATGTCAACGACGCTCGCTTTAAATTCCAGCACATTCCAGGTGTGTATAAAAAATTATTGCAGTTCAATTATTCATTGGAACCAATGTTGCAATAATAGAGTGCTGCGAAATAATTGAACCGTGTTCGGATGCGATTTTCAATTTATTGCGGTGCACACAAAATTTATTGCACCTGAAAGTGAAAAATTGGCAACGATTCCACCCCGTCACACCATTTCACTGCACATATCACCTGGATGTGTTGCTCAAAGCAAATACAATTTTTTTTGTTTAATCTCTATTCCAATGTTCGCGCGTTTGCGATTTTCGTTATCACCGATAATTTCAAAATCGGGATTTTATAAATTCAAAGCGGGTCGCGCTATACTTTGCACACACACCTTCCTTCCGAAAGCGCAAGTTATGAATTTTGAATATTGTTATTGAATACCACGTGCTGGCGTGTACCTGAATGCCTGTGTACAGCTTGCACACCGTCACGTATATCTTAATACCTTTGAGCCTGGGATATCAGAATTTTGATATAATATACACACACGCATATATTGTACGTTCTAGATATGGGATTTCAGTTTCGGGGGAGTTTTCACTTCACTTCAGTCAACTCGTTTCGGGCTATGATTACACAAAGCCGCTTCAGTTGCTCTCTCCTTAGCATGTGTGTAGTATGGTCGTCGGATTTATGAAGAAAGTCGAATTATGCAATGTCGTCAGGTAGGCATGGTATTATGATATGATTTCTGCCTCACTTTTAATGGACGGTGAAAAATTGCGTTGTGTAAGGAATTAATTTGTTATTGAATGCCTTAAGGGGATATGACTTAGGAAAAGGATTGCCACAGCACAGATTGGCTTAATCTCAATTTGGTTTCTTTTGCGTATAACAAGTTGCTAAGTGGCTTAAATTGTGGTTGAATTAGAAGAGTGAGTTCAGACACTTTATAATGATACATTTTATAATGATAAGCGGAGCAATTTGTATCATTGCTAAAATTGCTACAAATTCCATTAAGCAGTTACGATTTTTTTATATCATCGGTATTTATGTACCAATCAGTATATACCAGTACATATCGGTATTTATGTACCAATAGCAGAGGCCGCAACAACTGAGAGACCCTGGTCCGAGCTGAGTGCTCTCGCACAAAGCAGAGTTCGCTGGAGGGCAAGTGTTTCCGCTCTATGTCCATGAGAGATTAAAGGAGCATAAAGAGAGAAAAGAAAGCTTCCCCAGGAAAAGCAGGGTTTCGCACTGCTAAGTGCTCGGACACTGGGGTATCGAGGACAATTAGCTCGCGAAAAAACGGTTTGAGACGCTGCTTCAGAGCCCACAACCATTCTATGCCATTCTATGGTCCACTTCCAACTCCCTGATAGAGGTTTCGGTTTAGTGACTGAACCTAACCAATTGGGAATCAATCCCAAGTTTTAGACAGGCTAAACAAATAATAAGACTCTACCTTAACGAGCATTATCACTCTACACAAGGCGTCTTTTCAGTTAGTGGAGCTTGTACACAATAGGCCCAAGTTGGTCGAGGAACTCACCATATGGATTGCCCGAATATTCACATAATATATTTAATACCTGTTTAGCAAAGGCTTAGGCAATGGAATTATTTAACGTATGTAAATAAATAAGTTTTTGAATAACCGCCAAGTAAAAATAATGTAGTTGGCTAATTTCTTTAAAAGCATACACGCTTCCGCCACAGGCATGACAATCTAAGATGTAGATGTCCAAGCTAGAGCGCTATACGCGCTAGCTTCGTTTTACCAAGAAGTCCCCCAACCAAGCACTAGCCACGTCCAATCGTGCTTGACCTACGCAAAGGAATAAGAGCCAGTCTATTGAGTATGCTAATGGCACCCTTTACGGGGACCTAGATAATTGTTCATTTTATTCGTCCAATATAATTTTTAAAACCTCAATTTTGCTTCCTTTAGTCTGTGTGTGCCTGCTGCAGGCTAAGAGCGGGCGAGTTTTATTTTTACTCAGAAATTTCTAGTTGTTGTCTTTGAACCTCAGTCTTGAAACCCTTCACCAATATTTAACGAAACGGCAGAACATACTGACGCACATAAGCTGCTGAATTGGTTCCAGGAGCTTCATTCTCCGCGACCAATGACATAATATCACTAAGTACAGGTGTTGCCGCAGATGAGAGGATCAACTGCCACTTGTGCAAGGCGATGGGCTTGAGAAGTATATGGCGCATTGTTCAGGCCCGGCTCGAGGATATTTGGCGCCCTGGGCAAACAAGTGTTTGGCGCCCCCCGGACAGTTTAAACTTTAAAGATAGAAGAATCCGTAGACTGTTCGTTCCTACGTACGTTCCTCACGGAGCTTTTAGATGAACGGAACGGGGAAGTGGGGACATGACCCCATGATGGAACGAACAGTCTAATCACGGCCATAAATATATTCTCCAGGGTGGGCCAAAAAAAGCAACATTTAAGATTTTTATTTCAGTTTATTTAAAGTAGTTTTTTTAATGTTTTGCTTCTGAAAAACATTAAAAAAAACTACTTTGACACTATTTCCACCACGATTTTGTATATATATATATGTCTTTTGACACCTTTGCGCTTGAATGCAAAAAAAAACTGTGGAAATAATTATTAATGATCTGGAACAAAATATGTACCGCTAAATTAATTTAACGATTTAACGTCCAAAAAAATTGAGAAAAAATTATTAAACAATCTCAAGTTAAAATTTTTAAAGATGTCTTTTAAAAAAGTGTTAAATGAAGTTAAATAAATGAATTTTGATGGCATATAACTTGTAAACTATTGAATATAGCGAAATCATTATAAGGATTTTTTTGTAGAGCATACGATTCGATACAAAACTGTTATGAAGACATATTCGTGAAACGTTTTTTAGAAGAGCTATGTAAACAACTAACATCATGCGGAGTTTTCTCTATGTGATTCTTATGAAAAATCTAAAAGCTCGACGAGGCATCCTTAAATCCCATTTGCCAGGGTTCTCCTTGCAAGAAAATTTGTTGTTACTCCCATTTTAACAATTTTTCGTGTATCACTTAAAAAAAATATTGCTTTTTTTGGCCCACCCTAGTTTCTGGTTCCATTTGTTCCACCTGTCTTAAAAGCGAACTGGACTCGAAGCGAAGTGTAAACGTGGAAAAAGCGGGATTAGAAAGGTTACACAGATATAAGACGGATTCAGGGACCCCAAAAGGAAAAACCTGGGTATCCAAAATTTGTCAACAAAAAAAAAAGAATAACTACAAATGCCAGGTAAACAATTGAATTCGAATTTCATTCCTGAATGACTACTTGCTTTTACTTAGGAATAAATTGAAAATTTAGAACATGAAAAAAAAATCGGTTGGTCGTTAGTGCCGCCCCCTTTCGACAGCGCCCTGGGCAGCTGCCCAGCTTGCCCGTGCCTTAAGCCGGGCCTGGCATTGTTGGTGGCGATTTTAAGGCTATAAAATTCAAACGAAGTGAAAAACTGCAGCCTCTTCCAATCTCGCTTTTTTTTGGCCTAGTTAAATGAATATGTGAAATTGGTAGGGGAAGATATCGAGCCCCGATAGCGAGGCAGCATTGACATAGACGACCATATCCCCATCGTCGAGGAGGAAACTGGAAAAATCGGGCCAGAGATCGAAGCTTTTGATATAGATGCAAACTCAGAGCTTCAATGGCTGAGGACATACAGATATTTGGAGTACCCCACTTTGGACAGCACTGTCTGAATAGCAGTATGACATGCTGTGACCATATCACCCTCATCATAGGCAAGACATGGCAAAAACAAGGTTCTGTCGAAACATGGGCTAGTGTAGTTTGCTCGAAAGGTGTGTTCATAGAAAATTAGTAGAAGCCTTATTATACCTAACTGATCTATCTATCTAATGGACAGTGTATTCAATTTTCCTTCTCTAGACTCGTCTTAAGCCAGAAAGCTTAAAGTAGCCTTTTATGATTGCTTACGAGTTAGGTCTATAATTGCGTCATTTTGACAATATTTCTTCTTCTTCTTCCAATCTAATCCAATCCAATTTGACCGGGTGTGGGGAGGGGGCCTTAAATCTATTTAATTTAGAATTTAGTATGTCCCGTTGTGGGAGAGTCCAGGTTTCACTCCGGTACCATATAACATGGCGAATTAGTGTCCTTATATAAAGTGAACTTCGTTCCTAGGTTTTATTTCCGCGTACATAGTATGCTCCTACTGATTTCTTCTACCTCTTTCGTTTTTATTCGTCACGGTTGAACCAAAGTATCCGTACTGGTCAACAATTTTTAACTTATGTTCAACTATCATCAAGTTACTACCTATCGTCGATTTATTCATCAGTGTCTACCACTTTACCTAGGCTTTCTCCTAGTTAATTCTCCAGCCTACTTCTCTGGCTGCTTCTTTATATTCTGACTAGCATTCTTTAACTGCTCTAACTGACCTGCCTACTATGTTGATGTCATCGGCATACCCTGTCACCTGGGCAGATGTATTTACCAACGTGTAATTTCGTTGAATTGACGTCTTTCTAATAACTGTTTCCAAGACTAGGTTTAATAGCATAGGCGCCAACCTGTCCTCTTTGTTGATTAACTTGGAAGTCATATGTTAGAGTATTCTGAACTCTTACTCGGGAATTTGTGTCGAGGTGGTTGAATTGTATCAGACGTTCATTCTTTTTGATCTGATGGAGTCGTTTCTTTCTCAGGATGGAATCGTATGCCTGCTTGAAGTCCACTAAGATCTAGGACCGCTATGTTAAATATCCTCTCCAAGCGTTTTTTAGGAGCTCTTGTTGACCATATTTCACTCTCTGATTTCCGTGTTAGGCTGCTCGCTAAGAATTTACCGTGAGCTTAGGCTGTTTCATAATGTCTTGTAGGAGCGCAAACCCGCATATTTCAAACACTATGTATAACTTTGACAGTCACTAGAAATAATAATCTGGCTATTCCGTGTTTCACACAATACTATGGAACTCTCTTCCGGTCGAATTGAAACGCATCGATTTAGTCTTTTCAAGAAGCGTCGCATTTAATAGGACTGTTTAGAGCATAAATATAGAAAAATAAAGAATGTCTGAATAGATAGTGGTGATCTTCTAATAGTACATTTTTCGATTTTAATAATTTCGGGGCTTGAAATACTTCCTCGCACATTCTTCTGTTTTCTATACAGAAATCTAAGTATCTATAACGAAGCCTCAATAAGCATTTGTACAATTTTTTAACAGATTTCCTATTGTAATCCTTTAACCCGGAGTTTGAAATCATTGTTGCGGGAGATTTCAATGTTCGCAATATAAATTAATTGAATTAATCAGAAGTATTTCTGGCGATCTTTTTAAGGAGACGCCATCTATCGTGACGATCATAGAATGGAAATTATAGACATTCGTAGACTCATCGCAGTAAAGCCATAAAGAGCCAAGAAATCTCAAAACAATGCAAAGTGACAAGATTAAAAACATTGATCCAACTAGCAAGCAGGCAATGTACTCAAAACCTTTGAAAAGAGTTTACTAAAAAGAATATTTGGCGTTGGAAGCTTTGAGTAAAACGAATGGCACATTAGGAAAAACCAAGAGCTTGAAGATTTGTATGACAAAATACTATTCAAATATTTACACTCATCAAAACTGAAGAAAACTAACATGACTTGGCCAAGTTGTTCGAACCTCTGAATGTTAGAATGTTTTTCAATGATCCACGACAACATTATCAACAGCAAAGAGAAGCCTAGAAGATATACAACTTCGACTGAGGTATTACAGCGAACTAACCAAGCTAGAGACGGCCAAAAGAAGATTTCTTAAAAGAGATACACGAGCGATCCTTCTATCCCACGACATGTATGGACAAGGGCGTCACTAAGATGGAGAGTATAAAATCACTAAATTTTTCGTGTAAAAGTTTTGATTAAATATAATTTGTCACACTTTTTTCCTCAGTTTCGTAATTGTTAAATAAAATAAGCCCATTTCCTACAATTATGACCCATTTTAAGGTATATTAAAAACTATATACTAAAAGCACAAAATATATTGTTGCAATTTCCCCAAAATAAAATTAATCCCCATGACCCTAAAATCACTTCACCTTTTTATTACAAATAGCATGAGCCGCCACCTGAATATTGTTATAAAGTACGTCAAAATATTTTAGGTTATTTTTTTCTTCAATGTCTTCACATATTTACACGTGTGATCCCACCTACCCCTAAATTTCAACATATCCAAAGAAGATTAAATGGAAAAAAAAGTCAAACCCAATTTCCCTTCAGTCAGACTTCACATAAATAAATTCCACTGCCAAGGCTCAAGAAATTCTCTCCGTCTTTTAAGATTTCCATTTCTTTACTTGTATATGTATGTATGTACAAGCCTCCCCTTTATATGGGGCTTACTTCTTGGATACCCCGTCGTACTAACCAAAAAAAATCCTCCTTCAGTCGGAAGCCATAACTCAAGCACCCGGCAATATCTAACCATTCACCAAAATTAATAAAAAGTATAAGGATTAAGGAGAAATCATTAAATCAATGCTCCTTTACCATCTGACAACTGGCGGAGAAGTTGAGCGTCTGTACTGGTCCTTGAGGCATAGCATAGGCCCTATACACATATATCGATATCGACACGCCAATATACCGTTAATATCAATTGTAAGACGTAGTGACACTCTCAGAAGCACAAAAAGGATCCTAATATGGGACTACTGGAGTACCCTAAATCAAATTGAAATTTCTAAAGGATTACATGACTATACGAGTGGAGGATACCCCCTGAACGCAGTAATGCGTTGCCACCAAAGTCTTGCCTGATTTATTTGCTGTCAGAGAGTTGTAAATCTCGGTTAGCATTCTGGGTATGACGTCTTGTGCTGCCTGAAAGGTTTCCCTAGAGTGACACAATTATGTTCAGAGATCGGCATATACATAGTATACCGGTTGACGTCCAGCAAAATAAGCACAACAACCGCCGACTACATCGTTCTCACGAACAAATTTCACGTCCTTTGTACCAACCACCCCCGCATACTTTGTTCCACATATGATGGCATCGATTTTATGACAGCATCGTGATTTGTGATGGGTTTATTGATGCAATTTGTAATCGAATCTGACAACTAATCGAAGCATTCTGGAGAGCACTGCTTTGTTGCCACGCAAATTAAGGCAGAAAATTTAGACATTTTCCGAACAATGTGAGACTCAACGAGGAGTAATATGTTCCGTCTAATAGACGGACATGAATGTAATTGCAGATGTAATTGTTTTACGTGGAATCACGTAATTGATTGTTTGCGACATCACTCTTTGTAAAATTAAGTTTTAATGTGGGATATGCACGGACAGGGTGTTTAATTGGGCTTTTAAAGCGGAGTTAACTATAATAGAATATGATATCTTTATATTAATTGTGTCGTAAATGGATGGTTGCAAGTGAAAAAATTAATGGGTTGGCGTTAATTGAGTAATAGATAAAGTTTACCAGGTGATGGGAACATATCTGACAAAGCGTTGCAAAACCCAATCCACCACCTCTTCATAGATAACGCTGAGGATATCGGATGCCGGCTGAAAAGCCGTACTTGGGATTTACTAGGATTAAGTTTGAGGAAATTATCAGAACTGCATTTGAGATAAAATATTATTCATAACAGCAGTACAATATTCAACCGGATACAATATAACTAGGAAGAAAAGAATTGTACAACTGAAAATCATCACCATACATATAAAAAGAACAAACAGAAGAGAGGATGTGATGCCATTGTGACGAACACATTGAAATCTATCAAAAAGAACAGAGGATAAAAGGCGCGTGCCAGTGGAAGATAAATGGTTGATTGAGTTTGGTCAACATGGGCGGATGGAACACCGAGTCAAAAGCCTTAGAGAAGTCGACTGGAACCAATAATGCAAGATTACCCGAATCAATTGCAGCCTTATAACCCTTATAACCTTTAAAAGAGCAGTTTCACAACTGTGTGATTTACGAAAGCCAGATTGATAGATACAGAGATAATTATTATGCGCAAGATCACTAGGGTAAAAACAATTTTTTTCAAATGCTTTGGCGGGACAGGGGAAAATGCTTATAGGACGAAAGTCCGATATATCCGAAGAAGACAGTCTTTTGGGTCCAGAGCAAAGGAAATTCATATGGGTGAGACAATAGTTGTCATGCTAGGGCAAAGAAGAAGGAAGAATGAAGAAAACGAAGCAGAAGGTAGGACAAGGTTCAGCAGTTCATAAGCGTTGGGAAGGTATTGACTCGATCTTATAATTGAGAGATTTCGCCTGATCATTTGGTTTCAAAAAGTTGACGTTGAGATCACCCGCAACAGTTAGATTATCAGGTTGGCAAGAAGTGCATATGTTAATGTCCGTCTCGCATGTGAAGATATCTCACATAAAACCAAATTGTGGTTGTTCAACTCCAATATTAAAGCAGATCTTTTGTGTGGTTGCGAAAGAAAGGATCAAGGTCAAAATCAAACGAAGGAATTGTAATAATCGAACCGAACAGGCCCTTGATTAGATTCCGTAAGGACCCTTTCGATCAGAGGTTAGAACCACTTGGAGATCCTGGATGGATCTGAGAGCTGTCACAGAAAACAGAGCCCGCTAGGAGGCAACTCTTTCCGCGCTATCTCAGGATTGGATCAGTTCAATATACATTTTTCTTCTTTCTCTTGGAAATCTATCTTTTCGGACAGGAACAAACTACTGACTCTCGAGGTAACGCACTCATGCACTACCGGAGAATATTCCTTATCTCATGCTTACAGGTCTTAGAAAGTAATCTTAAAAATTAATTTCTATCAGAAATACTCGTAAAGCACTAAGTTGTTTGGTAAATAACCATGTACATTGGGCAAAACGGATATGGGCAAAAGGGTTAGGGTATCCGTTGATATTTTAATCTAGTCCTTTTGCTTGGATCTATGTACGTTTAATTTATACTTAAAAGGTACTTATACATTATATGAAGCTGCAATTAAAACATTACCAAATAGTTTGCTTTATTTTAAATGGTATTTAAATATATACGTGAAAGTGATAAAGTAACATGGTCAGAAGAAACACTAGCAAGCGAGCCGTAAAAGATAACAAGCAACCCATAAATGCAACCGCGAAGAAATTTGGTATTACATTTACAACTTTGCAGAGACACGTTAAGTCTGTAAATAAATCGAAGAAACTGCGTGGGTTTACATCTGCTTTTAGTCCAGAGCAAAAAGGAGAGTTATGTGCCTATCTTAAAAATACTATAGATACCTTGATTTTTAGAACTGGCCTCAAGAAACAATATTTCTCATCCATTTAAAAATGAAAAAGCTGGAGATGACTGGTTTTCGGGTTTCAAGTGTCGACACCCAGAAATTGTATTAAGAGCGCCGGATCTGTAGCAAGAACAAGAGACTTCAACAAGCCGGAGCTGTTTTATACTAACTACTGGAACCTGGTAGACAAATACAACTTCGATGTAACAACAATATATACATAGTATGGACGAGCCGCGAATGAAGAGCAGTACAACTAAACTACTCAAGCTCTTGTCTATTAAAGGCAAATACAAGTCAGAGTAATATGCAGTGCGGAAAGATGTCAACTAACCTATGTCATGTGCTCCTGTAATGCAGCTGGAACTTTTGTTCCACCCTTTTTCATATTAGAATATGCGGCAAAAAAACATGTAACCTTTTTATCTTTTGCACCACACACGACTGATCGAATACAGCCTCTAGATGTGGCTGTATATGGACCCAATGAAAAGTATTTTGAGGAAGAACTGAGTACCTTTCAAAAAATGCAGCCAGGCCGTATTGTAAACCAATATGGTATGGCTAAACTTTTTGGAAGAGCTTACGCCAAAAGTTCGGAACGCTCGTGAGTGAAATTCAGAACGCAGTTAACGGGTATAAAAAACCAGGAATATGGCCCTATGACCCAAAAGCATTTGGAGAAGAAGATTACGGTCCTTCGATTATGACCGATCGCCCTTTTCATGACTCTTCGTCTACTCTCCGACTGAACATCCTGTTAATGTTCCTCCATCGACAATATCAGACATTTCTTACAAGGAGTCTGCTACTACTATAGAGGCAATACCTGAATATTCAGGACAATACCAATGCACACAAAATTGAAACTGAGATGTCTACTACAAATTTTGTTTGCTTCCACCTTATCCAATGATGATATGCTTGAAAAAGGATCACCAAAGTTAGGGGGGAAATTAATCTAACATCTGCAGCGAATCTTACACCATTGCAAATCAGACGCATACTAGTTATGGCTGCTCCCAAAACAGACCGCAAACACAAGAGGCAAAAATCAAAGGTGTTAGCATCTACATCCGTCAAAGCTAAACAAGCTACATAATTTAAAAATGTGAATAATAAAAAGACGAAAATTTCTGAGCTAGCAGGTCCCAGCAAGACAAAGAAGAAACTATGCTTTGACAAACCGCTAAGCAAAAGCCCCGAAACCTGATTACTACTGTTTGGTGTGCACCGATAGGTACACTGATCCCCAACAGAACATTGGACTGAGGGGCGGCGCTTTCATAGGTGCAAATGGTTCACTTGCACTCGGCGCAATTAGACAGGGGCGCCATTTCAGAAATTAAAATTTAAAAATAATACAATACAATTTTAAAAATAATAAAATAATAGAATACAAAATATATCGGAAAATCTCAAAGTTCAGGAAACATTGAGAAGGATGGCAGAGAAGCTGAAGGAAACTATTAAAATCATAGTAGAAGTTCACTCCCTTCTCGAAAGCGAGGTTTAACCGAGTTTTGATAGGACCGTGACAGAAGAGGGATTGAAATCTTCTACAGAAACATTTTTCCAGTCAAGAAATTGCGGCTTGGCAAAATATTCTCCGCTTTCTCCAATGCTATAAGAAGGTCATTGCACTTAAACAAGGCGGGCGCTTTCATATTAACAAAAGATGCACTTGCACCGGGCGCAATTCGACTGGAACCCAATTTTTCCATTGCCCTTCATTGCGATCAAAAAATTAGTAGCAAAAGTTGGGCTTATGAGGACTGCACCTCCTATGTAGGAACTGGCAGCTATTTTTGCAATAAATGCCAAGATTAATTTCTATTCCATTAGTATATCCTTTTTCCCCAAAGTACAAAGAGTTCTGATTCCTTAACATTATTCCTTTAACATATGCCTGGCCTTGCCTGGGCTTGCCCTACAAATTAAACAATGGCTAAAAGCAGGAAGATGACTCTCCATAAATATTAACTATTTTTAAACAAATCCAAAAATAATTCAAAGCAAAGAAGTTTCATTTCCTAATAAATGAATACCCCTATATAAAAAATTAATAAAGGTTCGAACATTGACCTACGAATTGTTACGAAAAAAAAGAATGAAGTAGTTGTTGTTCATCACGGAATTATAACCTTTACTCGATATTAATTCCTTTGGTTTTTTCATTGTTTTAAAACTCGAAATATTTCTCTATTTTACTCTGAATTGATTTTTTTTTTAAAACCACAAAGCACTTAATTTTTAAAACGAAACATGACTTTTAATTGAAAACATTTTTAAAATAATTTAACCGAACGTTTATGAAATGTTTTACTAATTAATATATAAAACAATAGAGTACTCATGACATTTTATGAAATTTTAAAACTATTATCACAAAAAACCCACTATTAAGAAATAATTAATTAAACAGGAATGCCCATTGAAAATATTTAATCAATGCAATATTTTTTTCCATTGTCTTTTAAAACTATTCTCAACAAATATGCATAATTTCGCTCTTTTATTATCAATAAAAGCAATTACAAAAGCTCTATCTGCACTTTCAACAAAAGATCATAATCAATATGCAAATAATTTCATGTTTGTTTTTTTTTTTTGCCTACATAAAACCTAGTGACTCATTGCAACAGCTTAAGTGATTTTTTTTTTTTTTTTTTTTATGTGATAGACTAGAGGCTTAGGGAAAGCCCCTTTGTACTGTTCGACAACCTATTTTTTCGTATAGAATGTCGAACAGCAGCTCTAGCCGGAAGATAGAGAGTAGAAAGAGACAGAGAAGTAGGAAGGAGCTGACACAACCTAGCCGCGATATTTTTTTTTTTTTTTTTTTTTTTTATTCCGCCTACTTCCAACCATTTCGCGACTCGGACATCGGGGCATTTGAGAAACAACTCGCTGGAGTGTTATGCCTCCTGAAACGAGTTGAATCTCATCAGCCAACCGATGACATGCGCTTGGTGGAGCGGGGAAAGACCAGCGAAGGCTATGACAGGAGGAATCAGGAATGTAAAGAGGGGAGAAGAAAGAAGGAAATTTATGTAGGTGGGAAATTGGGAAAGGCTGGGACCGTGGCACCGCCGGGAATCGAACCCGGGACCTCTGGGATAGTAGTCAAGCGCCTTACCTCTAGACCACCGAGGCCCCGGTGATTGTAGCAATATACAACATATGTATATCTCTCTCTCAGAATTCTGGTTATATTCATGAACCGTATATAAAATGAAATTGAAAGTCACCATTCTCCTCCAGTGTTCACAAAGCAAAGCACTTTATTCCTTAAGATTGTGAAGCAACACCTACTCAACAGCTCAAAACGCCCGGCAGAAATACCAAACAATAATAATTGTCGCCATAAATAAAAATCTAAACAATAAAAATACTAATAATAATAATTTTCACCTCCTATAGTGGAAAAATACGATCACTTGCACAATCCCTTCGGTCGATGCAGAGAGACAAGATACCAGAAGCTCAACCAAGTAGAGACATCAAGTTGCCGAGATATTTATTTGCAACATTTTCTCCCAACAATTGTCAATTACAAAATTCACAAAATTCACCTCGGATCATATCCGTTCATATGACTGAAAAAAAAATGGAAAGTTCACATCTGAACCAGATCCGATAAAGATCCAGTTTCTAGCTCTTAACTGCATCAAGAAAAGTCGTAAAGACAATTTCTCTCTACTATGAGGATTGTCTACTTGTCATGCAAGTTGCGCTGCAATAGAGACCCCCGAGAGTAACTTGAACCCGATTTTGAATAGTTGAGAAAATTTTCACTTTCTATGGAAATTTCAAGTTTTTTCCTCTACACTCTAGCAACAACCGGTAATTTAACAACAAATTATGCGATGCAAACTTACCAATTTTCTAGATCGCATGATTGCTTCCAGTATTTCAATGGTGTGTCAATTCCTTGCGCAGATGATACCCTTTACACTCGATTGAAAGTTGTTACTTAATAAATAATCCTTTCGGGGTTATGATATTATCCAAGTGTGGCAAAAGTATAAATCACGATAAATCTTAATCACTTTCTTTGTTTTCTTTATGTATTTCTTATCCAAAGAAAAAAAAATTATGTCTCAAAATTAAGTTGTATCAAAAATTGTAACAATCAGATCACGAGCACTAAACCAACTATTCACGATCAACGATCTGCACTGCTGCGACGCTATTGTTTGTTCGTTATTCCTTGAGCTGATCTCCTCCTCAGTTGAGCCGTCTTTAACCCTTCTACTTCGAGTGGTTTTGTGACATTTCGTGTTATATACTTTACGAGACAGAACTACACTTGAAACCGAAAATTCGTAAGCGCTCCGTTAACAAAAATACCGCCTGTTAGCAACCCGGAGTTCTTTTGCAAAATGACTTTCATGACCTACCTGCAGTTGGTTTTATAACATTTTCTAGAAGCAGCAAGACATGGGGCACTTGGCGGCTGTTTTATTTAGTACCTAGCAAATCCACCATGGCTCATTGCGGTGGTGCTCGACAAAAAGTTCGTCGGGGGGGAAAAGAAAAGAAATCGTGAGCCTCCGCTAACAGTCATCTTAGTTTGGTCTTGTTAGAGAGTTACCAAACCTGGAAGAAGGTATTGTCGGGAGTTATTATTTATATATAAAAAAACTAGTTTACATTGCGATAAGACAACAAGTAGTGCACTTAACACATATTTTGCACCTTTTATCATATGAAATGGGTGTTGAGATTAAAACATATTTGTGACAGCTAAAATACGGGGAAAAGTTGGTAATAAATTCTTCGTTCAGTTGTTGGGGAAAATGTAACTTTTGTCCATTGATGTTCATATTTCTAAGTAAACGATTAAACTGTCTGCACATTGTCTGCACCTTTTGTAATCGCGGTTTCTTGAGTAGATAGCCGATATCTGAATCTAGCTTTAACTAGGAAGTGGTATGATTCACAATTCGCACCTCTATAGGATCTTATTTAGAGGATACTGGAAGCTTCCCTTCTGTCAGTGATATGGTCTCTTTGATTGCAGTATATTTCGCTTTCTTAGGAAATATGTAGAGCTGACGATCATATTTTTTCTCATAGCAAAATCGATAACACGCTGTCCGGTATCGTTTGTTGTTTCGTGGAGACTGTCCTTTCCAATGGTTGGTCCGTGCCAGTTCTTTCTTCCTATTTTGGCGTTGAGGTCTCCTATCGCTATCTTGATATCATTGGAAGGGGCCGTCTCATATGTGTGTTCAAGCTGATTAATAGCTGATACATGTCCGAATTTATATCGGCAATAGTTCTTCAATCCAGTTAAAGCTTCATTCCGTAGCTTAATGCTACCATTTTAGGCATCTAGCATTGAATTAAGGCACACCTAATGATGATATTGTACATTTAACATAGTAAAGAACCGTCCATTATCTTTAAAAATATGCAAATGCACGTTTCGTCTGATAAGCATTTATCTACTTAATTAATCAATAAAGTAAATACAGGTTACTCATCCTTGTTGATCATCTGAACAGAAGCTGAAATTACAAGGGCCTCGGTAGTCTAGCGGTAAGACGCCTGACTATCACTCCAGTCGTAGCCTTCCTTAGCCCTTCCCCGATCAACCAAAGCGCATTTCATCGGTTGGTTGATGAGACTCAACTCGATGTCAAAGTCACGATAGTAATAGTTGGGAGTACGTGGACTTAAAATATCGCGGGTAGGTTGCGGCAATTCCATCCTTCCCGACTAGAGCTGCTGTTCGACATTGCACTCTATACGAAGAAAATAGATTGTCAACAGTAAAAAGGGCTTTTCCTGAGATTCTAGTTTTTCACATTAAAAAAAATATTAAGAGTACTCCCTCCCTGTTTTGTATCAGACCTATTGAATCTAGCCACGAGAATGCTTCTGGTGGTAAATGTCCTCTCCTTGGCATGTTATAGTAGTCTGGTTTGGGGTAATAAGCCCCAAAAATGAGGTGATTACCGCAGTTTTATCCGCTCTTACAACGTGATTCCGGAACAATCTGATTATGAAATTGTCTATCTCATGGTTGCTGCATGGTTTTCCGTATAGGATATCATTGTTATGGAATTTTTTGAAACTTGACGGCCTTAAGCATTGCCTTTCGAACACCCTCATCATATAGTCATATATTTCACTATACTGGGCAGCCGTATGTAAGTACCGGTCTGACTAAGGTGTCTAAGGTAGCAATTCACTTTAAGTCTGGAGTTGAGGTGTTTACTAAAAAGGAGCCTTTTCGTCATTTGGAAAGCCTTACGGACTTTGACTATAGCAGCAATTATATGACTCTCGTAATACAGGTACTGATCCAGCCAAATTCCTAGATTCTTAACCTCGGTTTTCTTTACCAGCCGCCAGTTCCAGTTCCTCCTAACATCGCGTGAAGCCTTATTAATAAATAGGAGTCCTGAACAGGATCGTTTCGCATTTTCCATGGTTGATTTTCAATTTCCAATCATCGGCGTAACGCTCGATTTCCTCGAAGTCGTGTTGTAGTAGCGTCTGGACCACGTCAATCTTCGGACTTGTTCTGTATATGACGAGGCTGTGCGAGAAAGCCAATGCGCTATGAAGGAATACAACTAGATCGCTTATATAAATGTTGAAGAACAGCGGTGAGTTCACAGCTCCTTGTTGCAACCCGTTTTTAATTACAAAGACCAGTGAGGTAAAATTCCCACTTTTGACCAGGAACTTCTTCCCCGTTCACGGTATACAGAAACAAGGTAGTGTAAAAGACTGTATACCGTAAACGATATTTCAGTGCTGACGTCACGTGGGGCCCGCTTTCCATATAAAGTCGGAGCTGTTGTTGTTGTTTCTGAATTAGGGCTGACGTCTCTAGGCGCCCAATTTTTACGGTATTCAAAGCTGTCGCCTCTTTTACATTACCTTATGTTTCTGTATACCGTGTTCCCCGTTATCATGTCACAGATCACGCGAAGCAGAGGATTGTCATTCCATACCTTGTCAGCTTTAGTAGTAGCCCCTCAACCCACACAGAGTCGAAAGCCTTCTCCAAGTCGACAAGGCATGCTCCCGTACACTGTTTCTTACTGAAGTTCCAGTGTATTTCGGGCACCAATTTTGTGCAAGCATGGATAGTGCCATGTTCCGCTCAGAATCCGAACTGTTGTCCGGAATTATGTTATTGCCCTTTCTCACGAAGATTGAGTATTTGTAGGCCTCTGAGATATTGTCTGCTAGGCAATCTTCACTGAATTCGACTAAATGTCCATTCTCAGATCTCTATGCTCTGATTTCTCTTTGAAGGGCGGAATGATTTAATAGTGCCTGATTCTCCAGGCCAAAGTTCCGTCCAACACTAGTGTAAACCAAATACACTCCCTGGCAGAAAGTCCCTACTAAATCTACTCTGTCCTGCTCATCTTCCACGCAAAAAGAATCGTCAGCGTCTCGGTAGAGCGTATCCGGATCTAAGCCTTCTTTTCGTACACTGTTAAAAATTTCTATTGTAATTTTTCAAAACAGTTGTTGGAAGTTTTTACGCATCACGATATAGTAAAAGTACAATCCAGTTTTGTAAATTTACTACACAATTAATTCCAATTAAATTTGGGAAAATTACAAAACCTGTGTAGCAATTTTACTAAAGAGTTATCAATACTCTGTTTAGTAATATTACAAGTGATGTAATTTTGTTTAAAAAAAACTATTACTGAAAATCTCCTGTATTTTCAATAGGTTTTATTGTCCGAGAATCGTAACAACTCAGCTCGAGTAAAATTATAATAAATCAAATTATAAACAATGTTTGTAAATTCGAAATTCTTTCTATTGAAAGCTGATAAACAGTTCAGTAAAATCGCAAGGCGCGTAGGATTTATACATAAAGATTGTAAAATTACAACTGATATTAGTAAAGGACCCCGCACGTTTCCTATGGAAAATGACTTTCGGTCAAATTGAACGAGTCTATGCTCTTTGGGAAATTTTTTTGCTTATTGTAAAATCATTTTCCTTACATAGTATGAAAAAAAAAAAATGAACACTAGCATTACTTAAATAATGCGACGTTATTTCTTTGCTATACCGCAAAAAACACCAACAGACCGAAAAATGAAAAACTTCAGATGTCTAAAAGTACCAAAAATCTTAAGTTTTGGGTTTCGTGCCCAGATTTTCGTTTTCGCGTCGCAAGGTGTGGCCAACCCAATTCCATTTCCTTCGCCTGATTTGGTCGTCTATCTTTTCTTGGCCGGCACGGCGCCATAGTTCTTCGTTTGAAATTCTGTCTTGCCAGCGGATTTTTAGGATACGACGAAGGCATCTGTTGATGAAGACTTGTAGGCGCCCTGTTATGAATTGGGTGACTTTCCATGTTTCACAACCGTACAAAAGAACTGCCTTAACGTTGGAGTTGAACAGCCGCAATTTGGTGTAAGTGGAAATCACCGTTGATCTCCATATGTGGGACAGGCATGCATATGCGCCTCGTGCTTTATTTATTCTGGAACTGACGTCTTCTTCTGCCCCACCATTTTCGGTAATAATGCTACCGAGGTAGCAGAATTTATTTACCAGTTCCACGTCACGGTTATTCAGCGCTGATCGTTCAATGGTGTTTGCATTTATCCACATTTCTTTAGTTTTAGTCGGATTTAGCCTTAAGCCTGCTGGACTACTTTCTGTTGCCAAATTCAGTACCTCGGAACCAGACTAACGTAAGTCAGACTAGGCCAACTTTTCAGGAGAGCACAAAAACTGTGTTTGTCTGGCTCAATCATAGGTTAGGACTTACGTTCTTACAACCCTTAGAAAATGCAAAAGGCGATTATTCAACGGACTTTAGTTGTTATGGCTTAAAGTAGAATCAAATTCTACATACAATGATGTAATAAACCGAAAATGGTAATATTTGGACTTACGTTCGTCTGGTTCTGAGGTACAGAATTGTTTAACATGTTTTTGAGGTCCTGGTGTCTGTGGGCCAGCAAACAGATATCATCGGCGTAGTCGAGATCCTTAAGGCGGTCTACGAAACCCCATTGTATGCCGCCTGTTCTACTATCTAGAGCGCCGACAAGGATGTAATTTATTACTATAAGAAGTAGTAAAGGCGAGAGTAGGCGTCCTTGTCGTACTCCTGAGCTCACCTCGAAGCTGTCGGATAATTTTCCATTATGGAGAACTCTGCATTTGGAATTGTTATATAGGGCTTTTATCAATTCTATTATTTTATCAGGCAGTCCATGTCGCCGTAGTGCCTGCCATATAAAGCTCCTATTGAACGAGTCGAACGCTTTCTCATAATCTACGAAAGCAAGGTAAAGGGGGGATCGGAATTCAGTAGACTGCTCCACTATTATTCGTAAGGTGTTGATATGATCAATACATGAGCGGCCCTTCCTGAATCCGGCCTGCTGCCTCCTAAGCGTTCGGTCTACTGCCTCACTTATCCTAGATAGTAATATATGGGACAAAATTTTGCCCACAGTAGATAGTAAACAGATGCCTCTCCAGTTGTCGCATATTGTTAGGTCCCCCTTTTTTGGTATTTTGACTATGATACCTTCCGTCCAATCCTCCGGAAAGGTACAGGTGTTCCATGCTATTTCTAGGATTGGCTGAAGCGCATTTGCTATGAGGCTTGAGTCGGCTTTCAACAATTCTGGCGGGATGCCATCTTTCCCAGCTGCTTTACCATTGGCCATCGCATGAATTGCGGTTACTATTTCCGTCTTGGATGGGGCCCGGGTGGTGATTCGAATTGGCTGGGCATTGTTGCTGGTTTCCTGAGGTTCCTGTGTAAATGAACCATTCAGGGCGGCGAAGAAGTAATCTCTCCATCTTTGGAGTTGCTCCTCGTCGCTGCACAGCAGCCTTCCATCCGCACTCTTAACGGTATGCTTTTTAGTAGAGTGCTTTCCCGAGAGCTGTTTAGTGATTTGGTACAGCACCTTACTGTTGCCAGTGTTTGCCGCGTTTTCCGCTTTTTCTGCGAGCTCATTTATCTGCTGCCTTTTATCACGCCGGACACTTCTCTTAACCTCCCGATGTAATTGGGAGTATTCCCGTTCTAATTGGTGAGGTCTTTCCGGGTCGTTTGTAGAGTTTACGTTATTTTTGTCATCTTTTATTTTGTAAAACAATTGTAATTTTACAAAAAAAATTAACAGTGTAGCAATTCCTCATTGTCAAGATCCCTAGGTAATCGCTACTTCTCCAGTCGATTGTGTGTTCTTCTCCTAAAGATTTTATTTATCTGGGCCACTGGGTTTTATGGACTGGATCTTATTTTTCCAATACAGATTTTTAGACTTGGAGTAGTTCTCCTTGATTAATTATTGTTGGAGGTTTCGGATCACCGACTTTAATGTTACAACCCCAGGATTCTGGCGTTCGTGTCTTAAGTCTCGAGAGCAGTATACTCTTCTGTTTTTACAGACTGTCAACTGTGGAGTTCCTGTATTAATCGGTGCAGTTTTGTTTCTTAACCTTAGGTATGGTTCAATTCATCGTTTGTACAATGATTCGATCCATATCCTTCAGTATGGAGTCAATTTCGTCGTTAGTCAAATTTCTGTCTGTCGACTGTGGTAGCCCCTCCGTCTGTATCGTGGGGGCAATCGTGCTGCAGAAACGTGGCCAGTGTGCCCTATGGTAAGCATAGTGGTGCACTGTAACATATTGTTCCAGCTCGATAACCTCGCGTGGCATTTTAACCGTGATCCAGAGTCCGTGGTGGTCGCTGTCGTAAGGAACCGTTCGTAGGCAGTTCACATCCTCGTTATTTGTTCGGCCGCTGTCAAGATGTAAGTCGAGCAAGCACAGATCCAAGTACTCGAATATAGTGTAAAGAGTGCCGCTCATATAATTAGGGGGTACAATTAATGTTTATTTTCGCCATAAGGGTACGCGTTCAAAAAAGTTTGGAGACCACTGTGTTAATAATATAGTTTTTATTGAAGCGTCATTTTCGTAGCTATTATTACTTTTGGATTATGATTTTTTCTTGTAAATAATATTTTTCAAGCATTCTTCAATCACAATTCGGTATTTGCTGACATTATTACGTAAGTATTAATTTTTATTGTCTTAACTTGTCTAAATTCTTTTTTGTGGTGTCTGGCTTCTTACCAGCAATACAATTTGAAATAATTTTGCGGTTGGCAACTCTTTCAAGCATCCGAAAGCCGAGGAAAAATCCATTCCGACTTCTTTAAAAACAAAACTCTCGTGGGAGCAGTCGCGGTATTTTGTCTTGAGAATTGCATCGAATGCGCCATTGTTGATCTTTTTCCAATGCTTAAGCACGACTCTTGGAAACGCTTACAGCCAAGTAGAAAAAAATCACCAACTTCGATGCTGTCTATAGTGCAAAGTTGTTCAGCTCGAAGCGACAATCCTGATATTTTAGCCGATATTTCTCCATTATGCACGGTAGATTTACGGTGGGAGATTTGCTTCTTACCTTTTTTCCTTCTTTCTTATTTTGATCTTTCTTTCACGGTAAACCAACGACACTACGATTTTTGCATGGATGATTTCTTCGTTAGTCTTCCAAATTTTTAATCGGCGATTTTAATTGCGTGATGGTCAATTTACAAGTACTTGCGTCCATCGAAGATGGCTGAAGCCGTGATTTGTGTTTTTTTGCGCAAATTTTCGAGTTTTCAGGTTTTTTGAATGCTCTTTTTTTTAAAGTGACTTGCAAGATAATTTTGAGAATCTTTGCATTCAACTGTGTAATATTTTCTTCATTTTTTTTTGTTTAGGATACATAACAAGACATGGTCGCGAAGATTAGTTTTAGTTTATGCATGAGTGATTTTTGTTATCAAGGAAATTATTACATTGACATATCAATTATATACGCAAATTTGTATTTTAAACATGTTACTGCACCTTAGGAATTTATTTCTCCATCTACCAGCTAGTCATCATTTGATTTTCTTGTTCTTCTTGTTATTTTGTTTATTAGTTTATTAAATTTTCAGTTTTTTTGTTTTTCCCCTCTTCTTTAGTGTTTAGCTTTTCGGGCTAGGTTTAGCCTTTAAGGAAAAGCAAATGTAAAAAGTAGACGAATCAGTAAACCAACAACGTAAAGAATGTAAGCCTAGAGTGACAATGTGCAAGAATAAAAGTGGCGAGGTATAAGGTACCATCATTGCCGCCAGAGATTACTGGACAGATCGTTATGTATCTACACAGACGCCTCAAAAACTGGGAACACCGTAAGTTGTGGTATCTTTTCCGAGACATTGAATATAGATAGCTCTCTTCGTCTACTCGACCATTGCAACGTCGTGCAGGCAGAAGTCACTGCAATCTGGGAGACTCTCGAATGGCTCAAGATATCTTCTTTAACTATAAAAATCTCCTGTCACAGTGTTTGTTACCGAACTCCTCCGAAACGGGTTGACCTATTTGTATGAAATTTTTTGTGTATATTTGGTAGGTCTGAGAATTGGTCGTAGGCTATTTTTTATACCTTTAACCAAAAAAAAAACAAACAGCTGCAAAATCCAAAAAACAATGGTAATTTTAGGAATTTTCACTTCATTTTAGTTTCAATAGCTTCATGGCCTTCCTATTGTTTGACAGCTTCGTAAATGTAAATTTGTCATTAAATTGATTCATTACATTTAATGAAAATTTCAAATTTACGCAGCTGTCAAACCATAGGTAGGCCATGACGCTATTGAAACAACTGATCCATGGCGGCCGTCTCAAGAGGGCAGGGTACCACTTTCTTCACAACGCCCTCAACATGGGCATCAAATGAAAGGGTATGATAAGTTTGTTTAGTTAGGGGGCCTCGGTAGCCTAGGTAGTAAGGCGTCTAACTACTATCCGAGAGGTCCCGGGTTCGATTCCCGGCCAAGCCCCACGGTCCTTCGCCTTTTCCAATTTCCCACCTACATAACTTTCCTTCTTTCTTCTTCCCTCTTTACATTCCTGATTCCTAGTCGCAATAGTAATGGTTGGAAGTAGGTGGACTGAAAAATATCTCGGGTAGGTTGTGGCAGTTCCTTCCTTCCCCGACTAGAGCTGCTGTTCGACATTGCACTCTATATGAGAAAAATAGATTGTCGACAGTATAAAGGGTCTTCCCTGAGACTCTAGTCTTTCACATAAAAAAAAAAGTAGAATACAATAAGCAATGTAGTATAGCAAATATACCTTTAGATCCATGGCGGCCGTCTCAAGAGGCCGAATTACCACTTTCTTCACAACATGGGTATCTAATGAAAGGGTATAATTAGTAGAATACAATAAGCAATGTAGTATACCGGGTCCCAACTAGTAATGTATATATGTCATAAGAATATATGTATTCTATCGGATAGCTAGGCGGCCCTCAATAATCCGAATTTTGTGGTTACAACATCCACGACTGTTCTAAACTGACGCTGGTCTCTTTGTGAGATGCCACTCAGTGTGATATAACTTTTTGTTGGGTTCCTGGACATAGTGGAATTAGGAGAAACTGCAGGACAGATGAGCTTGGTAGGCAGGGAAGGGAACCGAAGTGTACGCCCCACTTAACCCAGATGAGAATGCCCTTAGTCACCTATAAACTGTCTGTGAGAAAAATCAGCTTAGCTCGAGCCGGGAAGTGAGGAAAAAACTGTCTCCCATCTTCTCCGTACATGTCCGGCCCCCGCGATGAAAAGAGGGATCTTTCTTGGCACACCTTTCCTTGAGGGATTGAGTGAGCTTACCTCTGTCGCTTTATTAAAAGCCCCAAATGGCCTGAATATTATCCCAACACTAGAATAGCATCTCAACGGGGCCAATCGTGTGACTAAGTAGGCTCTCTAGTGGGGGAGCAACCACTTCAACCTAGCCTAATTTTGTTCTCCTCATTTTGTTCATTAACCTCTTTTAACAATTCTTGGAACAGAATTTAAAAGTGCAGCAACAGCGCCCTGAAGTTTATATCAATCACAGCAAACATCAATACACAATACAGGGCCATCAGCCTCATTTGCTAGATTTTTTTTCCCGATTTTTGTTTCTTTTGATTCTCGCAGACGAAGGTCTGTGCCTTCACTTTTTGAGTAAAATCTCGAGTAACATTTTTTGGGTAAAATTTTATGAAAATCTCGAAGTTAAAATCTCTGGAGACACGGAGAGAAGTAAAATTTCCCCGAATTTGTTGCATGAGAAAGTAAAGGGACAGAAATTGGGTAAATTTGTGCAACTTCTTGCACCGGAAGGAATAGTTTGCATTTTTTTTTGTTTTCAAAGTTTTAAACATTTTTTAATTCTTAATTTCTGAAATTGCGCCCGGTGCAAGTGCACCATTCGCACATATGAAAGCGCCACCCCTGAGTATAGGTCTGGTTACGGCTGCACACAACCTTTATTGAGTTCTTTATTACATTATCTCTTAATATAACTAACAAACAAATATCTACAAATAAAATGTTTGCAATCACCAAACCCGACATCTTTAACGCCACTATGAGGACTATTATTTTTGTCATAAAAAATAGAAGAAAAACTTATGGAATTTTGTATGTACTAAGTCAAATTCCCCCATAGCCACTGCTGCACCTTAGCAATTTATTTCTCGATCTACAAGCGGTCTTCAGTGCACGCAAAATTAACTTTACCGCAAAAATGTCGAATTTCATTGCAAAAGTGCACATTTATTCGCAACGAATGTCTTCGTTAAAAATATGTACATCTTGTAAATAACTGAAACTGCACCCGGAAACGCCCCCCATTGATTTTATATTTATTTAATTCGCCGTCAGGCACCTTCTTCCGCATAAAGATGATTACCGATCTGGACATACTCCAAATATTTACAGCCAAACTTATTTTTATTGAAGTGTCATAAAAGTATAAAAACATCATAAATTCAGCGTCAATTTCGATATTTTATTCCCCAATAAAGCGGCACCGGGAATTCAAGTTTCAAGGTGATCGAAAAAAAAAACAATCTGCAGCAACAAAAGTCTTAAAGAAAATTAAAAAGCAAAAAAAATTGTAATAATATAAAAAATTTCACGTAAGGAATTTTCGTTGTGATAAACGTGAAATTGGCCACCGAGTGAACCTGCACTTCTTCTTTACCCAGGTGACGACAGGCAACGACGACAACGAGTGGCAACCAGTGGAATTGGATAAAATTTTGAAATTCATAGCACGTACCACAAAGTGGCAAACTAATAGATAACTTTAGTGGCTTATTGATGGGCTTTAAGTGAAATTACTTTCATTACTTGAAAGAAAGGTCGTAGAAAGTAAAAATCGGTAGATTGGTGACTTACAAGTGAATTACTTTTTGCGTTACAAGTTTTTGCTTTGGGTTCATGTTGCAAAAGTGTAAACCAATTTTGAAATGTTACTTCTGGCGATTGGGATGATTATACCTAGTATAAAGGTGACAAGTTTTCAGTGTAGAAATATTGAGATTAAATCGAAATAGTTTGGGTATCTCGAGTATTACAAAATGTCTTAGGGATGTTGACAGAGTGCTTAAACAGGCATTTCAGGGAAATTTGAAAAAGATATAGAAATTTAGGTAAATCTGTAACGGTGACCTATAACGAATTATATTTAGGCTGTACTTGGTGTACCTGGGTGAAAATATAAGACAGAAAACAGACTGAAAGTTAACTAATTTGTTCAATGTTTAAGAGCAGCCGGAAAACGAACGGAAACTTCACTTATAGTCCGGGAGCCAACGACATTTTTTGGTGACTCATTTTAACGACGATCAAAGTATGTAATTATCCTCAATAAGGTCTAGTTAGTCACGAAAATCGACCACTTACAACCAGTTAGCGAGACAAGGTTTACTGGGAGTATCAACAATACATTGGCGTACCTAAGGGGGGGCACCGGGCGGCACATATTTTGGGGCGACGTTTTTTACATTTTGTTATGTAGTTGTAAAAAACATCTTGTTCAACTTATGCAGTATCACTATCAATTTCTAAGAATTACAAATTACTATATGATTTCGAAGATTTTTCCTCATCGTTAAATCATTGAAGGGTTGAAAATATTACATCTAAAAATTTGGCTCAGATACGGACATCAATGTTGCCGACGTCGAGTAGAAGTTCTATGTACTACTAGGTGCTCGATGTTTATTGATTGCTTTGTAACACTGATACCATCTGATTTTGTTTGTCGTAGTTCTAAGCTCAGGAGTCTCCCTTTGTAGTACCAGTCCGTTATGTCGTTTGTCATGTCATGTAAGCTTATACCGAGGGTGTAGGTTAGGGTTATGAGGGTTCGGGAGGGTATTGAAGGAGGTGGTGATGAGCCCTGTATTTGAACTCCTGGATGTTTTAGGAGCTCGGAAATATTGAATGCAAGAGGTTGTTCTATAGTCGAGTTTTTTTTTTATATGAAAAAACCAAGCTTAGATGTAACCCTTTATACTACCAGTCCGTCATGTCGTTCAGTTCATGGTGCAATGTCTAGTAGTAAGCTTGGTTTGAAGAATAGAGGAGAATAGGAAAGGTTAGAGGGGGCTGGAGGGTGTAGAAGAAAATGACGATGAACCTCACGTTTGAACTCTAAGGTGTTACGGGGGCTGTAGGGTATGGGGGTGAGCCGAGCGGGCTAGTTTGCGTTGCGGGAAAAGTATTGCCGTGCAGGCAAGAGGTCCGGAATTTCAGTGGAACAGTCGCCATAGTAATAGCGATAAAGTATGGGTGGGTTAAGGTGTCTATGGAGGCGCGAAAGGGGCCATCACCAATGAGTTTGAGGGCACGATTTTGCACCTTGTCGAGACAACCCAAGGTGGTTTTTGGGGCGCCTGCCCAGATATGCGAGTTGTATTCGAGGCGCGGCCGAATGTAGGATTTGTATATTGTAGCCAATGCGGCTGGCTGGAGGAGGAACTTGCATCTCTTGAGAAATCCAAGGCATTGGGAGGCTATGTGATCATTCCATCGCAGATGCTCCGTTAAATTTACCCCTAGGATGTTGAAAGTTGAGTCAGCCGTTAGATTCTCTTTATCCACTGAGATAGGAGGAAGGTCGGTACAATTTTTGTTGGAGATCAGACAGTGCTTCGTTTTTGTGGCATTGAATTCGACGCGGTTCATTTCGCCCCAATGAAGAATCGATTCGATATCCCGGTTGATCGAAGTCGACATCAGTTGACGGTGGTAAAGGCAAGGTCTGGCACGTGCTTGTCTTATATTGTCGAAGGAGTAAGAGAAATTCAGAGTACCGTCATCAGCGAAGCAGTGAAGTGGGTTGGAGGGGATTGAGAGCAGATCATTAATGAAGATTAGAAAAAGTGCGGGTGAGAGAATTGACCCCTGGGGAACTCCGGCCGAGATGACATGTGGGTTGGATTCGACGCCGTCCAATACTACCTTGATTGAAAGGCCTGAAAGAAAGCTCTTAATCCAGTTCCTTAGAACTAAGTGTATACCAATAGCTTGGAGTTTATTCAGCAGAGCTGGGTGCCATACTCTGTCAAAAGCCTTTGATATATCTAGAGCAACCAGACTAGACTCGCCAAAGCTGTGAATGCTTTAATACGCTCGGTTAAACACACAAGTAGATCGCCAGTAGACCATTTAAATCTGAAGCCGTATTGCCTGTCGTGTATAATTTGGTTGGATTCTAGATATTTCATCAGCTTTTTATTGATTATTGTCTCCATGATTTTAGAGAAAACAGAAGTAATTGCTATTGGGCGGTAGTTTAAGGGGTCGCTGGCTTCACCTTTTTTTGGGATTGGCTGAACATGGGCTAGTTTCCAAGAGTCGGGTGTCCAAGAGTGTTCTATTTAAAAACGAATTACTAGTTTGCAATGTGCATGAAAGGGTGAGTTGCAGGTGAACGTGGAGGCAGGAGAGCGTTTATTTCGTAGGAATAATATTTCGTGATAATAGCGATATAATTTGGTCTGTGCGGCTACATTTTTACCGTGATTCAAGTGGTCCTTGGAGGAACAAACCGCGTCGTAATTTTGAGAGCCTTTTTTGTACTTTATCTAACCACGCTACGGTGGTTATCAAAGCTCCACCAAAAATGAGAGAGTTGTACTCGATGGGGGGCGAACGGCTAACAAAGACCTTGGAAGGTGGTGACACCCAATTTGTCACTACTGTAAAAATCCGAGAAGATCCACTGCATACAAACACCTAGCAGACCTGTTAGCAAGTCCTAATCCCACCTCCCCGCGGTGCCCCCTGGGGTACTTCTTCGGAAGGAGCTAACGGGAGACGGGCGAATGGCGAGCTCTCTGCGCCACAAAACAGAGTTTTAAGTCGGTTGGGCTGAGGGTTAGCAACCCGCTCCCATAAAAAACACCATTGCTACGAATCGGCAAACAATGCCTCGGAACCGGATTGACAACACGACGACGACCTTTGCTTTTCGAACAAGGACAACGAATCGGATCATGGAATGTGAGAACAATGCTTGCTGAGGGACGGCTGGATGAAGTCCTCAACGAGATGAATCGATATAAAATCAAGATCATGGGACTTAGCGAGACCAGATGGCCCGATGCGGGGGAACATATCTGCCCAAATGGTGAGTCCTTCTTATATTCTGGGAGAAATGAAACTGAAAGCCGTAGGAGTGGCGTTGGCGTAATACTCACCAAAGAAGCCAGGTCCAGCCTCATTAGCTGGTCACCAGTTTCTGAGAGGATTATTACCGTGCGCCTGCGTACCAGGCTAAGAAGTACTACGGTAGTCCAATGCTATGCTCCAACTGAAGACGCAGAAGATGACATCAAAGACGAGTTCTATATGCGACTGAATGAGGTTTTTCGCTCTATTCCAAGGGGAGACATCATTGTATTAATGGGTGACTTAAACGCACAAATCGGCCGCGACAACACCGGTCTTGAACAAACAATTGGAAAACAAGGCCTAAGCCAAGTTACCAATAACAATGGTGAGCTTTTCGTTGACTTTTGTAGTTCCCATCAACTAATGGTAGGTGGAACTTACTTTTGCCACAAGAAGATACACAAAGAGACCTGGGTATCACCCGATGGTAGAACGAGAAATCAGATAGATCACGTGGCCGTCAGCCGCAGATGGAGAACCATTCTGGAGGATGTCAGGAGCTTCAGGGGAGCGGACACTGGAAGCGACCACCATTTGGTAGTAGCAACTATTCGCCTTAGAATCGCTGCAATCAGAAACGTTCAACGCGATGTTATAAACCGTAGACGGTTTAACGTTGACCTTCTGCAGGAGACCGCTAAAAAGCGAGAATTTGCTGGAAACCTGCAGCAAATATTAAACCAGCAAACCGTTTCTGACGACACAAATATTGAAGAGCTGTGGAGTAGAACAAAGGGCGCTATATGGACGGCTGCGGAAACGAGCGTCGGTTATGTCCAGAGAAACATGCAACATTGGATCTCGGACACTACCTGGCAAAAAATAGAACGCAGGAGGGCCCTCAAAAATAACGTAAACTCTACAAGCGACCCGGAAAGACGTCACCAACTTGAACGGGAATATTCCCAATTACACCGGGAAGTAAAGAGAAGTGTGCGGCGTGATAAAAGGCAGCAGATAAATGAGCTCGCAGAAAAAGCGGAAAACGCGGCAAACACAGGCAACAGTAAAGTGCTGTACCAAATTACTAAACAGCTCTCGGGAAAGCACTCTACTAAAAAGCATGCCGTAAAGAGTGCGGATGGGAGGCTGCTGTGCAGCGACGAGGAGCAACTCCAAAGATGGAGAGATTACTTCTTCGCCGCCCTGAATGGTTCACTTGCACAGGAACCTCAGGAAAACAGCAACAATGCACAGCCGATAAGAATCAACACCCGGGCCCCATCCAAGACGGAAATAGTAACCGCAATTCATGCGATGGCCAATGGTAAAGCAGCTGGAAAAGATGGCATCCCGGCAGAATTGTTGAAAGCCGATTCAAGCCTCATAGCAGATGCGCTTCAGCCAATCCTGGAAATAGCATGGAACACCTGTACCTTTCCGGAGGATTGGACGGAAGGTATCATAGTCAAAATACCAAAAAAGGGGGACCTAACAATATGCGACAACTGGAGAGGCATCTGTCTATTATCTACTGTGGGTAAAATCTTGTCCCACGTTATATTATCAAGGATAAGAGAGGCAGTAGACCGAACGCTTAGAAGGCAGCAGGCCGGATTCAGGAAGGGCCGCTCATGTATAGACCATATTAACACCTTGAGAATCATAGTGGAGCAGTCTACTGAATTCCGATCCCCCCTTTACCTAGCTTTCGTAGATTATGAGAAAGCGTTCGACTCGGTTAATAGGAGCTTTATATGGCAGGCATTACGGCGACGTGGACTGCCTGATAAAATAATAGAATTGATAAAAGCCCTTTACAACAATTCCAAATGCAGAGTTCTCCATAATGGAAAATTATCCGACAGCTTCGAGGTGAATTCAGGAGTACGACAAGGATGTCTACTTTCGCCATTACTATTTCTTATAGTAATAAATGACATCCTTGTCGACGCTCTAGATAATAGAACAGGCGGCATACAATGGGGTTTGCTAGACCGCCTTAAGGACCTCGACTACGCGGATGATATCTGTTTGCTAGCCCACAGACATCAGGAGCTAAAAAACATGTTAAACAATTTGGCAACAGAAAGTAGTCTAGCAGGCTTAAGGCTGAATCCGAACAAAACCAAAGAAATGCGGATAAATGCAAACACACTTGAACGAACTGCGCTGAATAACCGTGACGTGGAACTGGTAGATAAATTCTGCTACCTCGGTAGCATTATTACCGAAAATGGCGGTACAGAAGAAGACGTCAGTTCCAGAATAAATAAAGCACGAGGCGCATATGCATGCCTGTTCCGCATATGGAGATCAACGGAGATCTCAACTAACACCAAATTGCGGCTGTTCAACTCCAACGTTAAGGCAGTTCTTTTGTACGGTTGCGAAACATGGAAAGTCACCCAATTCATCACAGGGCGCCTACAAGTCTTCATCAACAGATGCTTGCGTCGTATCCTAAAACTCCGCTGGCCAGATAGAATTTCAAATGAAGAGCTATGGCGCCGTGCCGGCCAAGAAAGGATAGACGACCAAATCAGGCGAAGGAAATGGAATTGGGTTGGCCACACCTTGCGACGCGATAACGAAAACCTAGCCAAACAGGCCCTTGACTGGAACCCGCAAGGATCCCGTCGAGTTGGAAGACCTAGAACAACGTGGAGGAGGACCCTACTAGCAGAGGCCGCAACAACTGGGAGATCCTGGTCAGAGCTGAGAGCTGTCGCGCAAAACAGAGTCCGCTGGAGGGCAACTGTTTCCGCCCTATGTCCCATGAGGGATTAAAGGGGCACAAAGAAGAAGATACTCGATAGGCCGAATGTAGGAGAAGGACCTTACACCTCTTAATAAATCTCAAGCACTGGGATGCTTTTTTGGTGATTTGGAGAGGTGGTCCTCCCATCGCAAGTCTTTAGCTAATGTCACGTCTGAGATGTTAAGGGATGGATCGGTATTAGTTCAATACGTCCCACTTACACGTGTTTCGGGTTTTATTGGAAATAAGACAGTTTGGCGGGGTTGATTTTTGACACGATTCTTGCTTCGCCAATCTAGAATGAGTTCATTGTCTTTATTTATAGAGCTGGACATTAGTTCGCGATCAGCAAGACTTGATCTGCGATGTACTTGTGTTGCACTGTCGAAGCCGCAAGAGTAACGCAAGGTACCACCGTACCACATGCTTAGAAGTGGGTTGGAGGGGGTTGAGTGTAGGTCTTATAAGTACTAATGGCTAATGACCCATTTTTTTTTTTTTTATGTGGTAGTGCTAACAACACAAGCATATTTGTCCAAGCATCTTTTTGGCGCAAGCATAATAAGATCACTAGAAAAGCAGTCATAAATTTGATTTTTTTTATAAAAAAATCAGTAAGATTTGTGAAGAAGCCCAGAAAGGAAAGAAAGAATCTCAAAAAAAAAGAAAAAAAAAATAGAAAAAGAAGACGCTGAAAGACGTCAAAGAAGCAACGGTGAAGCTACAAACAAGAAATTAGAAGGCACAGATGGAGTCTCAGCTGAACTGCTCAAAGCCAACATTGACGTAATGAACAGAGATATTGCATTCTATTTTAGATAAAATGAGAGATTCGACTCGATCACCTCAACCCCCCCCCCCCTAACCCTTCACGTTATTTATGGACGACCCCTTATCTATTCGATATGCCTTGACATTTTAATACACCTTTCGATATGCCTTGACTCTTTAATACACCCATAGTTCCAGGACACGATAAAAAATTTCAAATTTTAAAAATGATGTAGATGTAGATGTTTTTATCCTTTATTTCAAAAAAGAAATGCGAAGAAAACCAAGCACAATGAAACTATTAAATGTTAGCAAACTCCTATGAAAAAAGCAACTTACAAAATCGATTTCTCTATGACTTCTACATTGTAAATTCAAATTTTATGTAAACTTTATTTAATTTCAGAAGGACGTACCTAATATGTTTATACGAGCAATAAACCCTTCACATTGTCAGCCCTCAACTCAGGTATTGTCGAGTGAAAGACATTTTTTCAATTCCACTCAATGTTCATTTTATTTCCACTACTGACTATATGCGACCCATATCTTCGCGCTTCATCAACTATTTCTAGCATTTTTTTCAACTTCAAGCAACGCCAATACCCATTCCCCGATCCTATATAGTTCATAGCTGTTGCTCCTGGTATGTTGCCCCACTCGTCCTAGGTTATCAAACCTTATTCAAGGGTTCTGTTGGGTTTTTGTAAAAATGAGGGTTTTTTGAGGACATTAACCTGACGCCGAACCCTTACCTCAAGGACCAGTCTATAGAATTTTATGCCACAGAAGGGATGACATGACTATACCCTCAACTGGATGGTAGTTTAACGTCACTTCAGATGACCTATAAATTATCACACAAAAAAGGGAGAAAGTTTTGATAAAAATCTGAAATTTTATTGGACGTTTGTTCAAATACATAGAGTCTCCCAAACCACCAGCTTCTTGACAGTACAATGTAAACGAAGAGATGCTTAATTTCCGCGATTCGAATTCTGCAGAGCTTAAATCTAGCGTGGTTTTCATTTATATGCAAATTAAATTTACAATGAAAACTAAGGAGCGACATCCTTAGTCCTGCTCAACTTACTCCTACTTGTAGCAGGATCCTCAAGGCACTTAAGCCTACGAAAAAACGGATCCAGGCAAATTTGAGACCGGCTCCATTTATTAAAAACGTCCTTGGTAATCACTAAATCACGGCATTTCCACAGACTCTTGCCAAAAAGGAAAAATTGATTAATGGCTCCACCGAGCAGTCGAAATTGTTGTAATTTCCCAATCTCTGATACAGATAACTGCGGAAAGGTAGGATTACATGAAAAGTAACCGTTGATGTGGAGTTTAACCTTTTATTAATGACACAAAATTAGGTGCAGCTTAGCAAGATGATAAAATGCGAAGACATTGAGTATCGGTTTAATCTACTTTGATCGTGTCTTATTAGTGGCAGTATTTGAATCCAATCAATTTCGGAGAGACTTCGCCCACTTTTCAAGGTGAAAGATAATTTTTTTTTTGTTTCTGTTCTCTTAAATGCGATTAATCTAGTTAATTGCTGACATGATAAATCAGTCAGTGGGACATTACAGTTACTGATGACTGTTTTTGGGAAATGTGTTTACTCATTGTCGTGCGGAGTATTAATGTTTAATAATTTGTTAGTAATTACTGAAGTGAGCACATTCATTGCTGAAAGGTCTTAGTGAAGTGTTGTAACCGGATGTGATAATTTTGAAATTTCGAATAAAATTTTTGAATTTTCTAGGAAAATAATTAAACTATGAGCAACCAAAATGTTTAAAGTTACGTTTAGTCAATTTCTGTGATTTTAAACAGAATCATATATTCACGTCTGAACATAAAATGGTTCGTATTTCCTATATAAATTTCCCACCCCAACCGACCAGTTCAAGAAAAGAAAAGGCTCTGGGATTATCTGAAAACCAAATAGTACGGGCTTAATGGTCTTTTTTTTAAATCGGGCAACACTAAGATGATCTCTTTTTGCAACAAAAACGTGAAATATATAACTATATCAACATCACGAAGGAATATGTTTCTTCATTCCAAATTCTAGCATAGTCGCCTTCATAGCGTTCAAGCGGTCCCATATGAGTCCACATTGAAGAGTGTCTCATTTGATTATTCAGTTCAATGGCACTACAGCCCAAATCGAACCTTGGCCTCTTCAGTTTTCTTCTTCAACTTTCCAATTTCGTACGCTCAAAAAGTGTGCAGGGTCTGTATTTACGGTTTCAAACCATCTTTTCCTTGGTCGTCCTGCTGCCCTATTACCGATTGTGATTCCCTTAACATATCTTCTTCGCTGCTCTGTCTTCCGGCATTTGCTCTACATGTCGTGCCCATAGTAGTCCATTTTTTGATATAGTTGACGATGTCTATCTCTTTATAGATATGGTATAGTTCGTCATTGTATCTGATTCTCCAGATACCGTTTACGATTAATGGGCCAATAATGCTCCTTAAGATTTTTCTGTCAAAAGGGCCTGATAAGCTCTCGACTTTTAGTTTCATGGTCCACACCTCCGAGGCCAAAACAAGCCACAGGCCTTATAAGAGATTTGTATAGTTGTATTAAAGTTCTTTAAGCAGTGACTTCGACTTCCCTATAGTATTCTGCTTTTAACTTCATCCAGCTCTTCATTTGTTGACGACACTATTGTTCCAAGGTATTTAAAGCTTTTCACTACCTACTATTCGCACTTCTTAGCTGGGCCAAGAAAGATTTACCTACTCAGCACAACCAAGCGCTGAGATGAGGCTCACAACTAAGCATGCAAACATAAAAATTAGTAAATAAAAACAAAAATCCAAATTAACATATAACCCACGCAAGCAACAGGAAACATAGATGGTCACGTGAGATTAAAAAGACTCCTTTTAAGGACATCTTTACTAATGCTCACGCTAAAGACATTAATATTATTGTTAACATTAATGAACATGCGGTTTACAGGTTCAAATCTGCCGTAATTCGTATTAGAGGAGTTGATTTGTAAAAGAGGTGGACCTCTCAGATTATAACGACTCTCTCTAAACGACGCACGGCGACCTAAAAAACCTGAGTCGACCTTTCCATTAAGTAGCTGATGAACAAATACAACATCGGCCACCTCTCGACGCTTGTGAAGAGAGTTTAAGTTGGGATTCATATGATGGAAGAACTATTGGGTTTTCCCAAGGAAGATGATTCAGTGCGAATCGACTTCGTTGAACCGATTCAATAGTTCTAACATGCGAAGAATAGTGAGGAGACCAAACCTGGGAGGCATATTCAAGTAATGGTCTGACAAGAGAAATATATAAGTGTTTAGTAACCAACGGGTTATTAAATTCCTTGGACCACCTTTTTATAAAACCCAAGACTAAACTACCTCTGGAAGAGATATAGTTGATGTGAGTGGAGAAATCCAGCTTACTATCAAACCTAATCCCGAGATCTTTAACCAAATTAACACGAGGGATACCCTCATCAGAAAAGGTGTAGTTAAAAATTATAGGATCACGTCTCCTACTAAAAGTCATGACTTCACATTTACCAATATTAAGAACCAGGTTGTTGTTAGCACACCAAGAGTAAAAGGTATCAAGGTCAATCTGCAGAAGTTTGCAATCCTCCATACTCTTTATGTGCCGATACAATTTGATGTCATCAGAGTAAATCAATATTCTACAGTGCCTTAGTAAGGGAACAATGTCATCAATTGATAAGATAAAGAGGAGAGGGCCAAGATGACTTCCTTGAGGGACACCGGATGTCGCTTCAATGGTTATTGATTTGGATCCACGAAAAAGAACTTGGTAGGTCCGGTCAGTTAAGTAAGACTGGAACCATACTAGAAGGGCTTGCGGAAAGCCTAACATTCTTAATTTCAGAATAATAATGGAATGGGAGAGCTTGTTGAATGACTTACTAAAATCAGTGTAAACACAATCAGTTTGACAACCGGAAACGAAGCCTTCGACAGCATGAGCAGTGAACTCAAGAAGATTGGTGGTTGTGGAATGAGCTGCAAGAAAACCATGTTGATTCGTTGAGACCAGCCTCTTGCAGATAGGAACGAGTGTAGAATAGATAATTGATTCAAAAAGTTTGGGTATAGCAAACAACTTAGCAACTGGCCTATAATTCGATATTTCACTCTTGCAACCACTTTAGTGAATAGGAATTATGAACGAATTCTTCCACAGAGTGGGGAAGTACCCTTTATCCAGGGATTTTAGAAAAAGGATTTTCAGTGGAGACTGGAGAACCTCCACACAGGCCTTAAGGACAGCAGGAGGAATACCGTCGGGGCCAGGAGTAAAGTCAAATGGAAGATCGTCAATATGTTTCACGATATCGACAATGGTAATTGAGAGAGATAAAAAATGAGCCTCTCGGTTGGGAATAATGTGACGAAAATTATTGTCGTCAGGCTGAAAGTCTGCAGATGAGAAAGATTGATGAAAGAATGACGCAAACATGTTGCAATTCGCGGGCGACTCACAGCTAGACCAGTTCTTGTGCTGCATAGTATTAGGGTAATTATCAACTTTTTTCTTCGAGTTGATAAATTTGAAGAAGTTTCTGGAATCAGTAAATACTTTATTACTCATACTGCTGAGATATTCACGATACAGAGTAAAAGAGAGTGAACGAAATTGGTTATAGTAAATAATAAATGAATTGAGACTCGGAGAGTCCTTTCTCTTTAAATAAGTTTTCCAGAGCCTATTCTTTCGATTTTTCAAATGCTTGAGTTCACTATTGAACCAAGGAGGAAAAGAACTGGCTAATTTTTGAGGCTCGAAGGGAACGCAAGAAACGAGGGCTTCGTATAGTACGCCATAAAACCGTGCTACATCGACATCCAACTCGTTTGCGGAAAGCAAGTTGTTGAAATCAACCATGGCAAGTTTAGATGACAGCTCATTAAAGTTAGCCTTTTTAAAGTTAAAGGAATAAGTTACCCCCTCCGGATAAGGAGTATTAACTGAATTGAAACAGTAATTGAGCAAGATAGGAGGGTGGTAATTGTCAACTGTGGACATGACTATTGGACTGGGTTCAACAGTCATGTTGACTGAGTCAGTAAAGAATATAAGATCCAACTGCCTTCCTAATACATTAGTCACACCGCTCATTTGACTCAAGCCAAGTGAGAATAAGGAATCGAGAAAACACGATTCCTTAGAATTAAGGCTGCCTTCAGGAAGGTAGTTGTCGTCATCGTCGTTGGGTAAATTAAAATCGCCTAGAAGAAGTAGCTCATCATTAGTGTTCATCAAGGTCAGAATGTGGTCAACACATAAGATGAGAATATCATAGAGGTTATTACCTCCATCGTCAAGTGTGCTTAACATATCTGGTGGGATATAGCAGCACAGCAGGAAGAGATTCATTTTAGAAAGGGAGATTTTAAGAGCAACAAGCTCGACGTCAAGGTCGTTAGAGAAGCTAGGAAGCCAAATTGGGGTGCAATTAAGATGGCTTCTACAAGCAACAAGTACGCCACCCCCACGAGCTTCCGAGTCAGTGTGACGGTCCCTCCGAAAGATTTGGTAGGAGGAATCGAAAAGTTCAGCATTGAGAATGCCCACATGGAGCCAGGTTTCAGAGAATGCTATGACATCTAGGCCACTAGCAATCGATGCCTGAAGGATATCTTTAGTTTTAGACCTGGTCCCCCTTACATTCTGGTAGTAGAGGGAAAGCGTCTCGAGTTTTTTTATATCTGAGTAGCACCCGAAGTTGAAGTTGAAGCATTTGCATGATGAGATCTATTACGAGTGCGCGGAACGAAACGCTTGGAAAGAGCCCCAGCAGGCCAGAAACTAGGGTCTAAGAGAATCTCGGCAGTAGCAGGCGGTGCAGACAAAATAAAAGATGCAACTGGCTTGAAAGCCTTGCTAACCCTTCTACAACGAACTGTCCCGGGGTCTATAGATTTTTTCCTCAAATATTCACAGATAGACTCCGTCTTGTAGCTATCTATCGTGAAGTTGGTCCTTAGGTGTGTCCTTTTTGATCTAGTCTGCATTATTGCTTTAGTTTTGTCTTGATTAATGGTTAAACCCATTTTTTTAGCGGCTTGTCTAGACTTATGTAGTATTCCTTTGCTCCTAATTGTGATCTACTTACTATGTTCAGATCATCAGCGTAACCCAATATTTGCACCGACTTGTTCATTAATGTTCCATTCCTGTCTAATGCTGTTCTTCTGATGATAGCTTCTACGGCTAGGTTGAAACCCTTACCTGAGCTATTGTATCTGTTATGGTTACTTTTATTAGCTTCACTAATTTTTCAGGTTGTCAATAAGCCTTTCCCTAGATATTGAGTCATAAGCCTGCTTTAGGGAGAATTATTGGTCTGTTGTAGACATTTTCTTACGAAAACCGCTTGGCATTCACCCAGTATTTCCTCAGCAATAGGTTCTACCGTGTCTTTTAGGATATTGGTGAATACTTTGTAACCTGAGCTCAGTAGTTTCTGAATCGGTCGCGCTCTTGTGCACTTCTTGCAGTCTTGTGGTAGCGAATTCTAATCCCATATCCTACATATCAGAGCATTTTGGTTAAGGAGGTCTTCAAGGAAGTTTTTCCATTTATTTTGGACTTCCGTTGGGCTACTAATAGTACCGCCCTTGTCGTCTCTGCACCTACTAGTTCTGGGTTTAAATTTGTCAGTAATCTACCTTATATCCTTACACGCTTGAAAATTCAACGCAAAAAAAACGCACGAAAGGAGATAAAACTCCAGATATGCTAAAAATTGGTCCACAGCTTCCTTGTGACTTTTAAAGAAAACAATTTCGGAATCACAAAAAAGAACCTGGCCGCCGGAGATATCGCGTTTTCTCCAAATTTTCCTTGTATCTCGGTTACTATAGGCCAAAATAAATTTCAAGAATTGAATATTGCTATCTCATCTAGATAGTGCTTGTAATCACGTATCGATACCGGAGTAAGATAGTTTGCTGGGTTAATTTTCTTCAACGTTAGCTAGAGCTATCCAGGCTCCCGCTACAGACATGAAAATCTAAAAATGCGCCCGCGAGAAGAATGCGCGCTCTCGCAACAGTCATGGGCATCATAATGTACCCGAATCGGCATAAGCCATTCCAACTGCGAGTGTTCTTTTACCAGGCAGCCCCCCAACTTAGTACTAATCATGGTACAATAATACAAGGTAGGCTCGCAAGAAAAAGCTCTGTTTCCATCTTGAAAAGCTTCTACCATTTTATATGAGAAAAGATCTGAGTGACGTCACGAGAAAGCTTTTTCCTTTGTGAACTAAGATCTGAGTGACGTCACGGGGCCCTTATGAGCTTACCTTGTAATTATTGTACCATGGTACTAACTATGCCAAATGCTGCTTGACCTACCCAATCGAACGGGAAGCTTTCTACTGAGGGTGCTAATGGCACCCTATATCGTCACCAAGATATTTGCTCGTTTCTATTTCCTATACAATTTTTTAAAGAAAAAGTGTGAGCGTACCGTGCCTCATTTGGGTGCCATACAGAAGTGACTCGGGTAACAGATAGATCTCTATCAAGAATTTTTAAAATCTACTTTTTTGGAGTCGCCTTTTTACTACCACAAAAATTAGCTCTTCAGTTAACGTTGACATTAATACGCTTCGATTGGCACCTTTAACGAAGTGGGTATCATTTTTTCCGACTTCTGATGAAAGATAGTGTCTAAAAATATTGTGAATATTCTCTTCTCTATTGGTAAGTTAAAAAGGAACACTACGCTATTAAAGAATATTTTTGTAGATTTTTTATTTTTAAAATCTTTAAAGGTAATGATTCTCAATTCAAAATAATTCTGATATTTCGTTTTAATAAAGAAAGCTCTGTAGTATGTAATATGTGCTCCCTTTATTCGGATATATCAGTATAAATCCTCCAGTACATGGCATTACTTGTTTCCCCTGCAAGAATGAAGCCTAATTATTCTAACATTGTCTTTTTATTTCCTCCCCTTTTTGAAAGACCTGCGCCAAATCGATATCAATGAATAAATCTAATTTATTACTCCTAATGGTAAATTGATCCAAGCCAGTCTTTGTCAGGATTGAAGTTTCGGTTAGAAAATTTCATTTCCACGGTGCTCGTTTTCTGTATTTATATTTGCACCTTCTTCCCTTCGAGGGACCCTATTCATTCTTTTGTGCACGATTCTCGTACATGAAGGTGTTTTCTACATCATCGAAATACTCGCAACATTATGGGGCTGTCGTCGTGATGAAATCTCAAGAGATGGGTGTGAATTTGAAGTTACGAAGTGTATCAAAAACTTTTTTCTTGTGCCACAATCTCAACTATAGTCAAGCAGTCTTTTTACATTTTTTTTTTAAATTATCACCAACATCCATCACTCATAAAAAATAATTACGACAAAATTCTAAATCCAGAAGAAAAAACTCCTCGAGTGTCTGTTGACCCAATTCAATACAGGCTCTTTCATATCATAACGAACATCCATTTCCACAGATCATTTTGCCTGCAGGGCTTTGGGTAGTCTGCACAGGAGATAGAGCATCAACGCAAACCATTCAAAACGCAAAACTTCCGCCCTAAATCCTTATCACAAGCGAATTTAAAAGGACAACGACGTATTGAGGCACAGAGGAACCACTCTCCACGCTCCTCCATTTAATGAATCGTCACTGCATTGAATCCGGCTTGTAGAAGTAATTTTGATGGAATTATTTTTTTTTTTTGTAAATCTCACCAACGTCTTCTGTTGAATGGAATTAATCTGACTCTAATGACTCCTGCAGTGGCAGTAAAAAGATTCGTCCCATGGCGTGCAGTAATAAGTACGTGAAATTAATCGCAATGGGCCAAGGCCTGAAATTTGATATAATCGCAGTGGAACGAGTCTGGGCAAACCGCATGCCATGGGGGTTATAAATCGTCGAGGAAAGTCAATGGAGCCGCGGATCAATGCCCGGATCAGATGGGATTCACCAATTTGACTGGAATCTGGAATTGCTACACACCGAGGCAGTCGGCTTCAAATTAAAACAATTTAGAACTCTCCTCTGGGATTGTCAGGCACTTGATTCGATTTGCCGATTTCGATTGGTTCAGTCATGCGAGCAGAATTCGGATGATTCGATGATATCAGTGGGCGGGCGCCCTTCGGCTGATGCTTGGAGTAATTTCCAACAACTGCAAATCTGTTCAGATGAGCCCTAAGCCGGCTGACGATAATATTTGTGCTCCCAGTGATTACAGTCATTGCATGCCGAATGTCGGGAATGGGATGCACATCGAGCGATTGTTTTATTGATACTCCAGATCAGCAGTGAGTCCTTGTTTTAATGAGATTCATTTCAATGTGCGAATTGCTGTCGGGGAAAATCCTGCTGAGACTTTCGCCGAGGATTTTGATTGATTGCGTATTCTGCTTGAGTGGAGCATAAACTTAATAAGAACGTAACCATGAGATAACAAAGATTGACTGGCTTACGGAGATTGATATAAAAATTTATGCCCGTTTTAAGGCAGGACTCACAAAGGATAAAGTTTTGTTTGACGACTTTGTGAAATTTTTTATGCTTAGACCTTTGGGGCATTATGTCTGACGGCATATTTAATGAATTTAATAAAGTGACATCATATTTCTCGTCTTTCTTGGAATTTCTTTTAAAACATGACTTTATTACACGCGGATAATCATTCTAAAAAATTTGGGAAAACGTAAAATGTGGGCGGTGAGGAAAGCGGTATAATTTAATACCATGCTTATAGTATAGGTTTTAAAATTTTACAGCTAAAGTAATAATTTTATTATTTTAATTGATTTGACATTTGCCCGTGATATTTGAAACGGGCTGTATGAAATGGTTAACAATATTATAAAACCCATTTATTTGATCCTAGAGCATGGGCAACGTAGGCGCTCGCCTAGGGGCTCAACTCCGCTGTCGCCTGGTCCCAAGCCCAGGGTGTGGAAGGAGGAGGGTGGTCGACCTGGCGAATTGACCAGAATCTGCAAACCGAAGAACCTAGGCAAGAAACAGCATTATTTAAAGCGGCCCTAACGTTTTTATTAGCTCGCTTTCTTGTCTGTTTGTTTGTCCGGTACAAATTTTGCAATCTATTTTTTGCATACTTCCGGTTATCCGATTTTGCTGAAAATTTGCACACAGCTTTAGCTCCGATGACAATGTAATATGGTATACTCAATATACCGTTAGATCTATGGCGGTCATCTCAAGAGGGCGGATTAACATTTTTTTATAAGAACCGCGACATGAGTATCAAAGGAACGGGTAAAATAAGTAGAATACAATAAGAAATATAGTATACTTAATATACCGTTAAATCCTTGGTGGCCATCTCAAGAGGGCAGACTAGCATGTTTTTCACAATACCCGCAACATGGGTACCAATTGAAAGGGTATGATAAGTAGAATTCAATAACCAATATAGTATGCTCAATATATCGTTAGATCCATGGCGGCCATCTCAAGAGGGCAGATTACAATTTTCTTCACAACACCCGCGACATGGGTATCAGATGAAAGGGAGTCATAATAAGAATACAATAAGCAGTATAGTATCCTCAATATATCATTAGATCCATGGCGGCCATCTCAAAAGCGGGGATTGCCATTTTCATCACAACCCCTTCGACATGGGTATCAAATGAAAGAGTATTGAGTATGGGTTAGGTTAGGTTAGGTTAGATATGGCTAAGCTTTTGGTTCAAGCCCACACACTTAGGCCAGAAGGATAGGCCCATTGTGATGCCATAGTGATCCCATTTTTAAACCTGATGTTAAAATGTCGTTTCTTCGTTAAAACCATCTCGAGGAAGTAATGAATCTTCTAAGTTGCGGGATCCCAATCTTCGAGATTTCCGCAAGGTTGCTTAGAAAGGGTTCACCACATGTGGTTAGCCTTATCCTGCTTAGGGCCGGGAAGTGACAGAGGAGATGTAGTACACTTTCCGCCTCGTCCAGGTTCTTACAGCTTCTGCAGAAATCGTAGGTCTCAAGACCTAAACGGGTCGCATGCGTCCCTATCAGACAGTGTGCGGTCAACACTGCCCCTATAACTGAGAGTTCTTGTCTCCCGAGGCTCAGTAATAAGGTGGTTCGCCTGAAATCATAGGAAGGCCAGGTTAATTTGGCCAAAGTGCATTTATTAAGATCCCTCCAATGCTTTTTCGCTTGTGTTATTGTGTGTTTCTTGCATCGGAGTTTAAAGGTGGCCCAAGGCATACCAACTCTTTCCTTTTCTGGAAGGAGAGTAGCGGTCGTGCCTCTCCTAGCCAGTTCGTCAGCTTTACAATTTCCCTCTATATTTCGGTGACCGGGCACCCATACGAGGAGGGTTCTGAACTGCTGAGCCATCTCGTTAAGAGATCTGCGACATTCAGAGGTAGTTCTAGAGCTGTTTGTGCAGGAGCGCAGGGCTTTCTGAGAAGATGTAGAGAGTCCGGTTCCTATCGCCTTGCTGGTTGATTTGCAGAACAGCTTCTTGTATGGCTAGAACCTCCGCTTGATGTACACTGCAGTGATCGGGAAGTCGGAAGTCCCAAGTTCTGGGGAAAATACTACTCCTCCCACTCGACCCTCGAGCTTAGAGCCATCAGTAAAAACGTTTATGGCATCCTGAAACCTGTGTGGTCTATTTATCCATTCACGACGTGAAGGGATGTGGACCCTGTAGTTCCTCGTGAAGGTAATTTCGGGAGTGCAGAAGTCGGTTTTTGTGGGGATAGTAACTGAGTTCAGCACCTTCGTGTGCCCTCCCCTGATTCCAGTCCAGCAACCGGATTCTTTTATTCTAAGGGCTGCGACGGTTGTGCTTTCCCTTGCCACAAGATTTAAAGGAGGGAGGTATAACATAACATTAAGGGTATTGAGTATGCTAATGTCACATTTTATGGTCACGAAGATAATTGTCCGTCTTCTATTTTTCTATAAAATTTATGAAAACTCCAGTAAAGCTCCCTTGAGAGTGCTCCAAACAAGCTCCTCTGTGCATCGCTTCCAATTTTTACCACTGGGAATAGCCCGGATCTCGTTCGAAACGAAGAACTTGGAAGTGCAGCTTTAAAAGTGGTTAGAACTTAGTTGGGGGACTGCTTTGGTAAAGCCACTCTCGGGCTTGGAAAGAAAAAGGCAATTGCAAAAGATGAACAAAATAAAAGCTTTTCGATACCGGATCACATATTCACTGGCGTCCATGAATATTTCTATTGAAATCGTATTGTATTGAAATTGAATTTGAAATTATAAAGATATTGTTCTCTTTCTGCTGTTAAGGTTACTGGATTGAGGGGGTGAGGAGGATTGATTTTTTGAGCGGCCTCCAGATCCTTATTTTGCCACAGCCGAAGGGAGGGAAATTATTTCAGTAGATGTTAACTTTTTTATCATATAGAGGTGAATATCCTTTATTTTGAGAAATCAGTTGTTAACTTCCCAGTATAGGAAGTTATTGTAATCGGTCCGAAAATCGAAATCGAAAATTTCAACGTATTTTCATCTTTCAAGGTCCCAGGAGCATTTTAAGCAAAAAATTGGGAGGAAGTATGTGTGTGTGTATGTGCGTACGGATGTGGTCATTTTTTCCTGCACGATATCGCGCCAACCAAAACTGACATCGACTTCGTTGAGGTGTCGTTCGAAGCGTATCAACCGAAATATGATCTGAAAAGATTTTCATGAAATTCGGTCCAGCCGTTTTTTTGTTTAAGCGACGTAAGTGATTTTTGTACCTGCACGATATCGCCCGAACCACGAAAGATATTGACTTACTTGAGGTGCCGTTCGAAGCGTATTAGCGACAATATAATCTGAAAAGATTTTTATAATATTCGGTCCAGCGGTTTTTTGGTTTAAATGACCTAAGTGATTTTTGTACCTGCACGATATCCCGCGAACTATAAAAGATATCGACTTAATTGACGTGCTGTTCGAAGAGTATTAACCAAAATATGATCTGAAAAGATTTTCATAAAATTCGGTCTAGCCGTTTTTTTGTTTAAGCGACGTAAGTGATTTTTGTACCTGCACGATATGGCCCGAACCACAAAAGATATTGACTTACTTGAGGTGCCGTTCGAAGCGTATTAGCGACAATATAATCTGATAAGATTTTTATAATAATCCGTCCAGCGGTTTTTTGGTTTAAATGACTAAGTGATTTTTGTACCTGCACGATACCGCGCGAACTAAAAACTATATCGACTTCATTGAGGTGCCGAAAAACATTATCACATCAATTTTATATACATTTTCGTCATCCTAATCTTGTAAGTGCGCACATTTAGTTTGACATTTTAGCGAAAATATTGATAAACAATTGTGAAAAATTCTCGGTATTATACATATATTCTATATTGCCTATTGTTCATTTATTATTAAAATATCCAATCATAATATTCAACATCCATCATACTGGGAAGTTGATCGTGTGGACCGAACGGGTTTCTGATGTTAACAGAACACTCAAAAATAATGAAGATCTGCCTAAAAATCAAGCTTACGAGGTTGATGCGATCTTTGAAAAAATACGATCGAAGGTTTTTATTAGTGTGAAAGTCTAATCTTAGGCGTCACCCTCTAAACTGCCAGTCCGTCATGATATTCACGTCGCGATGCAATGTGAGCTAGTAAACTTCCGATCCAAGGAGACGAGCTTAGGATAGATTAGAGGAAAGTCAGCGGGCTGCAGGAATAGATTGCAATTGGAAATCTTGGATTTTGTATAAGTGCTCCTCGATTTTAAAAATGGAAAAATTAATTGAACTAAAGCAACTAAGCAAACCATCTTAAGAAGTTAACTTTTAGGGGAAAGTGTTACTCTCACTCCCCAATAAAAATCAAAACTCAACGGGTATTTAGGTATTTAGAAAAACATAATGAATATCTTGGAATTCGGTTATTTCAAAATGTTTATCAACACACTGCAATCAAATGGTGTAATTTTTTTTCGATTGGTTTCCTTTTTTCGACAAAATTTCATTAAAATATAAATCAACACGCACCACACACGTTCTACATTAAAGAAACCGACGGCATGCGAACTCGTTTCTCTTGTGCATCGATAATCTTTCAGTAGAATAAATCGAAAGGACCATTCTACATAACGAAAATGATCATGCTCCTATCATCATAAGCCATAAAGCTAAGTGGCCGGTGTTCGCCCATTGTAAGGCAATTTTTTATTTTAAATCGGGAATACAGTAAAAAAACGATGGTCCAAAAATAATTCAATTTAATTCTCTGGTTAGTATGTTGTACAAGGTTATGCACAACCCCGCATGTTGACATACCTATAGCAATTTATAACCAATGGCAGATATATCTGGAACCCCCCTGTATACATATGGAACTCCTTTAAATATGTATAGCTTCACTCTAAAATGATTTACAAGATCTAGAAAATCTTCTTCAAATCTCTAAAGAAGGCAATAGTAGAATTCCATGTTTCTAGAAATCCCCTGTGTAGCAAACGAAATTTTTTTAACAAGCAGCATTCCTTAAATCCTACCAAAAACACCAAAAACCAAAAGTATTAAAAAAATGTATTTAAAAAAATTGTTTTTCTCCTATTATCTGTAGCGCCTCCCTGCCTCCCTCTGCGTTTTTTTAATTCCTAAGAGTCGCATTTACTTGCAACTTTTGTAAATATTTCGAAAAAGGAATAAATAAACAACCCTGAGAGTTGTCAGTTTGTGCCAGATCTTACATTTATCTTCAGTTCCCTAGACGACATCACCATTACGAAGTTTATCTGCTCCTGGATTTTATATCATAAAAGGACGACCCAAAATTTACGCGGGGAATTTTTAGAAGTTTTTTTTTTATTTATATTTATATATTTTGTTTCAGTCTTGAGGAACATAAAAAATTCACATGCTTCTGAGTGATTTGGTTGTGGCATGACGTATTAGACATATAACAAAAAATGTAGCAGAAAATAAATTATGGCGCACACGGGAGTACACCGGCCCGCTTATCGATTTATGGTAATTAGTTCGTGCTAGGAGTTTTGTCAGATTGGTCTATAAGAGTATATGTTTTCAATATATTTCAATCTGGTCGGCCGAACACACATGGATCTGTGCACGGACAAATTCCTTTTATGTCACTTCAGGTCCTGATAACATGCTTTTAGGCCGAAAACGTTTTTATATGATTCTGCTTGACCGAGGGCCTAAGTCTGCATCAATCATTTAAACAACTGGACCCAAAAAGGGTTCTATTTTCGCATTGACCTTTGCTAGCCCAACCCCATTCCGAGGCTCAGATTGAACATGTAAAGCTGGACTTAATGGTGCGTACCCTAGATGGCCTGTTGAGGTTTATATGGTTAGCTACCGGATACCCTAGAAGGATTCCATTGAAAATGGTCAACCGTTTATCTTGGAATGTCAGATGATGCTGTGTGGGGCTGATGCCCGTGTGTTTTCCCCGTACAATTTTTCCCTGGACATTAAGCTCCCAATAGTCATGCCAGAATGAAAATGAAATTTCGGCGTGTCCAGCAGCTGCAGGCGTACCTTACAAACACCCACAAGCAACTTTAAGCAAAGGGATTTCTACTGTTTTGTTATTTTCAGCAGTTTATCAACACCCCGTGGCTGCCGTAACACCTCCCTTCGTCCTTTTCACTGGGAAAGATAAATCGTTTTTATTTTTATATTCTTTTATACTCCTTTTTTTGGAGAACCTCCAGACTTTAGTTTATAGTAAACAACTTTAGTGCTGTAAGATGAATTTATGTTGTAATTGTGCAATAAGAGTAAAGAACGATGTGACGGGGTTTCGCCCGAGGAGAATTGTGTTGAGGATGTTGATAACTTAATGGAGCTCCTCTAGTTGCCAGAGGATCCTTCCTAATGGGTTACGGATTAAAGAGTTACTATCTGACATGGAACGAATTTCATCGGGTTAACAATGAAATACTACTAGTGCTAAGGGTGGGGAAATTCGCTCCAGGGATTCCGGAATTTAATTAGACGTATACAATTTGATGAACTAATATTTGCTCATGAAAAATATTGATATTAGCAGTTGTTGTATTTTTGTGCGTATTTATTATTGACATATCCTTTTAAAATTGAAATTTTGTTGAAATAATACTAATTGGTGTTATTTCATCTGCATTATTTCAGAATTTCGTTAAAATTAATAACCTTGAATAAAAGTTCTAAAAACGTCCTCTCACTTTAATTATGCATAGTCTGGCAATTATGAGTCGTGATTTTTGATATTTTTGTTGAACATTAAAATTGATTTCTGCCAACTCCCTCCCGTTCACGTATGTAAAATAATAAAATTTAGTCCTATATATAAAGAATTTTTATGTATGGCTTTAGTATATGTATGTCGTACATACTATTGCCCTTTGTTGATTTTAGTTTTTTCTGTGAATCAAACAGATACTGACTCATACCCCATGCATTCTCGTTTATTGACATACTTCAAAGCGAATAGTTTCTGAGATATTTTATATGTGAAAATCTCGTCTCAAATATTCCCTCCTATTACCAGTCTGACCAGTTGTTGGTCATGATGCAATACCTAGTAATGGACCAATGATTTTTTCAAATGTAACACTGCACAATACCTTACTTTGTTGTCTGCAATATATACTCTTTTCTTTTGAATGTGGCTAGAGTTTTTAGGTGCCAGATTCCGCAGGTCTTTTCAATAACCTTTAGTCACCACACCAGCAGTAGCACACAAACTACATTTTTCATTGGCAACTTGATGGTGGATCTGCATCAGATATAAAGTTCCACCCCTCGCGTAACCCAGTAAATGTTGAGTTTTACTTCGAAAGAATCTCACACAAGGCTGAATTTTTGTAGAGACCATTATGTGTTAATAAAATTCTGTAAAGTTTTCGTGAATTTCTCAAAAATTATAGGAGATACATAACTTTGAGTCTTTCCTTAAGGGGTCCGTACATTAATTACGTGAGGGCGTTTAGGGGGAGGGGTGGAGTGGGGTGGGTGGAGTCTCGGCAAATATCACAAAATTATTTTCCGTCTTCTTAAAAAATTAGGTCAGGCCGGCCAGGTCGACAGGCAGGGCCCGATGAAGGCCATTACTTTGAGGGATGAGGACTTCAGGTATCCGCCTGACAGGCCGTGACATGCGGGTAGGTGACGTCATGATTCCCACTCACAGGTGAAGACGACAGTTTAGCATAGCAGGTTGTTAATTCAAGTGCATGCCTTCGACGAAAACTTTAAAAGCCGCATGTAGCCGTCGTCACCGCCTCCGCGCTAATCTTGTGCCTTAGGGCGGCTCCAGACTCACGCCGTGTAAACCCACCCGCGAACGCTATGGATGGTTTCCCCAGTTCGACTTTCAGTACTGACGATAAATGCCCACAAACATAAAGATTGTTGTCAGTTTTCTTGGACTGCAAGCGGCCGGTGAGTGTATCGTGATACTTGGATTCAAGGCGAAAACCTTCAGGCGATGGCCTGCCGTCCACCTGTATTCGAAACTCCGCCGTCGCCTGGTCCCAAGCCCAGGGTGTGAAAGGAGGAGGGTGGTCGACCTGCCGAGTTGACCAGAATCGGTCACTCCGAAGACCGAAGAAACTAGGCAAGAAACCGCATTTTTCAAAGCGGCACCGACAGCAGCGTATCCGTTGCGGGAACGTCCCGCTCGGACCGCCAGCTAACGGATCAAAGAAGAAGAGAAGAAGAAGAAGACCTGTATTCGAAAGAAGGCCTTAAGATATGGCTAAATCCTACAAAAGAATTTATGCGAACGCCAGAAAGTATCATAGTTGCTCCTCGATTGTTTGGCCGCCACCAGTCAGCCAAACGCGCGATTCGAAGAACGATGAGGTGTACGAACCAAGTAACACTGACCCGCACTGAACACAGGCCCTTATAACTACAGGAAGGGCTCTCGCCGACTTTTACGGTAATTAAATTCTTGTTAAGTATGAGTGCTCACGTTTTGGTAGTTTTGTGTCAACTACAAGCGGAAAAAGCAAGTAGATCAGAGGAGGAACGAGTAGGCGTTCGAGTTATCAGTTATCTTGTGTTTTTAGTTTAGTATTTTTTTTAAATTTGGAAAAGTTCACTTGACTAGGGGATTGAGGGATTCGAGCCAAACCTCACGACATACAACCAAATGAATGGGGGGGTCGAAAAATCGCAAAAATCACCTCAAATAATTTATGGTTTATGAACGACCCCTAAGGTGGCAGTGCGGATCGTGTATATGTCGCAGAACAGAACAAATTCTTTGGAACAAATTTTTTGGATGCTGCAATAGAAGTTGATGCTTTTTTCGGGCCAAGCATTTCTGGCGCCGCGGGGTTAGCAATTTTGAATGTAAAGTTGTAACAGGGGCAGATCCAAAAGCGATTCTGGGAGGGGGAGATTAAAATGGTGCTACCTAAAATAGTATTTGGTGGGCAGTCGCATTGCACGAGCATCATTTGTTTTTACTCCCATTATTCCAATTTTTCGAGTATAGGCCCAACTATAATGCACCTAAGTAACGCATGTCATCTGTGCGCTTAAATTAATTGGGGGCCTCGGTAGTCTAGGGGTAAGGCGCCTGACTACTATCCCAAGAGGTCCCGGGTTCGAATCCCGGTGGTGCCACGGTCCTAGCCTTTCCCAATTTCCCGCCTACATAACTTTCCTTCTTTCTTCTTCCCTCTTTACATTCCTGATTCCTCCTGTCATAGCCTTCACTAGTTCTCTTCCACGCTCCACCAAGCGCATGCCATCGGTTGGTTGAAGAGATTCAACTCGTTTCAGGAGGCATAACACTCCAGCGAGTTGTTCTCGATGCCCCGATGTCAGAGTCGCGAAATGGTTGAGAGTTGGTGGAATAAAAATATCGCAGTCAGGTTGTGACAGTTCCTTCCTCTCTTCTTTCTCTCTCTCTTCTCTCTATCTTCCGGCTAGAGCTGCTGTTCGACGGTGTATATGGAAAAAAATAGATTGTCGACAGTACAAAGGGACTTTCCCTAAGCCTCTAGTCTGCCACATAAAAAAAAAAAAAAAAAAAAAATGTGTTCAGCCATATGTGCAAAATTTGAAATTGATCGGTTAAATGAAAGTGAAAATGGGTCAAAATTCAGGTGCAAGATTTGATCCAAACAAACTCTGTAATAAATGTGAGTATCGACAGCAAAAATCTTGTGTAAAGTCGCAATAACAGTGCGGACACATTCAGCAATACTTTTGGTGCAGATTATTATTTTTTTTTTTGGCTCAAATCTCAATTGGCGGGCAAACGATGCTTCCACAGCTCAGTATTTGGACATTTGAAGCTTTTGATCATGTTTGGCCGTCGTGAGGCCGTACGTTCTCCCATCAAAAATAGTAAAACTCTATGGCCATCATATGCCTCTTAAAAAACCAAGCTGCCATTTTTTATTTTTACTCGGACTATAAGTTCCTGAAAAAAATGAAACGGTTTATAAACGGCTTATTGTACACAATTGAATATTTTGATGTTTTGAAGGGCGAAATTCAACATGGGCAACTTTGGCCAACAGAAAGGCACTATGTCAAAGCAACTACTCTATACCAGATTTGAAGAGGAAACTCGCACAAAAAATGCAGAGTTGCAAATAGAACGTAAATCTTTTGAACCCATCAGCCTATCTTCCATCCTCCTGAGAACAATGAAGAAGATGTTAGACAAATTTTTACAATGAACCCACTTTATTACTTGCCTTTTGCCTACCAGCCATGCAGATCTCAGAGACTGCAATTTACTTGCGTGGGTGCGTTTGACAATATTGCTTTTGACCGATCAATGGGGCCGCAGAAAAAAGGTCTTTTAACCCCAACCCGGGATGGATCACATCGATTCTCATCAACAGATTGATAACGGCTGAGAAGAAGGAGGCTCTGTCGGACAGTCAAGCTGCCCCGTTGAGAATTAAATCACACAGGATATCATCAAATTCTGTACTGGATTGTAATCCCTCAGCAGAAACAACAATGTTAAGCTATTGTGAATTCCTGACCACGAAGGTAACATTGGTAGAGAAATTACCGATGGCCTTGCAAGAGTAGGGAGAAACGCATCACTTGTTTTCCCGGAACCGCTCTGTAGCGTAGCCAGCTGCTACGGTAGATTGGCTATCAGGAGTTTGTTCGACCAGCTATTTCATCATAGGGCCACCCAGGGCGCTCGTCAAGCTAAACGATTCTTTCAAATCGACAAGCGAACAAAAGAGGTAGAAGTTAAAAATAATAACAGAGCCCCTGACGGACCACTGTTCACTCGATTATCATCTAAGCAGAATAGAGCTGGTAGTTGATTGTAGCTGACGGTTCTAGGGGGCAGCTCCCGAAAGAGCGGAGCACTTGCTTGATTAAGTATGAATACCAAATCAATTTTAGAATACATATATCAAAAGCCTTAACCTTGAAGGTTTATAACCACGAAATTGGCACAACAGACCAAATAAAATAGGTCGCAGTGGCCACTAAGACGCCCCCTTAAAGAATGAATGAAACCGAGTTGTTTCACTATGGGTGATGAATTCATAATTGAAACTCATGAAGAAATTATCAATGTTACAAATCCTTTTTAACTTATATGAATTTGCTTAACAATCATTACGTATTCTTATTAAGTAGCACCCAATAATGCCCTTGACATCTTGCCTGTACATGTTCGTTGATAACATCTACCATAACGCCATTAACAAAACTTTCATTTACTGAAAGCAAATTCTATTATGAAAAACGTTATCACGTTATAAAATTTCAACAGTAAAGCCGCAACTGGGCTATAAAAATACCACCGGAGCCCCCATAAATCTGCACCTTTGTAACGAAGTTCATTTGGGATGATTCGATTTAATTAGGGTTAAACAGATTCTCACAGCCAGTTAATCAGTGACCCAACAAAGTGATGATGGCACAAAGATGCATTAAAACTAATTAACCGAAAACAGTTTCACTTACCTTAACTGCTCCATTGGCATCGTGGCTCCGTCAGCGCCTGTGTAAGAATCCGCCATAGAAAGAGGATAGATACCGCCAGAAGCCAAGCACAAGTAGGTAGAGCAAAAAAAAACTCCTTGATAGCGCTCCATCAAATTGGCAGGTGTCTGAAGGTGTGAACCGGTGATCCAGATTAATGGCCTGATAGCAAAACTCTTTCATAATAAAGGGGGTCCGGCCATCGCAATGCTATCTGTGAATAAACAAGAAATGGGACGATTTATCACGCCGTTATGTCATTATTGGCAATGAGCGCTCTTTCAAAATATGAGTAGAGGTGACTGGGCCTGGTTGGTATTGGTAATGGGTCTTCCAGCGATGCCGCTGCAGAAGGGTTCATGCGAGTATAAGGTTGTTCGGGAACGCGCCATTTGACCTTAGCCGTTGCCATTTGTTTTGTCCGAAGCATGGGGAGACACAGTATATCTGGTGCGACGCACTTCGGTGGGGCCCATTTAGAAAGGTTACAGACCTCTCCATAAGTAGAGCCTCTTTCCGCAGACAATAGGGCCTTTGGTGTCAGAAAATGGAGCGATGGCAAGTTGCCGCTCAATTTATGAAGTGATTGCGCCAAAATGAATGGACCCAGCGCTCTCACCCCTTGGCACAGCAGATTTATTACCTTTTATTTCGGCTTTTTTTTCTAACGTGCATCCAGGTGTATACCACAAGATAGATCCCAAGAATCCGAGCTAAAAAATGTTGAAAGCCCAACCTTGGGACATCGGCGAATGGATCTGAAGTTACCTGTCGAATTTTTGGTCTGTTTCTGTTGTATGTTTGTAACAGATGGGGGAGTGACTCCGACTCCAATCGCGGATAGAGACTTGTGAGCTGCAGCAATTTACCTTTTGATTAATTACCAAAATCCGACAGTGACCTCTAATTTGGCGTTCATCACAAATGAATAGAGATGAAAGCGAGATTTTATAATGAATCTCCCGATAGTGAATGACTTCAAAGCTTCCAATTAAAACAAATGCCTGAAAGGTATGACCCCGAATTTATGTGCCCACCTGACAAAAGTTTAATGGCACACTTCTATGGGGGAAAATAAAAGTAATGCTGGGGTTAGGTAATACGAGGGGAAGCTGGAAGTGCACACTGGACGGATATTACAAGTAGCAATTAAACTTCATAGATCAGATATCCTCCGCTTGTGGTCTAATTAATTTTCTGCCAGGTACTCTGTACCTTATGTAATTAAGAGTCGTATTCAGAGTTTCTGGATGGAAGAAAATTTACGATTTTCAATTGTGACCAATTTTATAACACAATGAAGGAAATCCGTGATTGTGATTTACGATGGCGGAGATAGCAGTCGAGATAACGTTGGACATGGACTAAAGTAACTTTTTCGTTCGTCCTTGAATTTCGGTATTAGTAAAGTTAATTGAAGAAATTTTCATGACTCAGTTTTTTGCTGTCTTTTTTTAAAAAAAAACTGATATATGCTCGAGGCAAGGCCAGGTGAGCTGAAATTTGTTTCGATTGGTCACCTTTTTTTCAGATTGTAATTAGGAGGCACTTCAGGTTTGAATGAGGAGAGACATTGTTGAATTGTAGATCAAATAATGGCTGGTGAATGGGAAGAAATGTCGAAAAAATAATTTAGTGTTTTCCTTTGTTAATACGAGCATATATAGAATGTAGACCAGTTTTTAGTTTCTGCGTAATTTGAGGAAAAACATCGAGAAATAAATGACGTTCTTAACTAATTGAAATTTATTTCACTACATCCATGCCAAAATGTACAAGACCTTGAGAGGATGTCATAAGTCACTTTAGAGAGACCCCTTGGGAATTACCGTGTATATATAATGCAATTTATGTCAAGCAATAGTATAAATCAAGCACACACGCTTAAATAAACAAAAATGCTTGTACTTTTCGTTAGGTATTTCGGTTTGAAGCCATGGAGTGGTAAAATGGAGCACCAGAAAAAATACACTATTACGCTTATATTTGTTTTTATTAATTGCGAAGTAGAATGAAAGAAAATTTGAACAAGAAATACCTTATGTTGGACAAATTGCTAAGCTATGAAAAAATAATTCCGGGATTATTTTTAAAGCTGGCATGTGATTGTCTGTTAATGACAAACTGTTTGGTTGCTGCTATTGGTGGTACCTTTTTTACAATGATATAGAGAGCATTCGAAACAAATTTGTGTATTTGGAAAGAATTTTATGGAAAATAACGCATGTATCCGGAAACTGACAGCAGAAGCAGAATATTTCTTGTATGGATATTAATAAAAGTAGTTGTCACACATTTTAGTTGACAATGAACAAAAATGTTAAAAATTTTACAGGTAAATATTCAAAGCCTAAGGAAAAATTTAGAGAAACTTGAATTTTTTCTTCATCTAAACAAGATTGATACTCTAGGAGTAGCGTAAACATGATTATTGCCATCTGATCATGTAAACATCTAAGGCTACAATCTTATCAGAAAGGATAGACAGGATGGGTTTGGTGGGACAGCTATTGCAGTTTGCAAACAAATAAGATTCAAGGAAGATAAATTCCAAAACTCTCTAAACTCATGTGTTATCAAAACCACAAACTTAAATATCTTTTCGGTTTATGCCAGCCCAAATTTAAATAATTCTGAATTTAAGAAAGCGGTATCGAATGTTGGAACTTTGGCATCAAATTTTGAGAGATCGATCCTAGCTGGTGATTTTAATTCCAGAAACATTGTCTGGGGCGATGCCACAACAAATTGTAGAGAAAAAATCCTTTTGGATGTTATGACTAGTCTTGGGTTCACAAACTAAAACAATCCCAACCCTACCTATAATTCCAGATCCAAAACCCTACTCACAATAGATCTTTTCTTTTCAAACTTTTATGACTGCAATTTTCTCTGTATTAACAAGCAAGTCTCTTTTGGAGGTAGTCCACACATTCCTATAATTCTTGGAATGTCCATGATGATTTTAAAAACAGTCAAATCCAAAAAATTGCCTTAAACGAACTTATTACTTCTTTTAAAGACTTTAATAATAAAAACATCTAGACATATCCCCAAGAACTGGTGGAATTCCACGCTCGACAAACTTTTGAGACTAAAATCCAATGCCCTTTCTATCTTCAACAAATATGGAAACTAAAATGCCCTTCTTTTACATAATAAATTAAATGCAATCTTTAAGAAAGAAAAAAATAGAAGTAAAAGAGAAAATTGGAACAATCTGATCATTGCCCTCTGCCACAGAAATATTTCTTCTGGACTTCTGGAACATCATAAATAATATTAAAAGGAAGATGCTACAAAATTAAAAAATCGGATTGACCCTGGTGATTTTCTTGTTTTTCTTTGTAATAAGGTGGTCTCACCCTCTCAAATTCCCAAGATAATACATACAGGTGTGAACAAGTGCATTAACTGGACAGTAAGTGATCGAATGCAATTCTTTCTACAAAAGAAAAAGACAACGGCTCAGGGAACGGACAAAATAAAATATGAAATGAAAAAGCATTTCCCTGAGGATACCAAACTTACTCTCGTCAATTTTCTCAAAAACACATTCTTATCACACATTCCTCAGGAATGGTTATTAATTAAAATTTTGCCAATTTTAAAGCAAGGTAGAGATCCTTCAATGATTTCAAGCCAATCTCCCTCCTAAACGTCCTACATAAGTTAATTAATAGGTTCATTATAAATGAAATAAACAACATTATCGAAGTTCATAACAGACTTCCTAAAAATAGTTTCGCTTACGGGAAGGGCAGATCGGCTTCTTTATGCTTAAATGTCATTCCGTAAACAATTCAAAACTTAAAACGCAGCTGTCTTGTAGTAGGAATTGTAACACTTGATCTTGATAGTGCGTACGACAGAGTTGATTTGTCACTCCTGTATACCAATCTCCTTCAATTTCAAATCCCCTTAGTCTTTATATATTGGATTATCAAGTAAGTTCTTTGCTGAGAGAAAAATTAGTATTGGTAAAAAAATGGTGGAGGTCGGTGGCGAAATCCCTCAAGGGAGCGTGTTTAGTCCAATCTTATTCAACATGTACAGCGCTTTCCTGCGCGAGATGAGTTTTTCGGGTGTGGAGGTTTTACAATTTGCGGACGAATTTTGCATAATAACTGGTGATCTAAAGGGGGACTGCCACTTTCTTCACAACCCCCTCGACATGGGTATCAAATGAAACGGTTCTACTTATATACAATAAGCAATGTAGTATACTTAATATACCGTTACATCCACGACGGCCGTCTCAAAACCCATCCTACCGTTATTTGAGGAAAATACCAAGTCAATGGATGCTTTTTATTGGCTACTATTAACTTATGGGTGCAGCGATCGAACCGAGTCCCAGCTAGTAATAATAAATTATTATTGATGAAATATTTAAAGTCAGAGCGCAGTGGCTTAGGCCGGCCATATACCAAAGCTGCATACGTTGTAGGTTTTCGTCATTTATTAATGGAACAAACCGTCGCATGCCGCTTTATAAATCTTCAAGCAAAAATTGAAGAAAACCTGCCCGACTAGAATTTCTTGGTTCGGTCCGGATGAGGTTAGCCTAATTTGACTGTTAGGCCCTAATGTTGAAACCTAATAAGGCCCAGAAGAAACGCATTTCACCTATTACCGCCGAACAAGAAAATCCTTATGAGGGCCATATCAGTACCTATCGTTTATTATGTAAGGCGTGCGATAGATCATTGGCAGTTTTTCCCCATTTCGAGGTATCGTGGCTTAATAGACGCTGGTAAGAATAACTCACCAGTAAAACTTGACAAAAACTCAGGAAAACTAAAGTATTTTTTTTTTTCTCTTTTTCTTAATAAAAAATTGAAAAACCCCGAATACAGAAGTCACGACTATATAGTAGCCCAGTCACTTTATACAAAAAAAGGGTCAAACCCTGTCCTATACGAGAGGTTCATGTTTAAAGTGACTGGGCTATAGCCACCAATTTATTAAACCAGAGACATTAAAAAGTCTGATGGCGATTAAGCACATTTTGTTACTTAACCATAGTAGTTTGGTTTTACATGTGAATTATATCATGAAGGGAAAAATTTCAATCAAATTTCATCAATATACATGGGCCTCATAAGGAATTACTCAATAATACCTAACGGGGTAAACACCTTCTTTCCCAAATAAGGCCCTTGTAAGATTTCCCTAATGAAAACCTAATCTTAGAGTGCATGCGGAGTGCCTCATGTATTTTGTATGAGGCCCTCGTAAGGTATTCATAAAACAAATTTAATTTTGGTATACCTTATACTGCCCTATGAGAGCCACATGAGGTGTTCATGAGGCAAGTCTAATCTGGTATACCGAACGTTTACCTCACGAGGCCCGTACATAACTTTAGGCATGCCTTACATTGAATTCTAGTCGGGTGTACATGTAGCGTAGGCCGCTTTGGTATACGGCCGCACGGTGGTTCAGAATCCCGAAAACCTGTCAAAAGTCCCCAAAATTAAGTATTTTTTTGGGGACTCGCAATTCCCAATTTTTTTTGTAGATAATCGCATAATCTATAAATTTTGTGAGCACTATTTTATGGCAAGATTTACCGTTTACGAGATATGCTAAAAACGGAATTTTTTAGGGGTTGGCTTTTAGGGGTAGCGTACCGCCAATTATCCGAAACCTCTTTTTAACATATTCTACTCGCTAACAACTTTTTTTTTTTAAATGCGTGTCAGCTCCGACGCATGACTGGAGTTTACTCCTGAAAATGGTGTATTAACAATGCTGTTTTAAAATAACAATAGGCAAAGGAAGTAAATAAACCAATGTATTTATTTATATTGATTTGTTAAAATATATTACCCAAATTTTATTTTCTACTTTTTTATCTATTAATGTCTTCCGTCTTTTTGACGCTACACTACTAATTGCATTTTACTTGTCATGCTTTTTCATTTGAAACTATACCGGGGGTCGGGGAACGCACATGCCAAAATGGGCCGCCATCTTGGAACCAAAATCCTGATTCACCGTCAAGCAAACTACGTATATGTGGAAAATTTTAAGTTGATCGGTTATTCATTCTACTTTTTAGTCTACAACACGTCTTCTGCTATTTTTTGCTTGCCAAATTTCGAATGAGGCTACACCACTAATTGTATTCTACCTGCCATGCCCTTTTTTTTGATACCTACATATGTTGGGGGTCTGGGAACACAAATGAAAAATCTGTCGCCATCTTTGAATCGCCATCTTGATTTTTTTGCAAAATGGTCAGATTGCCATTTTCACTCAAACTATACTTATGTGCAAAATTTATAGTTGATCGCTTGTATGGAAGTGGGTCAATATCAAGTTAAAGGGTTTTTAACGATAAATCGCTAATGGCTAATGGAAATATACTTGAAGAATCTTGACATCAAAAATCTTTAAAAAGTAATAAAACATGCAAAAAAGTGAATATATTTTAAAATGTTTAAACTTCTCCTGGGTGAAAGAGTAAGAAGCCTGTCGACCTTCCTCAAAGTTTTGTCACAATTTCATTGCATGCGTTATGTTGAGGCAGAGCACCAACCCAAACCATCAAGACTTTTTCGAAATTTTAATCTCTCAAATTTCAAGTATTAACATAAATTAAAATTAATTTTTGATCATATTTTGCTTATTTCAATTACAGTAATTATTTTTCTTGTATGGCATCTGTTTTATGCATTGGAATAAATGCTGACATTCACTTACCTTCCATTTAATGTGAATTGTTAACCCTTTCGGAAGTATAATTACAATGTACTCAAAAAGGATGTCAGGAATAAATTATGGCCAACAGAGTTTTTTCATATTGGTATTGAAGTGGAGCTGTGAGAGTTTTGCTTTCTTAATATGTTTCACCCTCAAATGACATTTAAAAGGGTAGACTCTTTCATTCATAACAATACCTGAGAACTCTTTCCGGATAGTACATTGGGTCGAAATTCTTTTGCCAAAAAGGGATTTTTGCAAACTTTGACCATGAATAACTTTGAAGGAATTAAGTTATCGAATAAATTACTTTTTCGGGAATCGTATAGAAATGACGTATGTACATTGTTTAATCAAAAATCGTAAAGAAAAGTGATACTTTTCTAGTTAGCAACACTTTTCTTCACGATTTTAGATATAACTTTAATTACAGTGCGATTAATTGTCAACAGAAAATGGCCTACTTTGACCAATTATTATTTCTTTACAATTTTTGATTTTCAATGTAAGTATTAATATTTTCTTTGCAATTTTTGATTTTCAATATTAAATGTACGTCATTTCTATACGATTACCGAAAAAATAGCATGTTCAACGCGCTAAGAAAAGTGAGTTTTCCAGCTCGTGTAAATTTTAATCCACTCGCTCGCTACGTTCGCTCGCGAATTAAATATTTACACTCACTGGAAAACTATCACTTTTCTTTACTTGTAGAACAATCTACTATAATACCCCGGCTTCACCGGCCTCAGATTAATCAAGTTCACTTCAATCGGCATAAGTGGCTTCACCGGCTAGCGTGTTCAGTTCGTGCTTGAAATTGTTGTTGCTTTTTCGCCAGAAATTAGAAATGCAAAAGCTCACTGGAATTATTCCAATTTTTTACTCTCTTTTGAGCGAGCTTTTACTTGGAAACTCAATTTCATGTTCTGTAGGCCCAAAGCAGGCATTTTTTCCTGACTTTAAAATGTGAAAAATGTATGGGAAATCAGGAAATTTTAAAGTACAGTAGACTAATTTGCTCGAACTTGCGAAATTTTGGCGGTGAAGCCGGGGTATTACTTGGATTTTTTGTAGCTAATAATGTTTCGTATTGACTGATCAAATTTTTTTTCGAAAATTCCAGTTTTTGAGTGAAATTTTTGGCCAAAAAGTGATTTTCGAAAACTTTGACCTTGATTAACTTTCAAAGGGCTAATCGGGTCAAAATTTTTGTAAGTTGTAGAAAATTTCATTGTCAATATTTTAGGCCCTCGCAAGGGATTGTATGACCTAAAGAAACCGAGATACAAGGAAAACTCGCAAAAAAACGCCATATCTCCGGCCATGTTTTTTTTTGGATTCCGAAATTGTTTTCTTAAAAAGTCCCAAAGAAGCTGTGAACCAAATTTCAGTAATTTTGGAGTTTTGTAATCTATTTTTTTGACAGATACGGACAAGCCGGATAAAGGAATATGTATTGATTGAGGTAGACAGAAATACTCGAACACTGCTGCCACGGCAAGGTTCTTTCAAAAGACGGGAATACTATTGATCGATGGGTCAGAGATTATATCAAAAAACCCGATAAACTTAAGTTAAATAAAGGACCAAAAAGAAGTCTACCAATGCGTAATCAACTGTATCAATACGGGTAAGTAGTGTATATTTTTTAGGCGCACCATCCGGCATTGGCACTGGATAGTGCCGATAAGGCAGGACCCCTAGTACAATTTTTTCTCCAAATATTCCCAGGAATCACCTCTTATCGTATAGCATTTAAGTCTGAAACACCCACATATTAGGGATCAAATCAGTGTAAGTAGTGTCGCCACGATAAAAACATAACGCACATTTTTAATGTTTTCGATGTTCGTCTCAAGCCGAAAGGTATTGATTTTAGGAACCCCAAAGTGTGAATTTTTGAGCTGAGCACCAAATTTTGCAAAATTAATTACCTTTCGCAAAATGGGAAAATCTTCTGGGCGAAGAACTATATTGGCACCAAATTTTCCCGACACTGCAAATTCGACGAGGACGAGATTGCGAGCAAAAGCTAGTCTTAAATATATAAAAATAACCAAATTTGTCAAAATTTACTTTTTATTGCAGAAGGCGCCGTCAAAATTTTATTTTGGAATCGCTAATCGTATCTTCATAGGTATAGTTATTGAAGCTTTGTACACAAATTGACAGATATCTTTCCCCTTGTCCTGGCTATCTGATTGTCCTGGACATCTTGAACCGAGAATATCTGGTGAAATGAAGAACCTTTTACTAACACGTCAGTAATAATTTTACTTCTTATCTTTATTGAAACGTTAAGAAAGTTGCATTTTAAACTTCTCAAAATTCAATGTCTTTTAATATTCACACTTATCTGTGAAGTATAGATTTTTTCAAACTCCGTGCCACAAAAAATTTGAACAGTTCTGAGGACCTCATTGCCAAATTTTATAAATATTGTTCTATCATTTCCCCGCTTAGTTAAAACGGCAACAAACGCAGAAAAAACTCAACAAAATAATTTGGGAAGGGATGCGCGCATGCCGAATGAATAAAAGTTAATTAATCTTTATATGTGTTGAGCAGAGCTTTTAAATACATGAAAAACTCCTGCTCAACCAAGTCAGTTTATCCATCGTAATAAGCTTAATTTTACTATAATTATGCTAAATATTTCTCATCCCTAAATTTATAATAAATTAAAAGAATTGCTGGAAAAATTTCTTTTAAAGATATGAGCATTTTCATTTATAAATTGAGAGTTCTCCGTAGCCGCGAGCAACACAACCTCCCGAAGCAGAAGCGCGTATGCGACTGGCGCAAAATGTCAACAATCAAGTAATCAAAGTGATAAAAATACAAATTTCATATTTTTTAGTAGAAATTGCTACAGATTATTTCTGTGGCATGTGTGTAAAATACAAAAACCTTAAAATAAAAAAAATATATAAAAACGGGTGTTTTTCAGTCATAATTTGTAAATTTTTTAAATAATCGTCCCAGAAAAATACACCTCCCTTTGGCAATACGCAGTCGCGACTGATTACATGGCAGCAAGTGATTTGATAGGAGGAGTTAAATGAAGCTTTTGTCTGAGCTTTTAAACATTTTTAAGAGCTTAGCTGGGGAACATGCGCGGGATGTCACAAGGTTTGAAAACAACTATACGTTAACACATCTTCAAACTGACTATACTTCAAAAAGCACAAAAAGAAAATTTTAGAATCACCAAGTAGGACCTGTAAGCTTACAGAAGTACGGAAATAAGCACTTACTAGTAATGGGTAGGCCTTATCATACCTCTTATAGAAGTGCTTATTTTACACACGATGTCATAGGAAGTAAGGCGTTATTCTTTTACTTTTCCTAGAGTAGTTACACAAGTTTCTACTTACCTTCGAGTACTTACAGAACTGCTCATCTTTAAGTGGTATCGTAAGGCCTACCCCTTACTAGTAAGTGCTCTTTTCAGTACTTCTGTAAGCTTACAAGTCCTACTGGGGTATTACAAAAATACCAAAACAAATGAGTCATCAGGCAAATTCTCACTTGGTTGAGTCTAATTCTGGCTTACGCCTTACCATCTGCCTTCTTTTGTAATGGGTTATGTAAGGGCTTATCTAGCACCAAAAAAACAAGGGGTACCCTTACCAGATGACTACTTATATCAGTGCTCCATCGGTAAGGCCTCCCTATAATTCCTACTGGGCATCTACTCTCTGTATTTATACATATGTATAATTGTCTTTGCTGTAATCTAGTCCAAACACTCATGACCGCTGTTCCTTATTCCCATGCATGTTGCAAACTATGATATATATGGCGTGTTGTTCCCGTAAACGTTTGTTAAACTTTATTTTAGCTCCTAAAGCACACACGGTCTCGTGAAGCCCCACAGTCATATTTATGACTCATTTTACCATGCATTTTTCACACGTCCTCAAGGTTAACCAACCAATGACAAAGTTAACTCAGTAATTACACTATAAAGTCACGACTAACCCGTATAAAAATTTTGCGCCTATTATGGGCCCAACCCTTATGCAATTAAAACAGCACAGCACTTACGTATTTCCACCTGTAAATTTTGTCGCACATTTAATTCAATTTCCTGTCGTCATTTCCAACAAACATTAAATGCAAAAATATTTTTGCTGCAATTTTGATGCAACCGCGAGTGAAATCGAAATTGAAGACAATTAACTCATAACAATTAGGCAAGCGCTTTTCCACCGTGCCGGGGCGGCTCTAATGTTAACCCGTTCAATATTTGGAAAAGTTTGAAAAACGGCTTCTTACATGGCGGCCGCAGATTTCGGTCAAAATTTGAATAATTCCGAGTCCATTGTGCGCCGCAATTCGTGTAATTGCGAGCGGATTGCATCTTTACAGCGCGGAATTTGCATAGACTAGAAGCTATCGCGGCAGTTGGATTGGTGCCTACAGCATGTTATTTCGCCAGATTTGGCACAGAATGGGCGGACGGTAGTTTTCTTTTTTGGCAAGGGTCAAATTAATCCCAAGCCCCATATTTTGCGCAAGGCCTCCCCAGTATTACAGTAGTTGTAGCAGCGTCTAGATATTAATTAGAGAAGTTCCGGTTTATCTTAGTGATAAATCTCCAGGAAATGGCCACCCCAGGCCCTGGGAGGAGCTGCAGTGGGAAAAACTTTTATCGGACCACAGCTAATGGACACAGAGGAGTGTTTTGATAAATTGTGATAAGGTAGTAAAACTTTAGCTGGCGGGACCGGGGGTGGCGGAGATATTCTCGGTTTCATCAATTTTCATGAACCTCAATGTCACACACTATTCAGGTAAGGCAACAAGGGGAAGCAGGTGTCCGCAGTTTGTTTGCACTGTAGAGGCCGCCTTGTATACACAGTGAAAAGGGTCATTTATCATTCCCTTAGGACATGGACACCAGGCTTTTTGGGAAACATGTGGGTACTTGAAAAATGTCAACCATCTTCCGAGTGTGGCGCTGAAAGAGCTCAAGGTGCTGTCGGCTAAGAAATAATTCCCATGGCGGCATGGGAGACATTCTTTAATACCAGATTTTTCCTCATTATTCAAGCTGTTATGGCTTTATGGACTATAAGGGCGCATAACTGGGGCAAGTTATGTATACACGGAGGCTTTGTGGATTGGAGGATCATTTTTACTGTTCCCCATAAAGCAGGAAAAAAAAACACCGCAAAATTCCAGCATCCCACATTTAATCGTAAGCACTTCAGCAGATATATATGTGTGCTTAACAATTACCAGTAGTTTTGTCATTTCAGCAACAAATTGGAGAGAATCACCCTCTTTACAATTCGAGAAACACTCTGGACCCGAACTTGGAAGGGTCCACATTGTGAGGGAATAATTTTATAAATGTACTTCCTCCTGGAACGCTTTCAGGAGTTTATTCATTCAATAGCCACAATAGCTACGCCATACCGAACAGCCCTTACGTTGGCCTTGCATTTTATTATCCCCATCAGGAAATTTTCATCACCATTTGCTTTGGCATCCCAGTGCTGGGCGGCATAACCTTCCCCTCGTTCCTCTCCTGAGGAAATCAAATGGTCTGTATCTGTCTGAAAAGATAGGCACCCGAACCGGATCTGTGGGGAGAGCCATTGGTGGAGCTCGGTAAAGTAGAGAAGCTGGAACCCGTCTTTATAATTAAAATTGGGGGTGTAATATAGACATCCACTATTCGGGGCATTTTTAATTGATCCAGCGCATGCCCCTCGAAGAGGTTTTCCAGCAGCAGGCATACCTGTATAGCCTTGAGAGTTTCATGATTCCATAAAAAAGTCAGTAATTATATTCGATGATTAGTGACTTATGACGTTCTCTGCGTTGTAGAAATCCTATTCAAGCAGAGTTCATTATTTACAACAACAAAAAACTGATATGACTTTCATCCACTTTCCTGTTTTCTATTTTCCGTTCTAGCGAACCGCAGTGCTCCTATGGTTGATTTATGGTTGTTTACGGAAGCACAAGTTGTTTAGATAAGAGCCACCTTAATTTGTTGTAACTGCGGTCACCAGTTTTTAGCAGCGTCACTCGTTATGTTGTGGCAAGGAAGATGGCACTCGATGAGCAGCTAAGTCAAATGGCACTTTCTAAAGCAATTGAAGCCCTCAAGTAAATTCTAAGGAGTCGCCATTGAGGGCATTTGTTCAATTCCTAAGCGAAAAGTGTTCACCCACCCACCCGAAATCTTTAAATTGTAGGAAATTAATTTTATCGTAGGCCAAGAGTGTACTTTAACGTACCTCCACTTAAAGTCAGATGTTCCAATTTTCGAGTCAACAGTTGAGAAAAGTTTTAGGGTAATAAATTAATAATTGTTTTAAAGAATGAGATAATTCTTTAAAAATAATTACAATTGTGTCTGTAGGAGGTGAATATACAAATTTGGGCATTTGCAAATATTTCGTGTATTTTAATACTAATAAGGAGGAGTAGAATCTATAATAAGCCATCGAATTACAACCACTTTTAAAATATATTAATTCTTGTCTTTATATTAAAGAGGAAAAGCGCTGTAGGAAGCTGACCTGGCAATTATTCAAAAGTTCAAGTGCTTCTTCGAAGTTGTAATTGGTTGGAAAACCAATAGTACATTTTTATGGCAGAAAAAGATAAAAGTAAGTTGTTTAAACCTGACGTTCAAGTGTCGTTTCTTCGCTAAACCATCTCGAGGAAGTAATAAATCTTTTAAGTTGAGGGATCCCAATCTTCCCGATCTCTGCAAGCGTGCTTAGAAAGGGCTCACCAAATGAGGTTAGTCTCCTTCTGCTTAGTGCTGAGCAGTGACAGAGGACATGTAGTACACTTTCCTCCTCGTCCTCCTCTTACAGCTTCTACAAAAATCGTAGGTCTCAAGACCTAAGCGGGTCACATGCGACCCTATCAGATCACCACTCCCACTATAGCCAGGACCGGCGCTTGGATTTTTTGCGCCCGGTGCACTATGCCATATTGCGCCCCATAAGCTGTTCAATGGAAAAAGACAAACACTAGCTGGGCGGGAGAAATCATTTTCATAGTTTACGCAAAATTTAAGAAAGCACCATAATAATGCGTATAACATAAAAAAAATATTACATAGGAAGTTTCACATGGGATAACCTCCAACTAACAAAATCTGCTGGAAATGTTGTTTACGGAAAAGAAGGTATTAGAGGATGATGGAGTGGCCAAATTTTTTGAGCCTCTGAATTTTTTCACTGAATTTCTTAATCAACTTTTTGACAGCTGTGTGGTTGTTGTTGTTTTTGCAAGGAGAAAAAAAGAAAAGGCAGAAGGGAGAATTAAAATTAAAAACAACAAGCTAAAGCGTTCTAACGTATACTTCGCTGGAAAAGTTGGCTTGGGTGTTTCCATTGGACTCTTCATCAAATTTCAAAAGGGAATTGACGATTATAACCATTTTTATTGGTAGGCCGGTGTGAAACTGGCCATATTAATTTATTAGACAGTAAAAAAACAAACACCAAAAAGCAATTCTCGCCACGAAAAATTTTGTTCTCTTAATTTTGCTCATTTACTTCTTTTAACAATTGTTGGAAATAATTTAAAAGTGCAGGAATAGCGCCCTGAATTTTATATCAATCACGGTAAACAGCAATACACAATACAAAGCCATCGAAAGGTCTGTTCCTTCATTTTTTGAGTAAAATCGCGAGTAACATTTCATGAAAATTTCGATTCTAAGATCTCTAAAGATTTTCCCGGTTTTTTCTTGGATGAGAAAGTACAGGGACAGAAATTAGGTAAATTTGTGTATTTTCTGGCACTTGTTAGAATATTTTTTATTTTTCAGTTTTAAGTTTTTCTTTTTCAATTCTTAGTTTCTGAAATTGCGCCCCCGACAATTGCGCCCGGTGCAAGTGCACCACTCGCACCTATGAAAGCGCCGCCCCTGACTATAGCTGAGAGGTCTTGTCTACCAAAACTCAGCGGTGAGGTGGTCCGCCTGAGATCATACGAGGGCCAGGTTAATTTGGCCACGACTAATTTGTTAAGATTTCTCCAATGCTTTTCTAATTGTTGCATTGTGTGCTGTTTGCATCGGAGTTTAAAAGTGGCCCAAGGCATACTAACTCTTTCCTTTCCTGGAAGGAAAGTAGCGGTAGTGTCTTTCTTAGCCAACTGTCAGCTTTACATTTTCCCTCTATATTTCGGTGCCTAGGCCTCTATACGAGGAGGGTCCTGAACTGTTGAGCCATCTCATTAAGAGATCTGCGACATTCAAAGGTGTTTGTGCAAGAGCGCAGGGCTCTCAGAGCTGCTTGACTATCTCAGAAGATGTAGACAGCCCGATTCCTGTCACCTTGTCGGTTGATTATTAGAACAGCTTCATGTATAGCTAGAACCTCCGCTTGGTATACACTACCTACAGCGATCGGGTAGTCGGAGAGAGACTTCAATCCCAAGCTCTGGGGAAAAGACTCATCCTCCTACTCGACCTTTGAGATTAAAGCCATCAGTAAAGAAGTTTGTGGCAACCTGATAACTATATGATATGAGTTTGGATGTGCACTCCGTATTTTCTCGTGAAGTTAATCTCGGGTATGCAGAAGTCCGTTTTGGTGGGGATGGTAGCAGAGTTCAGGAATTTGGTGATCCCCTGATTCCGGTCCAAAAACCAGATTTTTTTATTCTAAGGGCTTCGATGGTAGCGTTTTCCCTAGCCACAAGATTCAAAGGCGGTAAGAATAACATAACATTTAATGCATCTGTAGAAGTGGAGCGAAGTGCTCCTGTTATACATAACTCCGCACATCTTTGTACTTTCTGGATTTTGTTTAGCACGGTGGATTTACTCAGGGTTGGCCACCATACTAAGACCCCGTAAAGGAGAATTGGGCGGACAATCGCTGTGTAGATCCATCGTACTATGTTAGGGGAGAAGCCCCATTTCTTCCCAATGGATTTTTTGCAGGCGAAAAGCGCTATGTTCGCTTTCTTAATGCGCTCTCTGTGTTTTCATTCCAGAGGAGTTTCTTTCCAGAATTACTCCCAGGTATTTGGCACTATTGCCTATTTATTGTTAAGCCGGGGGTGTTAAAGGTGGAGTTTTATATCTCCTTGTGAAGAGGACCAATTCCGTTTTTACTGGGTTAACGCTGAGTCCGCGGGTGGCAATCCAGCTTGAAAGGGTGTAACAACATAATGGCGCGACTATATAGGGCGCCACTTATGCCAGGTATTGCCCCCCTAGCCAGAAGCCCGGAAAAGCATGACCAAGGAGTCAATACCATACATAAGAAAAAAATTCCGGAACTCCTATCCTCCCCAACCGCCAAGACTAATGCCAGGGGGATATGCTGCCGGCCACACGGAGTTCACTAGCCCGCCGGGGGGGTCGTGGGGTGTGTGGCCGGGCCTATACGCATCCTGGTTCACCACTTACCTGTGACTATGTAAATCTATAGTTTCAATCATCCTTCGGGCATAGCCTGAGCCGAGTCATGGTAGTCCGTTCCATTGCCAGATGATAGTATGAGTAACCATCAAATGACCAGGAACTACCTCACCTAAAAATCCTGAGAAGAACTAAATTCCGCCCCAACCATTCAAAAAAAATCTAGCAAATGGAGTCCATCATTAATAACATTAAATTATGTATCTTGTTTATTTCAGAAGCATTTATTAACACAAGAACACAACGAGGTAAAATTAATATTCAACGGAAATGAACTAGGATCAATGTCAGATATATCAACATCCACATTTTCAAATTCAAAAAAAAAATAATTTACAATTTTCAATGGTCTGGATAATTCCGTACGATAAAAGATTTTAAAACGCGTCGCCTTGGTACCAATACGCCTCGTTTTATCACAAATGGTATCACAAATATCGGGTTAAATTTAAGTAAGAATAAATTACTTGGAAACAACAAGAAAAAAATTATGACAACAAATGCCCTATCAAAAATTTACACAAAAATATAACCATAGTTCATGAAACAATATAATGTGTTGTGTTCTGTTGTGTATTTGTGTTTTTTTCTTTCTTTTTTTTTATTTTTTTTTTTTAATGTCCCTGTATTTTTATTTAAAAAAACTGAATCCAAAAAAAATTATTTCTGGCAGTTGTTCGCGGGGAAACAAAAATAATTTACTGCTGGCTTCGTAATACCCGTCTCACAATTTTCATATACAAAGCAACACAAAAATACCTTATATCCAATTTCTTTGAGGTTACTCATCCAGTAGAAAAGTTGTTACGGACAGCACATCTGTCTCACCAGTAAAGATGAAGACTTCTCCTCGAGCAAGTTTCGATTTTTTTTCTTGGACAGTTAACAATTGCTCAAAAACAAACTGAGCGGGATCGATGACACCCGGACAACACAGCGATATTTAGAAGGTGGCACCTCAGAACCAAGGCAATCCTGGAGAAAACGTTCTTCGTTCTGTTAGGGATATAGCGAAAGCAGCAATCCAACGGAGAAAAGTATCATCAAATAATTAAAAAAAAAACGGATTCTTTGGTGCTAAGGTTTTGAAAATCTTGCACCTTGTTTGAAAATGGTACTACTTCAGCACGTCCATCGAATGCACCCATCCATTACAGCGCACTACAAATAACATCCAATTTATGCGTAAATAAATACCACGATTCCAACGGTTAGGTTCATCAATTAAGCTGCATCATGACGCTTCCTTTTTCTTCAATATTGTTGCTTCTTGTTCCCAGTATCACCACAATATATACAAAGCTTTTTTTTCTTTTTATTTTATAATTAATTCAACTCTTCTGCTAAGTTATACGCGGAGCCAAAAACTAACAAACTCCGGAAAACAACTTTTCGTTTTCAAATCCCAAAACAGACTCTCAAAAAAAAACAAAATTCTATTTTTTTCATCTTCCAAAAAAAAATTTCTTTTTCTCCGCCGCCTCTTTTTTTTTTCTTCCCACTACTAGATTCCTTTTCCTACAGTGATTTTGAGACAAGTATATATTTAGGGATTTTCGAGCAAAACTGACCGTTACAAGGGCTTGTAACGCCGCCTCCATGAGGTCACAGAGGACTTGAATCAGAAAGTACACTCACGTATATTTTACGCTTCAATATCACTGAGAAAATATCACTTGCCTAAATAGAAAACAATCCTGTTTGTAACCCAAAGAAAACCGCTAAATATGACAGTGATCCCCTCCAAATACAAATTAAATATTTTTCAAAAGTGATCTCTAATATCAAACTTTAATCGTAACACTACTATAGCTAATTAACTGTCTATAATGACAGTTCGAAATTCTTGTAACTCCAACATAGAGCGAGATGACAATACTCGAGTTATTGCATATGTACCCAAATATATATTACCAAAAACACTTTTAGTATTAATTGACAAAAAAACAACAACATTTCGCTGCTTTAACAAAAACTTACTCTTTAATAGTTAATACATAATCTTAATTTTTTAAATAACCGATTCCTCATTTTTACTTTACCGATGCCTGCGCCATTGTATGTACAAATTTAAATAAATTGTAAATATTTTCCTGCTGGTTTGGTAGATTTGTTTATATGGCATCACTTAATTGCTATCATATCCGCCGCTGTCAGTTGCTTGGTTAAAGCAGTGCGAAAGTTCCTTTTTGTTGTTGGTAAAATCCTAAATGTTTTACAAAATAAAGTGGAAATTAAACTGTGAAATTTTATTGTCATTGAATTGTGAAATTTGCTTGTATACTTTGTAGTATGCTGCTCTTTTGGAGGTGATCTTCGCGAAGTTCATCAGCTTAGGTTGTTAAAATCCAAAATGTTTAACGAAATAAAGTGGAGACTAAATATTATGTATACAGTATGTAAATGGTCGTGTTTTGTTGTGTTTAATTTGGTTTAGGATTTTTTGATAGGATATGATAGGATGAGCAGTTCTGTAAGAACTCTAAGGTAAGTACTTATGTAACTACTCTAGGGAAAGTAAAAAAGTAAGGCCCCCAACGTGGACTTGTAGAATACAATTAGATGGTGAAGTCATTTCAAATTCAAAATGGCGGCCAATATAAAAAATGAAATAAGAATATAGATAACGAGTCCCACGCTCTTTTACCTTTCGAAAGGAAGATTTTTTTTAAATTACATATTTTTTTAATAAAGGCCTGATGAATAATCTATCTTTACCCGAAACGTCGCACATTGAATAAAACTTTTCTTTTTTACCACACAAACAAAAATCTCTATCACGGAAAAACCTAGGGGCCACACAACAAAAATTCCTACTTTTAAGGGGTCCCTAGACTATCAATAATATTGTGCAATATTTTGATTTGCTCAATAATATTGACGGTCTGTGGGTGATATTGAGGGATTGCACAATATATTGAGCGGATCAAAATGGATTTGATATTTATTGTACAAAATATGTAAATAAATACAGTGCTGCAGTCTGTAGTTAATATTGCGCACTATTTTTCATTTTTAACTAAATTTCGTGCCGTAAACATCGTTGTTCGATAGATAAAAAATCGAACTCGTGTTGTACGGTGAGAAAAAGACATCTAAATTAAAATAAGAGAAATTAAAATTATGTACATACATAATGATTCATGAATTAAAATTATGAGCTTAATAATAATTCTAACTTTAAAATTATTATTATTATGAAGGAAATTGCAAAGCGGCGCTCCATATGTTATTAATGAACGTATCAACTGTAATTTTGTAATCCCCACACATTGTTAATGCGATAGCAACACAACTTGCTTCAATTTCACTCAACATGTTTACTATTCGAAGGCTGACGTGAACTGATTTATTGCACAATAATGTTGATAATCTGGGGCAAAGAAGGAAACCGTCAATATTTTCCTCAATATTATTTCACAATATTATTGATAGTCTAGGGGCCACTTTAGGGTTTCATTTCTGCAATCAAACAAGTCATTCAAAAACTGCAGCCATCGAAAGTTAAAGTTTCATGACAAAGTGTACATGGACTTAATTTTTTACGCAGTACTGTAGGAAGAAGAAAAGACAATTCCTAAAAAAAACTACATTTTGAGGGCAAAGGAAAACATTATGAACTGACGGAATGAACATCATTGGAAGGACATCAAAAACTGTAAAGGATTATTGCACCAAAATTGGGCATGCGGCAGGAAAACTAGTTGCACAATAACGACTGCATGATGACTCCTGGCAGTATACACCTCCTATTACAAGATTTCACAGAGCTTGATGCAGGAATGCCAAACGAGATGATACTGGCTTGAAATCGAAACCGATGAAAGGAGCATTTGCTAAGACCACGACCGCATACCCTAGTTATCGAATTGAAAATTGACAAAACCTTTAACGTACTTTAGGTAGATCGATTGCTAAGGCTGATGTTGCTAAGGAATTTAAAAGTTCCACTACTAACAAAAGCACCAAATTAACAAAATCTCAAAACATATACCCTACAACTGAACACCAGTTAGGGGGATTCAGAAAAGTATAAACAAATTTATTTTCAAAGTCCAATCACTCCTAACATTTGTTAATTAATGTGCCTAAAAATAATGTCTTCATAAAACTTTTAAATCTTGCTCCTCACAGTCAACTATAACTGCCTAAGGTTATGCATGCTTGTGTCTCCTATGTTTTTTATAAGTTAATCCTGATGATAAACAACGAAAACTAATTTAAACTTTACGAAAGTTTTAATTTTCCATCATTTTGCAAGTAATTGTAATTAAAAGTGCGTAATAATAAAATGGGTTGCAATATTTTAATTAATTATCTCAATTTCACTGGAAAAGGTAATTATTTTGTAGTTTTATACTCGAGAGTACAGATGCCGCCGCTAGAGCTAAGGTTCATGTCTAGGAATAAAACTGTTTCTAGACACATTTTATATACAGTAAGCGTCAATAAACACCCCACAACATTTACTGTAAAGAAAATGTTTCCATTTTATTTTTTTCAGTCAAAAAATCTTAACTTGGAAATACTTTTTAGGTAAAATACTTAATACAATTTAGTTAGTTTTTTGTGTAATTAGAAAGTTGGAGAGAATTATGTTTTGGTTTTATCAAGGGTTTTATCGAAGCTAGCGATTTCCGACTTCAATATTAAGTAGAAAAGTTGATACAGATTAAAAGATGTCCCACGGCTTACTCTGCTGGGCTTCATTTAACTGCAGCCGCAGCAAAACAGTTATAACAGAAAAGGAAGCAGAAGGAAAATTTTGTAAGAAGTTCCATTAAAATACTAAAGATGAAAATGAAACTACTTTTAGGGTTTATAAAGAGACGACAAAATAAGCCGCTTTTAGGAAAAAATTAAAGTGGACATTTGTAATATATTTTATAGATGCCACCACTTAATAAAATTTGTTTTGTGGCAGCTCTTCTCAGCCTTTAGCGGAAAAAGTTGGTTCCAAAACTTGACAGTACTAGTAGTAGTAAGTAGACACAAATTCTTGGCGTTACGCGCTTTTTGTTTCATTTGTTATAAATCGCAGAATACGTTTTTATTATGGAAATAAATATAATACATTCTAAATAATTATGTTGTGTTTATTTCATTTTGTTTGTTCGCTTATGTTAGTAACGAAACGAAGTAACAAGCACACCACACATGTTTGACACCGAAAAATGTTAAAGCCCCAAGGTCCTGGATTCCGAAAAAAAGCGGCCACACAAAATGACGTCCGAAAAGAAGAAGTACAAAAGTTCTTCACGTAACAAATGGTGGAGGATTGCAAATAAGATTACCACGTTTTTGGAGGAATGATTTTGAACTTTGGTTTGCCCAAGTAGAGGCCAGATTCCACTTACACTACATAGTCTTAGCTTCAACTGAGGGCCCACAAATCCGTACCAAGTATTATACATTGATTATCTATAAGTAGATACGTAACCTTGTTTGCGGGCTTTGGACATAGATGGCGTTACTTACACTGATTTCAAAAATCCATGTTAAAACTGAGACTCAAGAGCTTTCGAAATATATAAAAGCTGTCTATCGGTTTCGCTGCTTATGTACATTGAACTTTTGAATTCATGTATATAGCAATCGCATTAATTGGGATACTTGCGATTGCGCCTGCCGTTCTTTGAGACAAAATTTTCGGAATTTTTGTTGTTGTGTTGTTTAAAAATGATTTTTCAGGTTTAGGGAAAAATTTAGTCGTGGAAGATTTTTATTTTTTTTTATTTTTTTATGAAATCATATTTTTTTGTCTGCAGGTGGATACGGTGCCGCAAATTTTAATTTCTGCTTTGTACAGAATATAAAAATTTTTCTATTTTCGACCAAAAGTTGAGCCTGAGGAAATTTCAATAAAAAGTTTTAAATTACATATGGAAGAGGTTTTTATCATATCGAGCCCTTCCCGCCGTTTTATCGTAACCGACAAAAGTAAATTTTACAGGGGAAGGTTTTTTTTACTTATTTTTGTATCTGTTATTTATAATGGGCTGAAATTAGTAAGGCTAATTATTTTATTAGTTAGGCTAGTTTATTATCCGATTAATGTCAAAATTGGTGGTATGTTTCGAAGGTTAAATTAACGTCGTTTGCGGTAAAAAACGAATTTTCGAAAAAATTTCGCTTACGATAAAACGGCGGGAAGGGCTCGATATAGTATCCCAGGCAATGAAGTATTTTGCATCACCATTAAGATTTAATGTTTAATGATATGGGAAAAGTAAAATCTTTCTTTATGTAAAACCATTCCATGCTAAACTGTCGCACTTTACTCCAAAAGAATATTTTAAAATTTATAACGCACCAGGAATTGTAAGTGCTTTAATAAGTTATAATAAGTCTTGTGCACTCTCTTCCACACCACCTAAGAGGTCGAGTACAGGGCGCGTTTTTTTATATCGTGGTGTCCCCAGTAGGCATAATTCACGGCTTTCAATCAAAAAGATCCTTTCGCATTCAGGCATTGCTTTGGATTTAGGACCTTGGCTATAATGATAGATCCACATAAATATATCATCCTGAAACTGTAAAACAATTGAAACCTTCTTTCCAAAATTTACAGACAGCATAACAGGGACAGGCTGAAGTGTACTATAAACCGGCTTTACTTAGTACTAACTAGTTTTGTTAATATTCATCCTCTCATCTTTACAATTTTTCCGCAACTGCTTGTACAGGGTCTGTCACGTACATATGCTAGGACTCCTAATAGTTTGGCGCTATAAAATTTGTAAATAGAGTATTACTTACACCCTATATGTAACAAATCAAAGGCTCCCAGCAGGAAAACTAGCGAGGGGTTACTCAGGTAACCCAAGAATTCATTAATGATTTGTGTAACCGCTTACATGGTAATTGAAAAATTCTACTGCAAATTTAGTAAAATGAAGGTCTTTACATTGTAATGGCTAGGTAAGCGACTAGGTAATGACTTGTGAAATACTTCGTTGGAAATGTGATGTGCTTTTATTATTCTTTGTCTTGTCGAAGCCTCTCTTCTTGAGTTTATTCCGTCCTCCAAATTCGTTCGGTGTGGATCGTGCAGTGCAGTCAAAAAGATATCTTGCTAGTAAAATTCTCACCAAATGTAGCTGAAATGCAATGGTAATTTTGGATAGTAATGTTTTTAATGCTAAAAAGGGTAGCCAGAATTTTATTCTGCGTGCCATACATGGTAATCTATGTATTCACTTAATACACTTCACCTCTGAAATAAGTCCTCGTTTGTAATGCCTACAGTAAGTACTTACCGCCATAGGACATCCCTATGTAAAAGTAAGCTATTATTTCACCACAAAGGTAATGGGTCCATCTCGCTTACCTAGCCATTACATTTCCCGCTGGGTTGTAAAAACGGAGTTGTATCGGATCAGTTTTATCCCGTAAACTTCCGAAGTTATAGTCGAAGGCGAACTAAAAATCAATAAATCTTGGTGCTTCCTGTTTAGATCAACAAATTACTTGCTAAACATTCTATCGCCACTATCTCAATACCATCGAAATAAACCCTCTCCTGCCTGCACGGCAATCTTATTCCCTCAGCACCAAATTAGATAACTCGTCTCACTCCTTCCACCTGCAGCCCTCTTTTCGGGCACTCTACAAAATAGGAATTCGTTTCTAAAAATAACAACTGGATTCTGGAATAATCGGTTAGTATTTCCGAGCTCCAACATCCAAGAATTCAAACGCAGAACTCCTAGTCAATTCCACCTCCCAACGATCATAATGGTTAACCTATTCCACCCTTGTACTAATCTTACTGCAAGACAATGAACCATGACATGACAAACTAAATAATGGACTAGTTGTACGACAGTTATTTTGGGAAATTTGTTCAAAAATCGTACAACATTTTCCAAGTTTTTTTTGATTTGATTCAAGGGTGGATTCACCGCATTGAAAAAGAGGTTATAATAAATTTTCCAATTTATTTTTGATATTATTTCATCAAAAATAAAATTTAAAAACATAAAAATATTTGAATCATTTTTCAAATACAACCTGTATTATATGTATTGAAAATGACTTATTTCTTCTTAACAATACCAAGCAACCAACCTGCAATCCGGTAGCAGCAACAATTACCCAAAACGTAGAAAAAAGCTGCTGTATAAAATTTATTTTTAAAATATTACTTCCCTTTAATTTTATCCCCTTAATGCTTGATAAAATTCGGCTAGATTAAATAAAAATCAACCACCTTCGCAAATAAATATAAAATAGAGTGCATTTAATTTGATTATTATAATTATCCTTAAAAAGGAGTATATTTTATATTTATAAGGGTGACAAACATATTTTATTGCAGTCCTAAAATTTCCTGCTGATTTTCATAATCAGCCACCAAAAAACATGAAGAGAAATGGCCTCGACTCCCAGATCCGGCGGCGCGGAAGTGAGTGCAGATTTGACACTTTGCGATTCTCAAATCCGCAGTCCCGGATTCAATTAAATCAAAAATTCGGAATGAAGACGAAATGAAATACCTGATGTCGGATTATCTTAGGCGCATTTGTGGTTTCGAATCCGCAGAAAATTTGTTGCGGATCACACTTTTAAAGCGCGGAAAATATCAAAGAGAGATTCGCGGTTGTGGATTTGAGAATCGCAAAGGCTCAAATCCGCACTCACTTCCGCGCCGCCGGATCTGGGGATCGAGGCCATAGTTTCAAAACGGTGTTTCGACACCCCTCCCCCTCCCATTCCTTTGCGTTGCAAATGGACTTTTCGCTAACTAATGCAAATAAGTCTCATAAAATCAAAAAGTCCGAAATCTGAAAAATCATGAGATTCGATATCTCAAATTTGTATACGGCACCGCGCCCCAGCCAAAATAAATTCAACTTCATTTTAATGTTCCAAGAAAATACCTTCTTATGTACACATTATTTCCATCATCGATAACCCTCAGCTTTTTTATTATGTATTATCGAAACTCCAAACCAAAGCTTCCAAATCTTGCAAGTTTTACCGAAAGCACAAACCGCAAAAAGAACACAGACGCTAGCGCCGCCAAACATCAACACCCGCCATCCTCACAGGTCCCATGATTACGCATCTACTTATAGATAATCAATGTATTATACAAAAACCCTCGCATTCCCGGTCATTGAAAGAGAAACTCATCACGCGTTTCACAGAGTAAAAAGAGAATTATTTATTGAGCTAGAATTAAAGAATACAAACACCTTCACAGCTTCTCCGGGAAATGATGGCATGAATGAAGAAGTGATGAAATCCTCGTGATTACAGAGTATACCGGTGATTGTAAAATGTGTCCTTTTAGATACTGAGGATTTGGAGTTGAGCAAGTTAGCTGAAATTGATGATAAAATCCTCGAACACACCAACATGCTTGAGCCTCAGAAAGCAGCTGTAAGTGAAACGAGCGCGAGTGTAAACGCAGATTGGACAAAATAGAACAACAACTACTGGTAGTATTGATTAAGCAACTGACTGCGCAGCCCCGTCCACGCAGCCAAGCAATGTTAGTGACGCCTGTACGGGACGGGGATGAAATGATAGTAACGGCCTCAAGGACCTTTGGTGGTGCCGGTACACCAAAAAGACAAGTCCTGAGAAGCGCGTCTTCAAAACCTGAGATCTTCCGATATGCTACCGAATCCTACCTCCACCTCCACGAAGATGTTAACTTTACATAGGGTGACCCCTGGACACTCTTGCCTATACAAGAGTAATAGACGGAGGAGGGTAAAAGACGAGTGTTACGAGCTGGGCGGTAGGCTGACAACCTTCCACCAAAAAAACCTATCCTCACGGCAGGCCTCGGGCAGGAGGGACCCAACGGCAGACCCAGGCAAGAAATATGGAATTTGATTTTGGAACGTCAGAACGCTCAACAGGACGAGCGCTCTGCGTTCGCTTTTATTAGACTGGAAAAATATGGCAATAACAATACTGGAAAAATATGGCAAAAATATTATACTGGAAAAATATGGCAATAACCGCTCTACAAGAAACCAAATGGATCTCAGAACCCACACGATACTCTCCAGTGGTTCATCGAATGGAAGACGAGAGTTCCGAGTTGCCTTCATAGTCAATGAAATTACTGATTCTGGACTTCAAGCAAGTAAATAATAGAATATGTACGCTTCGCATTCGCATTGAAACAAGACATAACATTAGTCTCATAAGCAGCCATGCGCCCACAGAAGACAAGACGAATGAGAAGAAAGAGTAATTCTACCAGGAGCTAACAAACCCCATCAGAATAATACCAATAATTAAAGTGGTGCTTGGAGACATCAACGTCAAAGTAGGAAAAGAAGAGGAGTTCCTATGAGTCATAGGAAAGCACAGCTTACATAACGCTACCAATGACAACGGTAGTAGATTGACCGATCTTGCTAGTTCGAACTCAATGGTAGTAAGTTCGAAAATGTTTCCGCATAAAAATATTCAGAAGATGACGTGGCAATCATCAGGCCGGGTAACAAATAACCAAATTGACCACGTCCTGATTTATAGAAGAGAGGCCACGAGTATACTGAGACTGAGAACTATGAGAGGAGCGTGCTGTGGCTCGGACCACTATCTCGCCAAAGTGAAATTTAGAACCCGAATAACGACCAATAATCTCATGGGCCAAACACAATTAAGATACGATAAAGACAAGCTAAAACTTGAAGAAAGAAGAGATGCCTATCCGAATGCTATCGTACAAAACCTGAGAGAAGGAGTAGGAGAACTGAAAAACAGCTTAAAGGAGTCAAAGCCAAAGTCTAGTAATAACAAGTCTTTCATCTTCATACAAAATTTTCACCCGGTTGGTTGTGTGCGTGCATATATGAACATCACTGCTGAGCAAAACTCAACGCATACTTCGTGAATTCAGCGAGACAAAGCCAGATTCTGTCTTTACGGTAAAGTATGCAGAACAGAAAAGGAAAGAAAATTGAATCTGCTGTCAAAATTTAAGTCATCAAAACAAACGAGCAAATATGCACCAATACATCAACATTATCCCTATAGAAACTCATAAAATTTTCTGTTGTTTAGTTGTATGCGCTAGCTTATAAAAATATTGCATTCTCTCTCTGATAGCCTGACATCGTCATTTGAAGAACTTATGCATATAGCTGTTCGTCTTTCACTCATTAACCATATGAAGATGAAAGACTTGTTAATTTCTAGACTTTGGTCAAAGCCCCCAGACAGACTAGAATTGACTGGTTCGATCAGGACTTCTTCTTTCTTTATTGCTCTTTTAATCCCTTGTGGGACATAGGGCGGAAACAGTTGCCCTACAGCGGACTCTGTTTTATGCAACAGCTCTCAGCTTCGACCAGGATCTCCCAGTTGTTGCGGCTTCTGCTAGTACTGTTCTCCCCCACGTTGTTCTAGGTCTTCCGACTCGACTTGGCCAGATTTTCGTTTTTGCGTCGCAAGGTGTGAGCAATCCAATTTCATTTCCTTCGCCTGCTTTGGTCATCTATCCCTTCTTGTCCGGCAAGGCACCATAGTTCTTGATTTGAAATTCTATCTTGCCAGCGGGTTTTTAGGATACGACGCAGCCTTGTGTTGAGAAAAAAACCGCAGTTTGGTGTTAGATGCGGAACAACCATGCATATGTGCTTCGTGCTTTATTTATTCTGGAACTGATGACTTCTTCTGCCCCGCCATTTGCGGTAATAATACTACCGAGGTAGCAGAATTTATCTACCAGTTGCACGTCACGGTTATTCAGCGCTGTCCGTTCAATGGTGTTCTTCGCATTTCTTTAGTTCTAGTCGAATTTAGCCTTAAGCCTACTGGGCTACTTTCTGTTGCCAAATTGTTTAGAATGTTTTTGAGGTCCTGGTGTCTGTGGGCCAGCAAACAGATATCATTCATGTAGTCGAGATCCTTAAGGCGATCTAGCAACCCCCATTGTATGCCGCACTATCTAGAGCGCCGACAAGGTTGTCGTTTATTACTATAAGAAATAAATTATTATTATTATAAGGAGTGAGGGGGCAACCCATATGGTGAACACTGCGGCCAAGTTAGGCCTATTGTGTACGTACCCCACTAGCGGAACAGACTATCGGCCTTCCGAATGAAGGCAAGAAGGTCTTTAATTGATGAAGACCGGACTTGGGCAGGGCTCAAGAACTCTCTGATAAACGTTCTTCTTCTAAGCCATATCAGAGCAGGACATTCACAAAGAATATGTGTGGAAGTCTCGTCGCCTTCCAAGCAGAGTCGGCATTCTGTCTCTTGAGACAGTCCTAGGTTGTGGAGGTGGTACCGCAGTCCTACATGGCCAGTGTGGGGATCCCACCAGCAGCCTTAGATCCGCTCTGTTTAGAGTAATAGTGCCTCTTAAGGCAAAGGGTCTTATAAGATCTTTAGCCTGTCTAAGACCGGGGACTGACTCCCAGTAGGCTAGGTTCATTCTCTTAATCCACTCTTCTATCAAGGACTTGTAGGTGGACCAAGAGATGCCACAGAAGGGTTCTGGACCCTGGAACAAAGTCTCAGACCCCTCCCTCGCGAGGCTGTCTGCAGCCTCATTTCCCTCGATACCGCAGTGTTCGGGGACCCAGCAGAGCGAGATCTCGTTTCTTCTGGTCAGGCTCTGGAGTACGTCAAAACACCCTGCTACTATTTTGGAAGAAAACTTCCACGTTGAGAGTGCCTTGATGGCAGCTTGGCTGTCAGAAAAGATTTTAATATTGGCGCCTTTCAGACCTTTCTCAAGGTTGAGCCTAGCGCAGGTCGCAATGGCATGTATTTCAGTCTGGAAAACAGAGGGCCACTTACCCATCGCAATCGAGACTTTGGAGTTGGGTCCTGCGACACCAGCCCCTGTGCCATGTTCCATCTTTGACCCGTCAGTAAACCAGTGGAGATGTTTTGGATCCCCAGGAAGAATAGTTTCCTCCCACTCAGAGCGATCCGGGATAATCGCTCTGAATTTCCTTTGGAATCGCAGTTGACCAACCATATGGTCGGATACGCGGCAGATGGAAATGCTTGGAATATTTTTAAGGATATCCATGTGTCCTTTGACCGTATGGGGCCAGTTGGATGAGATCTGAAGTCTCAAGGCACTTATGGCGGCGGATTTCCATATGAAGAGATGCAATGGGGTCAATCCAATGATTGCTTCCATTGCAGCTGTGGGACAGGTCCGCATAGCTCCGGTAATAGAGAGGCAAGCAAGCCGTTGCAGCTTGCTGCACTTGAGGATCGACGTAACCTGTTTAGTCTTGGGCCACCAAACTATAGCAGCATAAGTGACAACAGGTTTAACGATCGTATTGTACATCCAGTACATCATTTGTGGTGTAAGACCCCATGTCTTACCCAGAAGCCTTCTGCAGGCCCATATGGCCCTTGTGGCTTTGCTGATGACGTAATAAGAAATAAATAGTAATGGCGAAAATAAGCATCCTTGCCGGGCATCCCGTAACAGCCTTGAAACTGATGGTGGGTAGAGAATAGATAGAAGAAATGTCAAGTTCTGCAAGCATGGCATTGATTGAACTCTTCATGCATTAATCACAATTTAAAAAAAAAAAATTAAGGTTGTTAGTTGTGAAAAATCGAATAGTACAGGAAAAATAGTAAAAATAGCGGAAATGATTGGGTACAGGCTGAAAATTGGCACGGAGCTTCCTTTTAGGGTTCTTAATAAGGGGTTATAAAGTCTACCGATTTTCTACCCCGGGAACCTTTCTTTCTAGGGGGTTTTAGGGTCAAAATTTCTGTTTTTTGCAAATGCATCTGAAACCGTAAGTCCTATCATAAAAAAATGTTCACAAAGTTTGTAGCTCATACGATTTTCTACAAAAAATGTTATTATACATTTTCCCGTACGTATTGCCATTCATGAGATATCACCGTTTTAAAGATTTAAAATATTCATATGAACTCATTCACGACTTGTATAGGTTTTCCGACGTTCAAGTTGGACTACTTTTCTAATTTTTTCAGGGGTCATTCCTGGATGTATTTGGAGGAAAAATGTGTTCTAGATAGGGGGCTAACCACTAACATACAGGGTGTTCGCGAAAAAACAATGTCTTTTTTTGTCATTTATTTAGAGTTGAATAACTCCTAGACCAATTATCGTAAACCAATATTTTCTGTTTTTTTTACCAAATGGTCCAAATTGGAACAATAATACTATCTGACATAATTTAGATGTAATTTTGTATTATTGTTCCAATTTGGACCATTTGGTAAAAAAAAACAGAAAATATACTTTAAATTGAATAAAAAATATCATTAGGCTTTTAAACATTTCGCTCATGCTTTGAACCTACATATCTTCTAAACGGAGCAACTCAAGTTCCTGATCTTTATATCAAATAAAAGAATACACTTTGACCTAAAAGATGAGTCTAAGTATATTGGTTTACGATAATTGGTCTAGGAGTTATTCAACTCTAAATAAATGACAAAAAAAGACATTGTTTTTTCGCGAACACCCTGTATGTTAGTGGTTAGCCCCCTATCTAGAACACATTTTTCCTCCAAATACATCCAGGAATGACCCCTGAAAAAGTTAGAAAAGTAGTCCAACTTGAACGTCGGAAAACCTATACAAGTCGTGAATGAGTTCATATGAATATTTTAAATCTTTAAAACGGTGATATCTCTTGAATGGCAATACGTACGGGAAAATGTAACATTTTTTGTAGAAAATCGTATGAGCTACAAACTTTGTGAACATTTTTTATGATAGGACTTACGGTTTCAGATGCATTTGCAAAAAACAGAAATTTTGACCCTAAAACCCCCTAGAAAGAAAGGTTCCCGGGGTAGAAAATCGGTAGACTTTATAACCCCTTATTAAGAACCCTAAAAGGAAGCTCTGTGCCAATTTTCAGCCTGTACCCGACCATTTCCGCTATTTCTCTTTTTTCGGCTTAATTTGACTGTTCTAGAATACCTTTCACCTATTCCCTTCTCTCAGTGAAAGAATTAGGCAAAAGATACGTCTGTGTTAAAATGTAGTTTTTCGAGAACACTTCTAAAACTACTTATCCAATTCAAAACGCCAAAGCTAATTACAAAATCAACAACAACACGCGATAAACCATTTTTCTGTCATCGTACAGAAACGCGAAAATAGTTTCGGTTGGTGCCACGCTAGAAAAAAGATTGTCTATGACTATTTATCAAGTTTTTGGATAATTTATCAAAGCGACTCTTGGTGGTGTATTCCGACAGCTGACATTGTTCCAAATTGATTACGAACAAATTCGGCCAACAGAGATTTGATTTTATTTCGTTAATGTGTGAAGTTGAACAACTTTGGAGATTTGTAAAATGCGACTTCAAATTTGAGAGCTTTTTCATTACTTAATTCACGTGGGGAAGAAGAATGTGAGAAAAATGAATTTGACCATTTATGGTAAAAAACTTAAAAATCTTGTTTTGTGGATGAAAGTATCGAAATGTTGAAAGTTATTGTAGTCATCGTCTCCTATTGTTTTAGTTTTTTTTGTTCATTTGTATTTGGTTCAAACTAGTTCTGTTCCTGCCGGAAATAAATCCCATTTCCATTCAGTGTTATTTTTTGTGCGCAGAATAAGAATTTAAATTTAGACGTTTTTTTATTGTCTTTTAATCTATAAAAGCAACAATAATATTTCTAGTCAATCCAGAAAAACAAGATTTGATCATAGCAAGGCTTCTTTGTTGTTGTAATCAGCTAGTGCTTAACGAAAGCTGTAATTCCCAGTAATGAAAACCACGCTATGTTATCCAGTATACAAGCGCAAGACTGACACTTCAATCCTATTTTTATGAAGGAAAAATAAATCATAGTTTTAAATTGTAGATTGTCAAGAATTCCAAAAAATAATTTTTGTGTTTGTGGCAGATTCGGGTCAATGTACGAACATTGCGGATGCTGCTTTGCAATGTTCGTTTCAACTAGTCCCAATAAGACACTATAAATTTTAGTTATAGCAAGGGAGGATATCGAACAGCTCTTCAGTAATGAGTCTAAATAAATTTGCGCACTTCAAAGTTATAGAAGTCAAATTACACTAGCACGATACATGTAATAAATAACCTACTAATTGGTTTAGGTGGAAGCTTGCAGTTTTCGTTCTGTGCGTGGCCAACCAGAATTTCAGAATAAAAGTCATATAAAAATTATTAAGAGAATATAAAAAAGACCGTAAATAATAACCAAATTCCAAATTTAATAGTCATCAACTAATTTACAAGCCAATAAAATGCTCATCGTATGCAACAGGTTTTTTAAACAAAATAATTCAGTTTGTAAAATTTATTTCGTTAAAATAAAAGTTTAGCAAATATCCACTATATAAAGAAGACGTCGTATAATCTTGGTTGGGTTAGTCAACGACAAGGAATTCCTTAAAGAATACCCTACATAATCGAAATTCATTTTACATTATCATTCCGTCATATTACAGAAGTAGTTACAAATTGATTGGAAAAGGTGAAGTGCGTTGAAAGACGCTAAGTGAACAGCAGAACCATGGCAATTTAAAGTATTCTGCTAAAGAAAACGATGACCCTTAAGCCTTGAATTTCATATCGTATAAATAGGAAAACACGAAAGGTAGTGGGTAATTCCACATTCGAAACGCTTAATGACAAAATAATTGTGTTACTCATCGTTCATAATAATAAAATGATCGTGAAAATAAAAGCGAAAAATGATTAATATTCTTATTACAGCATAGTCGAGCTATTGGAAATTTGCTCAAATAATCATGATCCCAAAGTAAAAGAATGATCGTCATTAAATGTCTTCTTGTACACCTAAAATTCACTCACCAGTTTAATTGCAGAAAAAAGCATTCTACGTTATTGAAAAAGGTCTGGAAAAAATGGTCAGCTCGGGTGCTATGCTGAATTTTTAGATGTTGCTCAAGGGTTTTACAAGTTATGGTGTGAAGGGCTACTACATATAATCTGATATAACTATTTAGAGGTCCCGCCAAAAGAGTTAATGCCGGAGCGCGCAGCTGGGGAAATTAAAGCTGCACACAAATAAAAATTGCGCACATATTGATAAGAAATGCGCTTATGTATTTTCAAATTTCCCCTTCGAAATTTGTTGCGACTAGGCTAAGGGACGGGAACGGCATGCGGGGATTCTACTGCGCATGGAAAACGCGACTTTCTCGGCATCAACTCTTTTGGCGGGACCTCTACCAAAAATAATGCCACAATTTTGGAATCTTAGTTCTCACAAAGGAGTGGATGCTTACTCCTACCAAAAAGACGAGGAGTACAACAAGTAATTACATTACATCAAATCAGGGGCGGCGCACAGTGGGACGTGGACAAAAGTCCGAAAATAAAAGTTTCGGTCTAGGGATTTTCATCTTTTGGGTTGACTACAGTATTGTTGACACTATTAAATCCCAGTAGTAGAAACGGTTAATTGTTTTTCCCTGAAGCTGCACAGCAGGTTGAACTTGGCCATTGTTTATTTGTAAAGCCTTCGGCTCTGTGCTTAAAAAACCTAGTGCAAATTGAAACTTGTATAAAATTAAAACGACAATACAGATTCGAAATATTGGAAATGGAGAATGTTTCTCCACGTATATACTGAATTTTAAATGTTTTATAACTTGTTAAGTGACGTGTTAACATTTGCTATTGAAGTAAACAATAATTATGTATAATAACGAGAAAAATTTATGAAATTCAATCGAAATTAAGAGATAAGTTATGAGTTACACGGAATACCACTAAGTCAAGTATTTTTTTATAAACTAGGTTATGTTTACTTCAGGATTAAAAAAGAAAATCCAGCTACTAGCCGCAACTCTCTTAGTAAACCACATAAATGCAGATGCGGGTGCTATATTTTAGTTTTAATAAAATGTCTAAAAAAGTGCGGGAAAATTCTCCATAGGTATTGATAAATCTGCGCGAAATTTGGTGGTATTATGTTATCGACGTCGCTGTTCACGAATTTTGATGTCAAAATTTTAAAATTCAAAATGGCGGACCCAATATGGCGGACATAATTTTTCACAATTTATAGAAATAAGTTGAAAACTTGTAACTATATGTTTTTGAGCATGCCGATTACGAATCTGATGTCAAAATTAGGAAATTCAAAGTCGCGGATATATGTATATACTTATAAATATTAGTTCAGTCGTCAGAGCACAATTCGAATGCACATCTCTAACTAAATGTTAAACGGCAAGTCCCATGCTAAAATATTGTTTACAAAGTTTTTAGATCACGCGATTATCTACTAAAAAACGATATTATACATTTTCCCGTATGAGTCGCTGTTCATGAGATATTTAAAATACTCATATCCTCTAATTCCTGAATGGCTTTGGAGAAAAAATTGTTCTAGAGAAGGGGATATCCCCACTATCCACTAAGGTACAGGGTGTTAACAAAATAAAAAAATGTATTTTTTTAATATTTACTTAAAATTGAATAACTCTTAGACTAATTATCGTAGAGCAACGTAATTTGTTTCGTTTTTTAGGTAAATGTGTATTCCTTTATATGATATTAAGAACAGGAACGTGAGTGACTCCGTTTACAAGATATGTAATTAAAAAGTTGTGATCTAAATCGCAATATTCTTGTTTTGTTCAGAAAAATTCCAATATCTCCGCATTTTGGTCATATTTTGAACCTACATATATTGTAAAAGGAGTCAATCAAGTTCCTGTTCTTAAAATTTTCGAATTCAAGTATCAAATTCGTATTCAGCATGCTCAAAAATATATAAATACAAGTTTTGAACTTATTTATGCAAATTTTGAAAAATAATGTCCGCCATATTGGATCCGCCATTTTGAATTTCCAAATTTCGACACCAAATTCGTAATCGGCATGCCCAAAAACATCTAGATACAAGTTTTGAGTTTATTTATACAATGTTTTAAAAATGATGTTCGCCATATTGGATACGTCATTTTGAATTTCCAGTTTTTGACATCAAACTCGTGATCAGCGAGGTCCATTACCCTATAATACCGAATTTCGTCCAAATTCACCAATATCTAGACTTTTGTCCACGTTTTCGGCAATTCGTCCCACTGTGCGGCGCTTTCATATGGTGCGAATAGTGCACTTGCACCGGGCATAATTTGTCGGGGGCACAATTATTTGATTACTTTCTTTTGAGCGAGCTTTTACTCTCAATCTCAATTTCATGTTCTGTTGGGCGAACTCAGGCTTTATTTTTCCTGAGTTTAATATGTGAAACTTTATGGGAACTCAGTGAAAAATTGAAGTTTAGTACACCAATTTGCCCGAATTTACGCTGTTCGATCGCTGAAAAAGGAGTGTTACTGTCTAACAAATTAATATGGCCAGTTTCACAAGGTCCAACCAACAAATGTTGGCTGTAATCGTCCATTACCTTCTGAAATTCGATTAAGAATAGCATGGGTTTTCACAAGAGCCAACTTTTCCAACAAAATGCTTTAGCTTGTTGTTGTTGCCTTTAAATATGTATTAATTCTGCCGCCCCATCGTCCTGACTTACTCTCTTCTCCGAAAACGGCATTTTCAGCAGATTTTTGTTGGTTGGATGTTGACCCATGTGAAACTTCCAATATATGTAGTCTTTTTTTATGTTATGTGCATTATTATGGTTCAATCTTAAACTTTAGGCAAACTATGAAAAGTTTTTCTAACATTCAGCAAGTGTTCGTGTCTGTTCCATTGTTCTTCACTGAGCTCAACAGCTTATGGGGCGCAATATGGCAAAGTGCACCGGGCCCAAAACCCCTAAGGGCTCTGCATCCAATGCTATGCATACTTGAAGCAGAATCAACCCGAATCCTCCAAAATGCTGTAGATGCTGTATCTAGGACTAAAACGTGCCGTATACATCTTAATAGCACTAAGCCAGTACACTTAAATTTCACTAGCAAAAAACTCTGCAGCTTCCTATTACCATCTCTGGAATGCAAATTCCATACTAAAGATGAGCTGGAGTTACACGAGGCAGTACATTGGTCCCTTACACCGTGGTAAATTATATTTGATTGCAAATACGTAGTGGAGAGTCATGGGTTTCTTTATTATTAGGTGCCCATTACACGATCATGCAAAAGTTAATCAATTATATCAGTCATGATTGATGGAAAACAAAATATATAGAGAATTACTTCAGTCATCACTTTAGATGGTAAGTTTTCCTCAGTCATAGCAGTAACTGTGGCAAAACTGACAGCAAAACTTATCGTCTAATGAGCGCCGGAACGGTATGCACGCCCCCGCCACAGGCCCGAAGAGCCAAAGATTTATTTGCTAGGGGCATGCAAACCCCCGCCACAGGTTTGCATTCTCCTGTCGCAGGCATGCACGCTCTGGCCATAGAAATCTAAAAATTCAGGCGTGAAAATTTATAAATTCATCTGCATCATCATAGACCATTCCAAATGCGAGTGTTGTTTTACCAAGCAGTCCCCCAGCTAAGCACTAACCACATTCAAGGCTGCTTGGCCTATGCAATCGAACGAGAACCATTCTACTGAGTATTCTATTGGCATCCTTTATGGTCGCTAAGATAATTGCCCCTTTTCTTCGTCCTATACAATTTTTTAAAGCCATACAGGCGATTTCATGCATGCCTGTGGCGGAAGCGACTTTTGTAGTAGTAAAAAAAACTAGCCCGCACCTGCATTGCCATTGCCACGTAGAAACATTCGCCGTACTCGAAAACCCCTTGTGCTTGTGTGATGATTTGGAATATGCACTTATTCCATCGCAAGTCTTTGGCTAATGTAACACCTAAGATGTGTAGGTCGGCCATTAGCTCAACTTCACCCACAGTCACGGATGGAGAGGTGTTGACCTTTTTTTGAAATAAGACAGTACTTGGTTTTGGTGGGTTGAATTCGACACGATTCTTGCTTTCCCACTCTAGAATGAGTTTAATGTCTTTATTAATAGAGTTGGACGTGTCTGTCGTAAGAGTAACGCACGGTACCGTCGTCTACGAATCTGAGAAGTTGGTTAGAGGGGATTGAAAGGAGGTCATTTATATAAATAAGAAATAGGGCAGGTGATAAATTTGAACCCTGGGGGACCTCCGCAGAGATCGGGTGGGATTCGAATTTGACGCTATCCAATACTACCTTGTTTGAACGGCCGGAGAGGAAACTCTCAATCCACTTCTGCGGAAGTTAGTCGACTCCAATAGCGTAGAGTTGAGTTGAGTTGAACAGGGCTGAGTGCCAAAATCTATCGAAAGCCTTGGAGATATCCCGAGCAACCAGACTAGACTCACTAAATCCATGTAGACTTCGGTTGAGGTGTTTTCTAAGACAAACTAAAAGATCGCCAGTGAAACTTTTTTGTCGGAAGCCATACTGTCTGTTGGTTATACGCAGATTCGATTCTACATATCGAATAAGCTTTTTGTTTATTATCGTCTCTATTGGGCGGTAGTTGGAGGTACTGCTGAAGTCACTTTTTTGCGGTATGAGCTGAACATGTGCAAGTTTCCAAGAGTCTGGATAAACTCCGAAGAAGTATGATAAACCAAAAAGTTGGTGCAGAGGCTTAGCCAAAGGTGAGGCGTATTGTTTTAAGAGGATGGGGGTATATTATCGGGTCCAGTGGATTGTTGGCATCTTTAGGCTGGCCTATGGCTGGACTTCAAGAATAAATTGTTTTACATTCAGAAATCCGTTATATTCCTATTGCAGCTTGGGGTAGTTTTTCGCGGTGAACAGGAGGGTTGATGGGGTTTTGCATCCATTGAGACTTTTGATCTACATGTTGAGAAAATCTGCAAAATTTCAAGAAAATTTGTCGAAAGCCATTTTCTATAGAAAAAGTGCGGGTTCTTTTTTGATAGACCGAAAAACACCTGAAGAAAAACAGTAATAGGTAGACTGGGTACGGTTGTGCCAGGGTACGGTTGTGACAGTCGTCATATTAGCGAAACTATTAGGAATATCGGGGAGGGTGCAAAGAGAGAAAGAGGCATCGTGCCCATGCGAAGGTGTTTCACAGTATTGAGTTAACCATCGCTCGACATAAACGCTAGTAGAGGCCTACATTACTTTTTGACAGTCAAAAGTAAGTATTTTTATTCGATTTCTTTTAATAATTGTTGATGTATGTGTACAGATAGAGTAATGAGTAGATTTCCTCTTAATATGTTAAGCGTTAATGGTTAAATAACAGTGATGAATTTGTACGTAGAGTATTTGTATTTTCATGGCGGTCATTTTAGATAATTTTGGTGTATTTTTAACCTGTCACTACCGACCCCAACCGCTGTCACAACCGCCCCTGGGGTGTGGTCGGTTGTGACATTTATTCATTTTTTTTTAATTTGCCGCCAAAAGTCAATGGATAACTTAAGGAATAAATTTTAGTATTAATACGTAAAGAAATGTACATTTCACTATACAAAACACATTTCCTTCAGTTTACTGGCATACTTACTAAATGATGAGCGAACAAATGAAAATTGTCACAACCGTACCCAGTCTACCCTAAAATAAATCAAAAATTTGGACGAAACCTTGATTAAAAACGAGTGAATAGTCAAAAACAATGACCGATGGAGAAAATGTATGGAAGCTTTGAAGATGACGGATAAAAAAACTAATTCATTTAGTCTTCAATTACAAAAATTGTTAAAAAAATAAATTTCAGGCACTAAAACATTAATTCAACACCTGTGCCATCATTATCTACTAAAAATTTAGAGCTAGTAACGTCACATAAATTTAAGAAACTAATTAACTCTCATTCACCCTATGTGGTACTGTGAAACTAATCATCTTAATTCGTCAACACTAAGAATTGTGTAAACGGTTGCATGAGAACTTAACGAGCTATGTGGGCAGAGTTTTGCGGAACAACTTGTTAGCTGAAGTCTTTCCATTGATTTATTCGGTCCCATTTGCCACTGGCTATCTCAGAAAATTGCCATAAAATGTTTAACTTTAATTAAACATCGTGTATTTATCTTGCCTACTTGCATTTACTTGTCGTTCTTCGAAATAGGCGTTAAATTTGGATCACGTAAATTGGATTTAAATAGTTATTCTTCATATGTTTGAATTAGCAAAACTCTGCCCACCTCCTAATCATGATTATTGAACTTGGCCTCTATGCCACAATCTAAAATCATTTTTTATAGTATTCAATTCACCTTTCAATTTTCAATTGCATTCCAATTACACAAAGATAGAATTAATAAACAAGCGAAGTAAAGCGATTAGATTATTCTCCCTTTCGAAAAACATCACCAATGACTCCACAACTAAAGCACAAAAAATACAATAAGGTCGACTGCAGGTCAATATCTGGACCAATTTTTTGTTTTGATTAAATGCACCATGCCAGACTACGGCGATTCATCTAGATATACCTAAGTGGACCTGTCCAATAGCACAAAAGTGTACCTACTTATAGCAAAACCGTAAATTAGATTTCATAATGGCGGTTATAAAACTTTCTTCCAGTACATGAAATCATAACTCTCGATCACGATCGTCTTGGCCTAGCAAGCAAAGTAATAGCACGTTGTGCAAGTTCCACAGAAATATTAGAGCTGCCATCAATGCAGCTAATGCACTTACAATTTTCTGCTACAAGTTTAATGCTCAATGGGAGTTAATAGTGTGTAATTAAATTGCTCGCTTTTGAACGGTCAGTTAAGGTTGCATTTCGTTAGACCAGTTTTATCTTTTGCCGAACTGAATTTGGCCGAATGAAATTTGAATACTTATGATTTTTTTGAATATTCTAATAAGCGTCCTTGAGATGATTCGGAATTTATTGGACGATGTTGAGTAATTTTCTTTTAATGTTTTAATTTTGTGGTTTTATGTTGTTTGTCAGGAAAATATAATTAAATATTTGCTCTGATTGCTTTGCGTCACAACATAACCGATAGTAGTCCGCATAAATCAAAACAATTTGTGAGTCGGGTGACCGTGCAATACTTGTAAAAGATCTACTGATTTTCCTGATGGTGAGAAGATGAAAATAGTTTCAAACTTTGTTGAACTTCCAGCCAGATTTATAGCGCGTGGTATCTCGCATAAATATGTTACTGTTATAAACAAAATAAATTCTTCTTAAGAGTATACAGATATCATTGAGATTAAACACTGAAATTTTTCGAGTACCTCTGACTTAGCAATTGTTTTTAGCAGCTACCTTTAAGTAGGGCAAAATCAAATCGTCACCTTTCATGGTGTGTCTTAGACAACCAGCCAACGACGGTAGTAGGGAGCAAACCTTTCAAAGCCAAGATGTATAGTTATCGTGTCGAGGACCGGATGGCAGTGGGTAGTTTTTGCCGTTTAACGATCTTTTCATGAGTCTTCTATAGATCAATTACATTGCATTCATTGCTCCTGAACCGAGTATAGGAGGGCCCATCAGTTTCATGTAAAGGGTGCTTGTCGATCGGGCTTGGATGAAATACACCGAACGTTTTCTTCTTCTTTCTTCTATTATCCGTTAGCTGGCAGTCTAAGCGGGACGACCCCGAAAAGGATACGCTGCTGTCGGTGCCGCTATTGCACGATTTTTGGCAACGTCTCGAACCTCGATTACTGAAAATCGTTGATTTTCTAAGTCGCCCTCGATATTCTTTAGCCAGGTTTTCTTCGATGTCGACCGCTAATTCTCCAGTCTGCCGGACGGTCTCGCCAAGTCCACAAGTCCAAACCACCGTAGTCGAATTTTTTGGATTTCTTCTTCTGTATCTGTGTCAGTTGATCGCATCTTTGTCTGTCTCGTGCACCACTTGAGCGAGACGAGTGCTGCTGTTTCCTGGCCGATGCGGATGTGAACATCGGCCGTCGATGCCAATTTCGTTTCCTCAACCAATGATCCCAAATATTTGAACATCGGAACTTGTTCGATTTGGGTTCCATCGAGGTAAACACTGGCCCTCGACCCGTCCGCTGTGAGCACTTTGGTCTTTTCCGCATTGATTTTTAACCGGTATGATTGGGCGATGCGGGAAATGTCGTATAAGATGTCCGTTGCTTCGCCATCCATGTCGGAGAAGACGGAGCGCTACCGACTGCGAACGTCAAATCGGTTACGAAGTTGTTGTCGTATGAAACTCCGAGTCGTCCATCGAATGCTTCACCAATAATCGCGTCGATGACAACGTTGAAGAGAAGTGGCGAAGCGGCGGTTTGAGTGCTGGAACTTGTGGCGGATCGTGGTTTTACAGCTGGTGGAAGAATTTTCTCTAATACTGCAGGCGCTCATGGGGAGAAGTCACGAAAGTTCCATCCGGTTTTTTGATGTTGCCGTTTGTTGATCTTGTTTTGCGGGATTGTCTGGTACAGCGTCCGGTACCCGTGCCTCGACGCCGCTTTTTCCATGTCGGCCGCAATGTTATTTCAGTACGCTTCTCGATTTCATTTTCTGTCGAACTTCTTTGTTCAATCGTCGGTATTGCTCAAAGTCGACGTGTTTCATTCGCTTCCGCTGATCGACGAGGTCCAGATAGCTGTTCGAGATCCATGGCTGCCTCCGTTTACGGGATAAGTGGACACAACTCCATTGTACATTCCACCATAGACCGATAATTGCCTTTCTTCTACATCGATATCGTCCGGTATTGCGAACGACGCGAATTTTTTGTATAATTCTATTTGAAACTCTCGCCTTATAGTCGGGTCCCTAGGCCGGTAGATATGCCCAAATTCTTCTTGGTGATGCCGTTTTCTTCGCTGCTTGTAATCGTATCTGTAACGATCAATTTGTTTGACGCAGGCGTAAGCCATTGTCGTTAATTACTCCGTGTCCGAATTTGCCCATCGTTTCCGCAGCAACTGATATTTTGCATTTCGATAATTCCATTGCTATGATTTCGATATGAGTGTTCGGCCAGTAACCCATTTCTCACCAGCATCCCTGGTCCCCAGTACTGGCGCATTGGCTGCTCCGGATGCAGTGGCATTATTTCGTGAATAGTAAGTTCGTGTATCACACGAATAGTAAGTAGTAGTAAGTTCGTGTAACACGTACTTATAATCTATTCTTCTAGACCAGATACCCTGTTCTGGATTTAATAGGAAACTATTATTTAGGAGCCTTGTATCCTTAAACTGAAACGACTTTTTTGCTCACCAATATTTTTTTTAATATAATGTAGGCGTGCATTTTTTACGTTACTCTTATCGTTCCCAAAAACGAATTTTAAAACTTTATATATATAATTATAGACATTACGCCAACAAGAAACCATTTTAAATCTTTTAAACTTGAAAAAACATCAACCATAACGAAAGACTTAAGCGGCAAACTCGAAAATTCCTCTCCTAAAGTACATCGGCAGATAATTGTTATATAAATTGTCACTCATATTTACATACATTAATATGTTCTCGATAATTCTGTCCAGCAAATATTGATTGATTGATTGATTGGATATGAGCTAATGGACTAAAAAATTACTACAGATAAAAGCTTTAATATAAGAAAAATTTATATGAATACGCAACACGAGAATTACCTGTTACTGGAGGTATACAATGCAGGCTAAAGAATTTATTTTAGTAGAAATTTTATTCGAAAGGTGCTAAAAGCGGCATTATTTGCAACATGCAGATATAATCAAGCTGAAGACAAGCAAGTCCCACCACTCCCGAACAAACTTAATAAAATTAATTGCACCTAATTACACAGTCGTGCAGGTAAACTTGTCGCACCGCTCAATCAAGATAAAACAAAAAACACAGAAAAAAAAATAAATGAAACGAATCATTGTCCTACACGTTCCAATTTTCATTTATCATAAACAAATTAGGAGAATGTGAATTTTACATTTTATGCAAAGTTGAAGCTTGTCACCTGAGCTGAAAACCCATGAACGAAGAACGAAACCCAGTTAAGCTGTCGCCTAATGATGGCAAACGCGCAATCGTAATCCAGCGTCTATCTCGGATTCAAGTTCACTCAGGTGACAGGCGGCTCCTTTCGATACTAATAGTGCACTATGCCCGATGTGATTTATTTCTCAATAGATATGTAGATAAAACGATATCACCTGAGAGATGGTAATTTCTTGTTAAGATACTGAAAATTCTTTAACTTGATCTTAATTGCATTTTAATGGAAATTGATTCTTTTGTTGCTTTGTCATGGAGCATTTTGTTTCGTCAGGAATACCTGAAATGTGTTTTTTCCTATTTTGCTGCTGATAAAAAAAAATCTATGGATATATTTACATTTGTTATGCTCTTCCTTTATCTTTTTTGATTTCCGGCAGCTACTTACATAGTTTCTAATCATAACATTTACATAACACTGTTTATTCTGGATGCTGAAACAATGGCGTTTAATGTTTATGCGTTTTTTGAGTGAGTGGACCAGATTGGGCGGTTCATTCCAACATTCCAAACACCTTAATTATTGTGTTGCAAAATAAATAGCTTCTTTTATTTTTATTGTGTATTATGCTTAATTTCGGATTGAATGCAAAAATATTCAATGTGAGCCTTGAACTACAGATTACTTTCAATCTTGTATTCATGTTGACATTTTTATGTTGGACCAAGAATATTCATAGTATCTCTAGAAAATTGTTTTTGGACAAACAAAATACGATAGAAGCATTAATTTGGCTCATCATGAAATAAAATTACGAACCTTTACATCAATGTCACTGAATTGTGAAACTATTTTAATTAGCTTGTTTGCCAAGAAAGTTCAACTGTTTAAACAAATTAAACATGACAAAAAAAAACCTATTGACAAGAAGTTTCTATATTGCCATAAATATGTTTTGGTTCAAGATAAATTTATAGAATATTAAATATCCTTATATGTATGTGTGTAATTTTTAAACTCTTTGGCACACATTACTATAACAATTTATTCGTTATTTAACTGTTTTATTGCCGAGGTCAATCACCGCAAAAATCACATTGAACTCGACGCCTCTCAACTCTAATAAAACCTACAACAATCGCCATCGTTTCAGTGCATGTTACAGAACTTAGCTTTTCAAGCTGTCTTCTTCAAGACCAGCATCAAGACTCCTCTCTTGAATGCAACAAGTTTATCTGGGCTGCAACTAATTGTCAAAACTAGTTAAAGTTGTAGTTGGGAACAGTGTAAACAAGGTCTATTAAGCTTTTATATTAGGCGCCATTTGGTCTTCCATTAGACACATTGAACGGCTGTAGTCGCATTACTAAAAATTACTTCGAATTACCACACTGAAATATTATGTACTTAAATAATGCCACAGCAATATAGCGTCTGCAGCACCGCTTCCTATACTTCAGTCTATGTAGGAATTAATTCATAAATATGTAGAACAACCCGAATGCGGAATAACCTTCTAGAGTCAGTATTCCCAAACTCCTGCAACAAGCAAGAGCTCAAAGTTACAAGGGTCTTTCAGAAATCTTCAGCATGGTAGCTAACTACCTACCTACCTACCTCTTAGCCTATATCACAAATCTTTCTATCTATAGAAATCCTTTAATCTACGCTACTAGAAGATATTGCACCACTACTACTAAAGTTGATTGTTATGATATGTATACTAGCTCACTCGACGGGTGTTAGACCCTTCGGATTGGTCTGGCTTTTTAAATACTGCCATAAAATAGATGTTTAAATATTATATGTATATCAATTTTAGCTTTTAAACGTTAAGGTAAATAAGCTCAGCTCTTGCGCAACTTTAACACATGTTACCGGCCGAAGGCACCACTAGTCAATATTATTAAAAACTCCGAGTGTTTTGACATTATCCAAAAAAAATTTCAGCCTTTATACTTTGACGTACGTCTGGGAGGTGCTGGCTCTCCGACTAACAATATCGCTATTCATCAGCAATTTTTTTTCACCACAATATACCTTCACATTTCACAACAATGCCAATGACGACGCTGTTTTGCTCTGACAAACAAATGATTGAAAAAGAAATGACATTCGTCGTAATATACAATGTATGATAATTAATAGGTATGAAAGCGCCGTCTAGGAGTGATTTTTGAAAGTAATAGATATCACTAATCGATTTCTGGTACCGAAACCCCTCTACGTACAAAGCTTCAGCATCTTCAGCATAATAGAATGTATATTAGTAAGTACGCTTTATAGAAAATTTTCAACGAAACTCTTCACCACAGCGCTATCTAGGAGTCGGTTTAGAAAGTAATAGAATAGCCTATGTTCTTTCTTTTAATGTAAATAGCACATGGTTAAAATTTCATTAAAATCGGTTGCACGGTGTGGATGGAATCCTATTCGGAACACACATACAAACACGCACATTCATTTATAGATAAGAGATCAACTGGTTACACAGGAGGATACCAGAGAATGTATGAACTTTAGTAGCACCTTCAATAGCTATGTGTAATATGTCGTGGGAGAAGATTTTTGAGCTGAATATAAGTTACTATGGCGCTTGGGAGATCTTGGTCGGAGCTGAGAGCTGTCGCGCAAAATAGAGTCCGCTGGAGGGCAACTGTTTCCGCCCTATGTCCCATGAAAAGAAACGTAAAGAAGAAAGAAGAATGGCGCCTAGCTCGAATTCTTTATCCGTTTTGAGTAATATCATCAGAACTGTACAAAGATAGAGTTTTACATATCACCAGGGAACAGGCATCGTTTCAATCTCTCTCTCCTTTGCTTTTCGTTCGAAATCAATCATTGGCGGGGCCGATATTGTATTTGTAGTAAACGACAAACAATCTTCGGCCGAGTTGTCCTTTCTGCCTATATGAACTATGTTAGTTAAAAATTGACTGACAAAATCTTTTTTTGTGTTTGTCTTGGTGACACTATCGCCCAAGTCTGCTAAAACACGTAACACTGAGTATTGTGGTCTGCAACGATGGTAAAATTAGTTCCCTCCCTCATCGGAAATTCTATCCCTGCATTCATCGCCAGTAATTCCCCGTACGTTTTAAGGCCGCCATACACGGTCAAATTGGATGTATATTCAGAATTTCATCAAACCCATAAGCGCAATGAGTTTTGATCGGCCGACCGGCCCACAATCGATAGTTTTGGTTGTATAATATATCAGCCCTTCGATGTACATCTAATTTGACCGTGTATGGGGGTCTTTACATCCTTTCTCAGTGTTGAAAGTTTCCACAAAAAAATAAGGGCTGCCAATCTCCTAATGCTGTATGCGACGCATCGGTATCTATCGATATTGGAGTGTTATGCGTAGGAAAAGCTAACATTGTTTTTTCCAGCAGACTGCTTAACATTTTTTTGAACGCACGCGAAAAGAGTTTTTCCAATTCTGGAAGAAATTACTATCTGGGACCTTTGCCGCTCGTACAGTTCATATCGCGAGGCTTGTTCAACCCGCGCGGTGCTTGGGACCCGTATTTTAAGTGCGAATAGACACGTCGATTAAAAGAAACCTGCCTATCAATGCAACGAATGGACTGATTATGTTTCTTGGGATTGGTGGGTTTAGTTTTGGGTGGGTGATGGCGCTGGTATAGATGTTTATACCAAGAGCGGTATGGCATTTTTAAAATAGAACATTTAAAAAAATTGAGGCCTCAGTACAATTTACCGTCGTGTAAGAGACAAATGTACTGCCTCGCAAAGTCCTGCCCAAGTCTAGCCGTAAGGAATATGTTAATCAAATTGCTCACAAAGCTATGGAAGCAAATGTAGGTTCTAAAATGAATTTTCTATCAAACTGCGTTTTTTTTAAATCCAACAATTTCAGATACAGACCTATTTTGATTAGATAATGCTTCAAACCAAGCACAGAGCTATAAGTTAAAATTGGGCAGCATTTTTTCAAGATCTTTTTTCGTTGCAAATAAAGACATAAATTTCACTCGACATTTTTTCAGAACTAAAGAAATCCATAAATCAAACGAGCTCTTGGGGGGATGTCCCTAATCCCCCCCACCTCCCTGTATCTGCCACTGGCTGTGCAGAATCCAAAAAAGATGACTTCATTTAGAACGGGTCTCATTCCATCGTGTTTATTAGATATTAGCAAAACTTATCAGTTTAAGGTCTTTCTGACACTTTTTCATTTAAACAAAAAAAAGGCCCGATCGAGTGTTATGAAATTTTTTTCAGAGCATTTTTTCGTTGATATTCTTCTTTCGGCGCCTCGAAGTCGATATAGTTTTTGGTTCGCGTGAAAATATTTTCTGATTATATTTTCGTTAATATTCTTCGAAGGGAGTCTCAACAATATCTTTTATGGTTTGCGCGATATCGTGCAGGTACAAAAATCACTTAGGTCGTTTAAACCAAGAAACGGCTCGACCGAATATTATAAAGGTACCTGTAAACGAGCAACATTTTTCAGCAATGTGTGGCCGGTAATACTGGCTGAACGACATTGCTGAAAATTCAGCATTATTGCCATGAATGTGTTCAAACTTGCTGGCAATATATCCGTATAGCCCGACGATACTGGCCTTATTGCAACTACTGGCCGGCATGTTGCCTTTGATATCGTAGAGCGAAAATATTTAAGCATTGCCGCCTATTTAAAATTGATTTCGATATTTTCTTTGGGCTAGAATTATGTTAGTCTGGCCTAAAGATGGCATAGTTGTGGGATGTGTAGGGTGTACATTGTCTGGGTTCAGAATCCATGAATCTATAGTATCCGGCGAACCAAACCGCACCCAAATACGTGCAGAGTTCCAGAAGATCCCCTTGACTAAGTCCATGGCGTCTCCCAGCCATAAGCAGCGTTTTTCCTTCAATTTATAATTTGGCAATTCTTACAGTAAGATATCATAAATGATTATAATGCGGATAAGCTCGTCATCCTTAATCTTAAGACCCTAGAACACATCTTAGTTATGTACCTTAAAAATTCTATACCAAAGCACGCATATTGTAAAGGAAAATCGATTGACACCGTACCGGATGAAATAGCGCTTTCAACAATTCCAACATGGGATCTACAATGGTTTAAGTTAGTGGATCATCCGCATTCTTAGAACTCAAATATTCAACAAAACCTTAGAGAAGAGTAGAGTGGTAAACACAGAGGCCTATGCATACCGCAGGATGGAGTCCTGTCACCGCTATTAAGGCTTATGGTTGTTTTGTATATAAATTTTTAAGGCCACCCTACGTCATTCTAGTGAAATTTTTGAACAAGTAACTATGTACATATTTAGAATTAGCTCATCGCATTCTTCGTTTTTTAATAAGCAAATATTTTTTCCCTTTCAGCCATTGTCATACGTGTACGCGTGAAATTCTCGGGCAACACAGTAGCCAAAACATTGCGAAAACATGTCTGACTACAAGTCCAGCCCAGCAATAGTATCGCCAAACATTTTCAAACATATAACCGGGCCATCTTTTTCTGAAATATTACCGGCAATGTGCATTTTTTGTTGCTCGTTTACAGGCACCTTAAGTCTTTTCAGATTATATTTTCGTTAATACCCTTCGAATGACACCTCAACGAAATCGTTATCACACACATACTTCTTCTCAAATTTTTGCTTAAAATCCTATTGGGACCTTGAAAAATGAAAATACGTTGAAAATTTCGATTTCGATTACCGTACCGAATACAAGTACTTCCCTATACTGGGAAGTTAAAAATCTGTCCCTAACCTCAGGAAGGGCAGTTGCCCCCCCCCTGAATCCTGGCTCTGGTTATATTTAGGACGTTATCTACGAAACAGATCATGATCATCATCGCTTCCATGCTCTAACAATAGTTTATGAACCCTATTCTTAGTTTTTTTTATCCTCGGTAAGCTTTTGTCCAACCAGGGCGCAAAGTAATATGAACCACAATAAAAAATTAAGTTGCTTCAATTTCTAATTTTATTTTCGTTCCAAAATTTGCTATCCACTAGCTCATGGTCATTTCGCTTCGAGATTCAAGAACAAAATTTTATAACATAACATTAACAATGTGCAGCATCACCACCATTTTTTTTTTTCTAAATATTATTCTCTTTATTTCTTAAAAATATTCAAATGCTAAGCTGTTAACTAAATCCCAATCGTTGCTGACAAGCATCTTCTTCCACTTTTGCTTGCTCATTTCCATCTTACATGTTTTGTGTGAACTTTTACGTTATGAAGATTTCGGCATGCCTGTTTATTCTTACTTTTTTTTAATGCTAAATAAATTTAAAAAAAATTGTTTTCTTCCATAATAAAATTGCAAAATTCGTTACCTACTACTAATCTTTTGTAATGTAATAGTTATTTTCATATCATAAACTAAAACTTAAAATACATACGACAAACGATTAAGTAAATTTGATGATCAATAAAAAAATTATCTTAAATGCTTATAGGTTCCAAAAAATTTTAAATATTTTTCGCGGTGCCAAAGATCACCCACCTACGATCATCGGGATAAATAAACTAACTAGCTTGTCCAAACAAACTTGTCAAAACTTTTCTATTTTTATTTATAGAAATTAACAAGTCGGGACCACAATCACCAATCTTAATGGCATTTATATGACAAACAATTTATCAAGTAACATCCTGGCCACAGGTAACTGACACATGGCATTAGAGGATGGCTTCTTTTTAATTACCTAAAGCAGCACTAAATGACAAATAATTATTATAACAATTAAAAATTATTTTTAGAAAGTTACTGGCGTCAAGTTCTTAAAGTGAAATCAATTTCCTAAAAATGCTCGGAAAATGGACAACGGTTTTAAGTACGTTAACAGAATAAGAATTGGTCATAACTTGATTTTGGACACCGTTTTTATTACCAAACTCGATGTAATATATACAGTGTAGTTTTGAGTTACGTTTAGAGCAGCAAGACCTTCCTCAATAATTGTATAATGTTTCACAAAGTTACAAACGGTGTAGCATTATTGCATTGTCCGGTAAAATACCTTTAGTGAAAAAAATAGTACACGCAAGTGCATTATTTTTTTTTTTTTTTTTTTTTTTTTTTTTCAAAAAAAAAAATTATGCAAAACTTGCGCATCGAGTGCCTTCAAAACTATTCGACGCTCACACGAGTGGCCTTAGTGCTACTTGAGGAGAATGAGCTAAGAACCTGTGTGGAACTGTGGAACGGACGGCGCGGTTCAACTTTCGTATATGTATAGCAAACGCCTTAAGACCAGTCTTGACTTTCTTATGGCAATTTACTATCAGATCGTGCTTCAGTGCACTGCAGACCGTGTTACAGAATACTTGACTCCGCTTTTTCGAATTTTACAAGCCCCACAAAACAGAGGAACAGCAGAAATCACCTCAGCCCAACAACAACAGAAATAGCAACAGACAGCCAAACCAACAACATAATATTTTAGCACCAATTTTTTCACATCCACAAAAAAGCTTTCAACCAATCGAAAAAGAGCTTTTTTGGGACTAATCGAAAGTGCTAAATTTATATTTTTTTTTTTGGCAGTTTTTATTAATTTTAATAATTTATTTATTTATTTTTTTTTTTGAAAAAAAAAAAAAATAAAAATAAAATAATAATAGTAAAGGACTGTGTCCAAAGTGCTAGAGTGAATTTCATGAGTGTGCCATTCTGTGGTGTGGCAAATTCGACAGGTCGATCAACTAGTTGTTACTAGACCAAACTAAGTGCCTTATTAAAGTCCATCATTAGCCTTAGTTTGTCCTATCCATTTAGCCGCGCTGAAAAGGCATATATGTGTGTAATACGAATAAAAATTGTTAAAAAATATGTGAAGTGAATGAAAAATCACTAAAGAAAAAAAACGATTTTTTTTTTCTAAAAAAAAGTTTCAGTATTTCAAGGCTATCACCATCAAACCATTGAAGTATAGTAGACTTTCCAGTGTTGATATCGTCAATGCGATTTAGACAGACTTTAGTAAAAAAAAAAAACTTTTTACAGTTAGCACAATCGCATACCACATAACCGCCGTTCAGCCGTCCGCTATCGTTATACCGCCGTCGTCGGTCAGTTGTAATTACAAAAACAACAACAACATCAACAACTGCAACAACAACAACATCAGCACCACCAACTTACAAAAAGTGAACTAAATTATATTTTTCCCCTAAAAAAAGTGGTTCAAGTAAAGCAGTTTCTTCAGGTGTAATTACACACGTGTCAATATAAGACACGATTTTAAACTCTTGATTTTTGTTTTTGTTTTTTTGGTTTATCTACGGACTTATAAATATATCTTTTATTAACAGTTAAAAAAATACAAAGAAAAAAGTGTTTTTAAAAATTGCTTCTTAACTCCTAATGTTTTCACTTTAAATCTTGATTGAAAAGGTGATATATTAACCTTTAAACTGAAGCCAATAATAACAAAAAAAAATAGACCAAACTAGACCAAATGTTTTAAGTGTAATTCGAAACGCATTTGAAGTGAATAACAAAAAAAAACAATCAACGGAAGGTGTCCCAACATTCAGTCAACATGTCAGAAAACATTTACAGGTAAAATGACGGACATATAAATTGAAATTTTGCGTTAACATTTTTATCCAATCTTCAAGAATAGAATAAAAAAAAAACATTAATTATATTTCATAATATTTCACCAACAAATTAAAAACACTTTTCTGCCATTTTTGTTATATAATAATTTTGATTTACACTTACGATTTCTCAAAGATAATAATAAGAAAAATGCCGTAAATTAGTTCAGATCCCAGGTAAATTTAAGAGATAGGTTTTTAGAGATAATCCAGCGAGACTTGCGCAATTGGTTGGTGAATTGTGGAGTCTATTATGGAATATTAATAATTGACAATAATTGAATAGATCGGATAATTGACAAAATTAAGTGTAAAATAGGAGATAACTGTGTTAATTATGCTGTTTGGACAGACCTTGAGAGATTAGTTATGGAATTTATATAAACTTTCTGGTAGATGAGATATGGTCACGTACGAATTAAATTGTAGATAATTAAATTTAAGTTTCTTAAGTTTTTTGTACTGTGAAAAGTTATAAAACTTTTAAATTGACTTGGGTATGAGAAAAATAATTGTAGAGGCTTTGATTCCCTTATTAAAGTCAATATAAGGCGAATCTTATTACATTATAATGTGACCTGGTCTCTGAAAAAGTTTTCGCACTTTTCATAGGCCAGGTCATACATATATGGTAAATTTTTACCATATGTATTAATTTAATATACTTGCACAAATATTGAACCAATGACATATGTATATGCAAATATTAAACCAATAGCCGAGCTTGTTGACCTCGGCGATGTAGTGGTTCAGGCGCCCGACTGCCATCTTCGAGGTCCGTGGTTCGATTTGACGCAGCGGCATAGTCCTACGTCTCTCCACTTCTTTCACCTAGAAAATATTATTTCTTTCTTGTTATTTCTTATTGTGCTTTTCCGTGTCACTGCAAAAGCAAGACAACCATCTTATTCGATCATTGAAGTCAGGGTTCTGTCGCGATTGGAAGCCCGTTAAATAGAACGTCATGTTAACTTTGATAGTTTTTTTTTACTTTTATCATTAATACAAGCGATTAAAGTTTACCCTTCGATATTGGGCTCAATGGTAAAACCGGCGACAGTACAAAGGAGCTTTACCTCTGAGCTTAGGACCAGGGGACCACAACATTTTTGATTTCATAGGACCATATTTTTTGTTTTAGGTATTTATTAGAATTTTTTTTGTCGGTTATTCTTATTAATTTTGACACTTTTTGTAATTGACCAGGGTAACAAAACAGTTAAGGCGGACGAAATGTACAAATACGAATACATCTCTTTTTATTTTACTTTATTTTACTCTTTTCATTTATGATTTTCACCGTTTTATTCTTTTATTATTAATTAATATCCGACACAATCAAGTTTGTCATCGCTATACGTTAGGAGCTCAGATCTACACCATCCGCCGGCCTAGATATTAAGGCAGACTGGTAGTCAGAGAGCTCCGTAATTCGATAGCATGTAGCGGCATAGCCCATAGTCCTCCATGTTTCCACTTCTCTTACCTGGAAACATCCTTTTTCCTTGACTTCTATCTTTATGCCCGGTTCACATTATTCCAGTAGCAATCCAGTCCAGTAATCGAAACCAGCGCTGGAATGCCACTGGAATAATGTAAACCGTCACTGGAATGGGTACATCCAGTGACTGGATTGACAGTCTACTTTTTCATTCCAGTTCTGGAATAGTGTGAACGACTAATCCAGGGCTGGATTCATGTTGAACAGTGAACACACATTGTTTTTTGTAAACACGCATTGTTTAACACCTAACAAATTAAAGCCAAACCCACTAGCACTGGACTGGATTAACTTGCTGGATTACTGGACTGGAATAATGTGGACCGGGTGTTAGAGCTTTCCTTTTCTAGCTTTTCTTCTTCTTCTTTGAAGGCTCTACAACCGTGATCCGGTCCTGGCCTCTCCCAACTGTTTTCTCCACCGGTCCCGATTCTGAGCCGATGTCATCCAGTTTGGCATCCCTAAGCTCTGAGCGGCCAGGTCTACGCCATCCTTCCAGCGAAGGTTGAGTCTCCCTCGCTGTCGCATCTCATAGGTCTTACAGTATGAATTCAACCCCACCAAAACCAAGTACTGTCTTATTTCAAAGAAAAAGATCAACAGCTCTCCATCCTTGAGAGTGGATAAAGTTGAACTAACGGCCGATCCCTCCCTACACATCTTAGGCGTGACATTAGCCAAAGACTTGCGATGGAATGACCACATATTCCAAATCGCCAAACAAGCATCCCAGTGCTTGGGATTTCTTAAGAGGTGCAAGCTCCTCCTCCAGCCATCGGCCCGTGCTGTTATTTATAAATCCTACATTCGGCCTCTTCTCGAATGCAACTCCCTCTTTTGTGGGGGCGCTCCAATAACCACCTTAGCATGGTTAGATAAGGTCAAAAAAAGGGCCCTTAAATTAATTGATGACGATACCGCTTGCTCCACCATCGACCCCTGAGCCACCGTAGGAATGTAGCAGCCCTGACAAAATTCTATCGCTACTATCATAGCGACTGTTCCTCCGAGCTAAACGCTCTTCTGCCTCCACGGCAATCTTATACCCGCAAAACCAGATTAGCCCACTTGTCTCATTCCCTCCACCTGCAACTCCCCCTTTCACGCACTCAACAAGATATGAATTCGTTTGTAAATAGAACAACTCGACTCTGGAATAATCTTTCGCAGTCAGTATTTCCGAGCTCATACAACATCCAAGAGTTCAAACGCAGGGCTCATCACCACCTTCTTCACTACCCCCCCCCCCCCGTACCTTTATAATCCTTAACCTCTTCCCCGACAAATGACATGACGGACTAGTAGTATAAAGGGTCGCTCTCTGTACTGTTCTAGCTCCCAGACGAGATTTTTTTCCGAGGCTTCCTTTTTTCGTCTGTGAATTCCCTTTTCTTCTTGTCTGAGCTCTTTATATTTCTCTTCGTGTGCCCGTATTCTCTGAGACTTATGCATTGCTCTGTACGCAGTATTCTTCCGTTTTCAGTTGCCAGCTTGTATTCATTATCGAACCAGTCGTTCCGATATCTACGACTTCTGCCTAAGATGGAATCAGCAGCACTAATGATAGAATTTTTAAGGCGGGTCCAGCTGTCGTCGACACCCGGCATCTCATCCCTAGGACTTAGGGCGAGTTCTAATGCATGACCGTAGCTGTTTCTGGCCATTTCCTTGCGTAGTGCAGCTGAGTTGATTCGAGCTTTTTACCTTTGTAATGCGTTCTCGGAGCACCCATTCGAGTCGAATTTAGCACCTCAACTCATGGTCTATTTGGTTGCGAGTGGCTTCATCAGGAGATACCCAGGTGACTTTGGATATCTTTAAGCGCAAATCTAGTACTTGCAACGACCAAGTCTTGCTTGCTGCCATCTCTACAACTCGCTGTCCATTGTCATTAGTGTTTTCATGCAAGCTTTCGTTGCCGACATTTTGCCTGTAAATGAGCTCTCGGCCTACTTTGGCGTCCTTTGGGATCTTCCAATATGATTTTTACATCATACCTGGGGCAGGCATTAAGTTCCAATTTAACTAATTCGAAGAATTCTTCATTATCATCATCCGGGGACTCTTCTGTAGGTGCGTGAACGTTTATGAGGTGGAGTTTCTTAAATTTACCTCACACGCGAAGGGTGCATAGCCTTTCGTTTATTGTTCTGTACAGAGTTCGAACATTCCATGAGAAAATTCGGAAATCGTTTTGCCTTTTTCGTTGCCGTAGTCGTCGTCGTTGATTCTAGTATCCGAGGCATGTTTCTGGTTCCGTAATAATTAGTTTTTCCGGGTGTCACGCCAACTATTAGTGTCACGCCAACTTTACTTGGAAGGAACTAACCCGATCAAATTAGCCTATCCTCTCTCATAGGATAGTTCTACAGTAAAAAGCCAGAAGTGCTTAAGTGCAAATTTGACGATTTTGACTTTATTGCATTTTTGTATTCAGTATGTTATTCTTAATCATTGCTATAATTCTTATCTTAAACTGAGCAGTGGTTGCTGAGTTATTGAACCGGCAAAAGTGGTTTTGTGCACAATTCTGTATCTAAAAAAAACTTTGAGGGCGATTTTCTCGAAACGCATATTTTGCACTTAAGCACTTCTGGCTGTGTACTGCAGAGTTACCAGTGGCCACCGCTAGGAGGTTATGATCGCACTTCCATCAGACCGAAATAGTGGCGGCACGTGCTTTTGGCTCCTTATAACGTTAAAAAAATCGTCAGTAAGCACAATAAGTGCCTTGGTAATATTGAACGGGCACGGGTACAATGCAGACCTATGCTGGTGTTTTTCTTCGATGGCTCTTTAGCCTAGTTCGAGTCTTGGCCGCCATCAGCTTCTTTCTTCAGAATTTCGTTCGGAGTCGTGTTGAACAAAGTCGTTCACTTAAAATGGAATTGTGTATTATGAAACCAGCTCCTAAGTTATGCTTCCTTCCGAAGCTGTAGAGTATTCTGTAGTTACCAAGGTCAGTTGTTATTAGGCTTTGCTTCTGGTTTCTTAACTTTTATGTTCTGACACGGTATAGGTGAATTTTACACGCGATCTTAGCTCATACGCGCTCTTGCTTTTTTCCATATTGAGTTAAATGACTTTTTTTTCGAAAAGATACTGCAAAGGTAGTACGGCCAAACTGGGTGGACAAAAGGCTGTGCTTAAAACGGTACATTGCACGTCTACACAATATAGGCTTTTCAACAGCGCGTACGCCTTTTCAAATGAAAATTGATTCGTCTTCTCAATATTTTCTTGGATGAAAACTGATGACTGGATAACTTAAGGTTTCAGCTGAGAATTTTTCTAGCACACCTTTACTAAGTAACGGTACGTAGAACCCCATTAAAAATGTTTAAAACCCCTACGGCCATCATAGGCCCCTTAAAAAGCCAAGCTGCCGGTGTTCGCCCGTTGTAAGGCCGGTCGAGAATATCACTCTACCGCCCGCTACAGCAGAAGAACTAATACAAAATTCTGTGGCGTTATGCCCTTTTTTTAGTGGCACTATTTATTTCTTCATATTATTTACATACATCACGTAAAGCCTTCCAAGACACCGTAATGGAGCTGCTTTAGCTGATACTATCATAACCTACACCCTTTGTTCGGTAGTCTTTGAATATTTCACATTTATTTGATTAAGCATAAAAAGAGCTTAAAGAAAAGTCCACCTTAACATTATAGGTCCCAGTTTTCACTGAAAACTGCAAAACATATTTCTATCCACTTGCTATGCTATCTAATCTAATGATTGGTACGTCATCATTGCATGTTCCAAGGCCACTATAAGTTGTTTCTTAATTTTTATGATCCATCAAAAAATATGATTTAAATTCTATAAATCTATTGGATAGATAATAGTAATTAATCTCTTTTAAAATATTTTCGCTTAAAACACAATATGGCACCAATCTCTGTTCCTTGATTAAACCCAACCGTTTTAAAACAACAACAAAAAAGTTCTGTTCCTGGTCCAATTGCGCTCTGAAAGAATTATTGTATAAATTCTGCCCCCAACAACAATTACCAAACCAAATTTTAAATTAAGATTTCGTAATAGCGCAAAGAGCACTTAAGTTTTTAATTGGAGCACCTAATAAGCATCTACTGAGTACCTAAAAAGCATCTAATTTCCAGGTATGTGTCATGTCATTATTTTGCCTTGATTTTTCAATCACACCGGAGTTGTTTGGAATTTTTTATTGATCGCACTTAAGGCGGCCAATTTTAGTTCAATTAAGTCGGCAATTTATTTTTTTAGTTTCTAGAGTACAGTAACAATAATATTGTGAAATTGAAATAAGGAATATGTAATATTGCAATCTTGTAGTTGTATAAAACAATATATAAGTTGAAACTGAGATAAAATAAACAATATAATAGAATAAAGACAATAGTTCTGCTCTTTTACCTCTGGGAATTTCACACATAATTTATATAAAAAGCTATTTTACCATTTCCTAAGAAAGTTCGTATTATGTGTGTTTTATGAAGTTACAAATAATTTGAAAAATACCTTTCACGCAACAAAAATTTAATCGTAAATTTGAAAGTCAAGATGCAAGATGCACTCCGCTCTGATTTAACAGGGAGTCACTCTACAATAATGAACGGCAAAGATCAAGGTCAGTTTTAGTTCAATATCACTTCGCTCTGATAAACCAGTTACTCACCGAAAACTGCAGAAGCACAGCAAGGTGGTAACGACCCGACGGTGATACTTGACCCAAAAGATAATAGTACTCTGTTTTTGGTGGGATTGGAAGGGAATCGTCATAATCATAATATACAACCGCCTCGAAAATGAGTGGTTCGTTTATCAATTGGTGATCGAAGCAATTAAGATAGTGGGCTTGTATTTGAAAACCTGATCTGTCGTCGCTATTTTGTTCTACAGAGCTTATTTATTTATATGAATTCAAAAGAGCTCTGCGCAAATTATTTACATCAAAGTTTACAATCCTTCACTATCGTTGGGTCAAATGATCACCGTATTTTTATTGTGTCAAACTAAAGCTCAATCGACTTTTGAGATCCGGTCCTGGCCTCTCGCATTTTTCTTTTCGCCGGTCTCGAGTCTGAGTCGATGTCATCCAGTTTGACGTCTCTAAGCTCCTTCGAGCGGATATTGGGTCTCTCTCGCTGTTGCACACCATGGGTATTACCGCTGAGAACTTTCAGAGCAGGCTCATCTTCACTCATGCGAGCTAGATGCCCTGCCCACCGGAGCCTACGCTTCTTCACAACATCTATTTCGCGATAACGCTCGTAGATCTTGTCATTGTAGAGTCTCCGGAATCGTCCTTCCTCACATACGGGTCCAACAATCCTCCGAGGTATTTTCCCTTCGAACACGGCTAAGAGATTAGAGTGCTTTTTGCTAAGCACCCCGTTTCAGATGTATATGTGAGACCATCCGGTAAGACCAAGTAAAAGTTTAGGCATTGTGGTTAGATGCTTGGATTTAAAGAGCCTTGACAGACTATAGTAGGCTTTTTGGCTTTTAGCAGTCGTGCGGGTATTTCTGGTTCCTTTGGTCGGCTACTACTATTGACCCGAGGGCGGTGGATGGAGAAGGGGGAAGTACTCGTGCTCCTCTAGCTTGGGACCAATATTAGGCGTTTTTCCAGGCGAGGCCACCGTGTAATTTGTTTTGCTTTCCTTAATCCAATCTGGCTGAAAACTTCTTGTGCAGCTGTTGTCGAGGTCAATGTCGTCAGTAATTGGGTGGACTTGTAGAGGATTGCTCCCCTTGATGCTAAGCCCGAATTTCGGATCGGAACGCCAGGTTGAAAAGGTGGCAGGCCACACCGTCCCCTTGCCGGAGTCCATTATAGAGGTATTGGGCTGGGCAGTGTTCCGGATACCTTTATTTGGCTTGCCACATTGGTCATGGTCAACCTACATAGTCTGGTCAGCTTGTTGAGGATGCAGGATTCCCTCATAGCTTTGTAGAGTTATACTTTGGCTATGCTATCAAAGGCTTTAAAGTCGCGGCAGCATTGCATTATCATCAGGTATTGGTGGAGCCTCCGAATCTTCAGTTAGTTCGCCATTTAGCAATTCATGAATGTGCTCTTCCCATCGCTTCAAGATGCTTTTAGGATCGGTGATCATATTCCCTTCTTTGTCCTTGCAGTATGTGCAACGTGGTGTGAATTGCGTCATACTGCTGATTCTGCAGTAGAACTCCCGCGCCTTATGCGGCCGTCGCTCTCGGTACTCTCTAGTTCATAGACTAAGGCTGATTTATGAGGTTTCGTTTATTGCTTTAAAACCGATAATGGTAGGCTTCATTCTTTTGCTGACCATAAAACCTACTCCGAGCACATGGTGTTTTGTATGACAGCTTTAATATATGCCAGTCTGTTTTTTGCAAAACACCATTCTCCGTCCATCTCATCTCCTGAAGGGCGGTAATATCAGCTTTATATTTTGCCAGAGTTTCGACTAGATAGTTTGTAGCTCGAGTTCTGTTCAGAGTTCGAACATTCTATGAGATTTTTGGACGCACTGGTACATTCTGAAGTTCCAATATTTAATGACGCGTTCGAGCATTTCGAGTGGTATTTACCAATGTGTCCAGTAATGTTCGCGTCCATTCCTCAACCGTAGGCGGCTTATAAATTGAGTTTTGGATTTAACGTAGCCCCAAACGATAAAGTCTGATACATGATGTAGACGACTAATTCGCCCGCCCGAAGCGTGGCATTAAGTGCCACGTTTACATGGGCTATACAACAAGTAGCCGAGTATTGTTGGAAACAAATGCTGTCGAGATCACGGGCTTCAATTTCAGCCATTCAAAGCTATATTTCAGACTGCCTCATATTTGGAAACATATGGGCCAAAGACTCTACCAATTAATGGCAAAATACGCTAGAAACGTTTACCTACCAATTAAACACTTATAAATATTGATTTTTAAAACACTCCTAAGTGTATAACACTCATCTACAGTGGTTTAAACGGTTTAAGTGTTTAGAAACTTAACACTTGAGTCTACAGTGTTCGCATGAGCAAGATTGTAATTCGCATGAGCAAGATTGTAATCGACAATGCCATTTTCATAACCATCAGGACTAACAGAAAGCACCTTGCAATAGTGTTATGCCCCTATAGGAAGGAGAATCCCTCCAATTGTCCGATAGAGATCGTAACGTTGCGTAGGCTGAGGTGGGAGTGCAGGAAAGGAGTACGAAATAACTTGTGCGTCTATCTCTCAAATTGCCTGTTTCTTATTGATTACACTTTTATTTTCTTTTTAAATACACGACACCTTTTATTTGTTATTTTTGTACGTATTTCTTTTCTTGGGTAAAGGATTGTACGACTTATTATTTATGCCCCTCCTTTGCAGACTTTCAGAGCAGGTTCCTTTTCACTCATACGAACTCGATGTCCTACCCACATCAACCTACCGAGACATACCTCTCAAACACGGAAAAAAGTAAGAGTGCATCTCGCTATGCACCAAACTCTTCAATCCATATGCAAGCATTGAAAAGGCAGTAAGATATACAATAGCGCAGCATTGTGGATGGCTTGGTTATATGCTTGAACTGTCCAGTTTCGAGATGTCCCTTCAAACTAGCTTAAAGCGTCCTGCACAACTTTTAATTGATGACTGATTACATGACTCACCACAAATTGGCATTACTTTCTGGTCCTTTAATATTGTTAAAAAAGTTCGACTGATTTAGATATCAGATTTAGCTATTTTTCATATGATATATTTATTATTTATTTCCTACGCAACTTCAACCCATCATTTTGCCACTTGAAAATATTCTGCAATAGAATGTTTATTTAATGAGAATTAGCTTTGAACTTTTTCTTTAATAATTTATGTGTAAATAACAGTAGTCTTTGTTTAAATTTCCACAGATAATTTCAACCTTAAGAAACAATTCACATAACAATTTCATACTAATTTATTGAAGTAAGAAGTAAGGTGTTTACTGCATTGTGAAATTTATGTGCATTTAGTTCGTTATTCGCTCATAGAGTATTGGAATGTCTACCATTCATATATATTTAATTTATGGGGCATGATACCATAAGTTATTGCACTAAGCGCATTTGTTATGTATAAATCGTGAGATTAGCAATGGATCTAGAGCTTCTTTTCTTTGGCTGTTACGAATTAATATTATTAATATAGTGTTTCTGTTTTCCCAATGGTGTAATTTCACGAATCCCGAGGATGTATTAAGTTTGTTAACTGGTACTGCTAATTAATCGAAAAAGAAACAAAATGTGTTGAAAAAGCCTTATGCCCTTTAAGTTTTATAAATAACTAGCTGGAACCCGGTGCGCCTAGCTGCACCCATCATAGAGAAATAGAAGAAGTTGTAAAAATATTTGGACAACAAATATTTCCAATCCACGAAAGCACCGAGTGACTCAGGTGAAGCCATTGCCATTGGAATGTCCCAGGTGCCTCTTTTTAAAGTAATGAAATTTATTGTTACTTCCATCTTAAAATCTGACTCTTAAATCTTGAATGGGATGCAATGTATATATCCGCCCTAAAGCATCCGTTGAGAAGAGATTCGGATGCCTTTCAACTGGAACCTCTTTGCGCCGTTAGAAAGTTTTTGAAGTGTGATAATATCGTGGCATTTCAGAATAAAGCAAGGTTCTTGCAAATTCATCAACGTTCAGCCCTTCACGCAGCATTGTCCATCGTAACATTTAGACGTTGGCCATTTTCGAGATGAACTACCAAATGAACCTCAAACCTCAAAATTTCGCCATATCGTTCCATACTACTAACATAAGGGCCCATTTGATATTTCGTCGATCGTATTTCACGACATATTTGCATATGTATTTGATTGATTCGACGGAGTTGCGAAATTTAACATTTATGTGAGCATTGAACGTCATGGACAATAATGCCGAATAGGATACGACCCAAAGATTATCAACTTCAAAATCTTGACCATCATAAGCTTCCAAGTTATCTATTTGCTGTTGGCCATAGTCGGTCGATCTTGATATAACGGGTAGCGTTCGTTCCCGAACACTGTTTCAGACATCAATTCCCTTGGATTCCAAGCATTTGAGCATTTCCCATCTATCATGCATGGATGGTGAATTGGGGCTTAATGCTCCATATGGCTCATGAATTCTTTTATGTTATCACTTTAAAGTTCAAACAATCATGGGTCAGTAGCTTGATCAAAAATTTCAACTGTTTTTCTGTGCCCAAATCTTGAGTGCAGTATTTGATTTTGGGCATAAAAGGCTCTGTTAGCCAGTAGTATTCGTCTGGTTATTTCTTCTTTTTCTTCGTTTCTTTTTGTAATTTTAGAGCCGACTACTTCCAGATTGTATTCGTCGATAGTCATATTTCTTGCCATTCTTAATCTTCCTTCGTTGGATTGTTGCATCACCTTCGTTTATCTTCAGGCCTATGTCCTTTGCCGCCTCTTTAAATTCGACATAAGATTCTTTTGCTCCCAAAAGAGGCCTTCCCACGATGTTCACGTCATCCGCATCACCAAGTAATTGTACCGACTGTGTCGCTATTGATGCACTTCTCGAACGTTTTCCTTATCACCCATTCAAGGGCGAGGTTGAAGAGTATTGGGGTCAGCCCATGCCCTTGTCTAAGTCCTTGTCGCACTTCCAATTCTTCTGTTATAACATTTTGGATCCTTCCCTTGCTGTTTGATACGCATTTGATCGGTTATACAAGCCCTTACCAGAATAGTTCGCCCAAACGTTTTTGAACGATGGTAAAAATAATTCTGAAAGAATTAGACCGTTACCTGAAGGGGTGATTAGATAGTTTTATGAATGAAAAATAATATTTATTGTATAACAAATAAAATATTCTTTATTCGGTTCGGATATGTTTAACAATAGTAAAATAATAAACAAAACAAAAATTAATTTCCATATCATAATAGTTCGCCCAACGATTTTTCATATCAAAATAGTTCGCCCACTGCAGTTTTAGCCACTTTATAACGGCGCCCTTGGACTTGATAACATCGGACATCCTTCGTGGCATCGTGGCGACAAAATTTTCGCATTCCTGTGGTGTGGTGGAAATCCAGGAGTCCCTTAGAGTGGGTTTCAGGCTTTCCACAGTCCTAACGAGTTCCTTGTTAAGAATTTTCTTCATTTTCCCCATAAGGATTCTATGGTTGACAAATCTGGACTTTTTGGAAGGCCAGTCCATCGTGGGGATGTTTTTGGCAGCAAGCTAAGCCTTGGTACTCTTGGCTGTGTGACAGGAGGCACCATCCTGTTGGAAAATATACTCCTCTTCAGGAGATTGCAAAGCTGCAATTGAGGGTAGTAGTGCATTTTCTAAGATATTCTGATATTTCACAGCATTGACAGTACCATCAATAATGTGAAACTCTCCTGTACCCCTTGCGGACATACATCCCCACACCATTACTGATGAAGGGCACTTGGATTTTCCGGCGCAAACAGTCGGTCCTGTAAGCTTCATCGGATTTCCTGACAACGCTATCGAATTGCAGTTCAAACCAAGACTCGTCGCTCCATATAATGGATTGCCACTGCCTAGGTGTCCAATTTAAATGTTTTTTTCGCCAAGTCTAATCGCATCTTCTTCTGGCGCCCGTCAAAAAGAGTTTGTCTTTGGGCTAATAATTTCAAAGATAAGAATTAGCGATGACGTAGCGAACATAATCAAATGTAAACATAGCTTATTAAATCCAAGTACCCTTCATCAGTAATGGTGTGGGGATGTATGTCCGCAAGGGGTACAGGAGAGTTTCACATTATTGATGGTACTGTCAATGCTGTGAAATATCAGAATATCTTAGAAAATGCACCACTACCCGTAATTGCAGCTTTGCAATCTCCTGAAGAGGAGTATATTTTCCAACAGGATGGTGCCTCCTGTCACACAGCCAAGAGTACCAAGGCTTAGCTTGCTGCCAAAAACATCCCCACGATGGACTGGCCTTCCAAAAAGTCCAGATTTGTCAACCATAGAATCCTTATGGGGAAAATGAAGAAAATTCTTAACAAGGAACTCGTTAGGACTGTGGAAAGCCTGAAACCCACTCTAAGGGACTCCTGGATTTCCACCACACCACAGGAATGCGAAAATTTTGTCGCCACGATGCCACGAAGGATGTCCGATGTTATCAAGTCCAAGGGCGCCGTTATAAAGTGGCTAAAACTGCAGTGGGCGAACTATTTTGATATGAAAAATCGTTGGGCGAACTATTATGATATGGAAATTAATTTTTGTTTTGTTTATTATTTTACTATTGTTAAACATATCCGAACCGAATAAAGAATATTTTATTTGTTACACAATAAATATTATTTTTCATTCATAAAACTATCTAATCACCCCTTCAGGTAACGGTCTAATTCTTTCAGAATTATTTTTACCATCGTTCAAAAACGTTTGGGCGAACTATTCTGGTAAGGGGTTGTACCAGCTTTGAGAGGACTCTTAATTCCGATAAAACGTCGTATAGACTCTCCCTGTTTATGCCTGTTGAAAATCGACAAATATCATAGAACAGCAGTTCCGATTTTTTTGTTTGGGAACTATGTCGTGCTATTTGTGCGAATTGATTAAATTTCTAACCACCTTTGAGGAAATGAGAGAAGCACAAGAAGAGTGGTCATTTAAATATAAATTTCCTAGCACAATAAGTGCTTTAGATTGCACTCTTATTCAACTAGTAACGCCAAGTTTTCACGGGGATGAATACCTAACTTGAAAAAGTTTTTTTCAGGTGCAGGTGAAGGTAATGGACAGAAGAGATTTACAAATGTAGATGATTAGCGAAACTCTGCAATATCCAGCATTCTTAATGAAAATTCTGCAGGAGATATTTTGCTAGGAGATGAGGGTTATGGCCTGACTCCCTGGATTATGACACTTTTTAAAAATGCAATAACCAATGCAGAACAAAAGTACATCAAATTACATACTCGTAAAAGTGTTATCATTGAACGGATACTTGGACAATTGAAAAGAAGATTTCCAATTATGAGTTCCTGAGTGAGATTGTCCACCGAAAGGGTTCCTGAGACAGTTATGGCTTGTTGCGTGTTCAGGGTCGAATGTATGCCTCATAGCCCACGGTACGCTGCTAATAGCCCACGGCACGCTGCTACTCTTTTCTTTCTTTTCTGTTTTGAAAGTTTGAAATGTTCGTAGTTACGTTTAGTTTTACATTTATTGTTTTAGTCGCAAAACTATGACGGTTGTATATCTGATTCGCAAAAGAATATTATGAAAACATTATGGCCAAATAATTTTTTTACTTCCCTTTTATCTAAAGACAACGCAAACAAAATATAACAGGCGCGGGGCCCCCTGAGGGTAGGGGCCTCAAGCAATTGCTTGTTTTGCTTATTGGTAAATCCGGCACTATACGTGTTGCACAATGTAGCAAAATTTGTTTGTTCCCCCATTCAAATGTTCTTAATACATATTCAATTTTAAGATAAGCCAGAGTTCTAGCATTTCTTATTTTGTAATGAAACTTTTTTTGTGTATATCACTGCCAAAGAAAAAAATATTTGTTTTACTTTTTTGCCCATTTTATTTATAAGTTATATATTTTAAAAGTCCTTTAATTTCCTTTATCAAAATGAATGGAAAATGTCCTCACAACCAACCTCAAATTTTACATGTCTTCACTCACCGGCATACGTTAAAACTTCGTTTTATTAACATCAAAATGTAGTGTTCACTCTATATGTAGAAATGACAAGTGAAATACTTAGTGAAACCTAACGAAGGTTATTTTTATTGACGCCAAACAAAGTGTTCACTCCAAAAAATGGAGTGAACACTTACACTTAATTTTTACTCACTCCACCCAATATGGGTAAATTCAAAAACTCATCACCGCCGCATCACTGCAGAATTCAGCTACAGACTTCAATTGGAAGAGTGAGCAGTGGAGTTTTTGAATTTACTCTATCTCACAAAAAGTTATTAAAACATAGAATGTATAATATACATATAAATATGTAAAATAATGTGTTTTATATTAATTTGAAATTTTTTATTCTACAGATTTTGTTCCAACTAATTACAACCAAATTGCTTTGTCTCATCTTTCGCACGTCCGAATTTTTCGTTTTTAATCAATACCAAAAAAATGATTGAAAACACTAAGAAAAACGGAATTCATCAACAAAGACATCAACAACAACAAATCACCCAAGCCACAGCCAGGATCAACCCCTAAAAATCATCATCAGCAGCAACGACAACATCAGCAATCAAACGCAGCAGCAATGAACCGATTAATATCGCAAATTAGCAGAAAAGGGTTGCGCAGTGAAATATGTCAATTTTTATTGAGAAACCGCAAAATGTTGCAGAAATCGAACTCTAATCGAAATTAGAATTGTTTTCGTTAATTTTTTCGTGTTGTTTTTTTTAACTTTAGAAAATTAAACAAGACCAAAAAAAGAATTGAAAAAAAAATTTATTATTTTTCGCGGTCGAGTTTTTGTGCGGACATTTTTGTTTTCAACCAATGAAGTGATAAAAAAAATCCTGATACTGGCGCTAGAGTGGAAGTTTTTGTCTTGTTTGGTATCTAGTTAATGCAGAGGAAAAGAGCAGATTTATCGTAAATAAAGAAGGATGATGGCTAAAATTATTCATGCCGTTGCGTTTCTTGCTTTAATTTTGGTGAGTTAACAATTTTTTTCATCTCTAGTCTTCTATTCTAGATACTTTCAAGTTTTAAGCACTTTTGTTCCACTAAATCATTTCATTCTTTCTTTTTCTTTTTTGTTGGCTAAACTTCTGACCTTACTTGAAAGCTATAAATTCTGACCAGCCACTATGTTTCAAGCTCGAGTCAGAGTGGTTCATGTCAAGCTGAAAAGGCACAGAATTATCAAAAATCGCAATCAAATTCGAATTTGTAAAATGTTTTTTTGGTCATTTTTGTAATCTTTAAGGATATCTAAAAGTCACAGTATTTTACATTAAATCCGCCGCATTTAAATATTGCTGCCAATTTGACCAATCTGATTTCGAGTAGGCTGCCCCGGAGCCAATGTCTTTAATCTAAGCGACAACGGGTAGGTGACTTGGGGCCTGGCTCTGCTGCTCTTGCGCTCATTTATTATGGTGTAGTTTGGTGCGCGAATACAAAATTGATTTCTTGTGATTATCTGCAATCGCGGAAAATTGAATGGAACTAAAGTGGACGTGATTATTTTTGCTACTGTTTCTTGACATTATCAAGTAGCGCTCTCTAAAACTTACAAAAAAAAATGAATTCCAGTTCAAGATTTCCAATTTTAATACGCGTTAAGAAATCGCCATATTGAGGCTGATGTTAATAATTGAGAAAGTCGTTTTATTTTTTTCTTAACTTCTTGAATAGGTGCATTAATTAATTCGTCGCAAGAAAATGTTGAACTTTCTGTATATATCACTTCCTGAATAAAATAATCTAGTTTCTCTTAATCACTACTCACCTTCATAATTTATGCGAAATCAATTTTAAATTAAGATCATTACTAGCTGTTACTGTTCCTGAGGTGTGGCAAGCCTAGAAATGTGTAGCTTAAGTGCATGTTTTCTGAAAAAAAATATTCAAGAGCATTTTAAATGGAATAAAATTTATGAAAAAAAAAATTGTTGTGAACTTTTTCAAAGGTAAAATGTATAGAAACAATGTGTATGTATTGACGAATTTTTCTGTAAACTAAAAATACTTTTATTCAAGGTGAATTATACTACAATAGATTTATATAAGATCTCATACAACGAGAAAATAGAGCAAGAATTGAATGGGCTGTAAACACCTTCCAGCCCTATAAATCACCAGGTTCTTACGGCATAGTGCCGGCACAACAGCAGCGCACCCTTGGTTACATAATGCTATGGCTGCAGGCCATGTTTGCTGGGTGCCTTCAGAATAATTGCATTCCCTCTAGTTGGGAAAGAGGTCAGAGGGGTTTTTATACCTAAGGCAGGAAAAGCCTCCCACGCAACACCAAAGGACTACAGGCCAATTAGCATATCATCCTTTCTTTTAAAAACTTTAGAAAGGCTAATCGAAATATATATGAGGCAGACCTTATTAACCTCGGAACTCTCTGTCGCACAACACGCCTATACAAAGGGCAAATCTACTGATACTGTTCTCCGCTCATTGGTTTCAACTATTGAAAAATCCCTCGAGGTTAAAGAGTATAACCAGTGGTATTCCTTGACATAGAGGAAGGGTTCAACAACCTACTCCCGGACGCTATTGCCTTGGCCTTGACTGAACAGAAGATCGAAGCATCGTCGGTGTATCTCATCCACGAAATACTTACTGACAGGATAGTGAGTTCGGTCCTAGGCGACAGCTCGATCCGAAGGGCAGTAAGTAGAGTCACTCCGCAAGGAGGAATACTTTCCCCGCTCCTATGGGTCGTAACAATGAACCAGTTTTTATGACGCATAGCATACGCGGATGACCTTGCTATCATCACTACCAATGTAACCAAATATTGGACGACAAGCAGTACGGCTTTAGATCTAAAAGATTTACTGTCAACCTCTTTGTATGCCTAACTGAGCACCTCTACCAAAACATTCATCGTTTTGGTGAATCCGGCCTGGTTACTTCCGATATCTCCAAGGCCTTTGATAGAGTATGGCACCCCGCTCTATTGAGTAAACTCAAAGCTATTGGTATTAACTTTCTTTTAAAGTATTGGATTGACAGTTTCCTTTCTGACCGTTCAATCAAGGTGGTATTATTCGGCGTCGAATCTAATCCTCACACAATCTCTGCAGGCGTTCCCCAGTGCTCAATTCTACCACCAGCTCTCTTCCTAGTTTTTATAAATGACCTGCTCTCAATCCCATCCAACTCACTTCACAGCTTTGCTGACGCCAGCACCCTGCGTTACTCGTATAGCTTCGAAAAAGCAAGACAAACACGTGCCAGACGTTGTCTGCATGATCGTGAACTTATGCCCATTTCAATCACCAGGGACATCGAACTTATTCTTGATTGGGGACACAAGAATCGTGTCAAATTCAACGCACAGAAAACAAAAAACTGTCTCTTGTCTAAGAAAACGTACTCCTCAATTCCTCCCATTACAGTGGAGAGTCTAGAACTGATGGCAGAACCATCTTTCAATATCTTAGGCATAACATCAACAGAACATCTGCATTGGAACAGTCACATATTCCTAATCGCTAAACAAGCATCGTAATGTTTGGGATTCCTTAGAAGATGCAAAGTCCTCCTTCAGCCATCGGCCAGGGATAAAATCTACAAATCCTACATTCGGCCCCGCCTTGAATTCAACTCGTATCTCTGGGCAGGGGCACCGAGTACAGCCTTAGCGTCGCTGGACAAGGTGGAAAACCCCGCCCTCCAACTCATTGGCGACGGCGCCATTTGCTCCGCAATTAATTCATTAAGCCAGCGCAGGAATGTAGCTGCTCTTGTAAAATTCTACCGCATCTACCATAACGACCGTTCCACCGAAATATATAACCTCCTGCCACCGCGGCAATGCTGTTCCCGCAACACAAAACTAACCCTTTCGGCTCATCCTCACTATCTGCAGCCCTTATTTTCACGCACACATCAGTTTAGAAATTCGTTCTTTTCGAGCACAACTTGACTGTGGGACAACCTCCCACTGTCAAGCACATACAACATCCAAGAGTTCAAACGCAAGGTTCATCTCCATCTCCTCATGCACTCCCCCCCCCCAGGCTCCCTTTAATATATCTTATCCATTGTCTATCCTTCGAGCTAAGCTTCCTACCAGACATCTGATCTTGACGTGTACGACATGACAGACTGGTAGTACAAAGTAGCTTAGACTGGTGAAGAATGTACAGAAACCGCTGCGCGTTCTAAAGAGCGACATCTTCATGTAATTTTCCTCCAAAGCTGGCTGCAGATGGAATAGATGGTCTAGGAAGACTTAGCCTTTTGCAACAAGCAGAAATTGCGAGGCCAAGAGGTGCAACGTAAGGATATTGCCAGAATCGTGTCAATAATAACGGGCCTTGCGGAACGCCAATTTGGAAACATGCAGCCAGATTTAGAGTTCCCCATAACACCCACGGCCGTAGTTACGTATGCCAGTGCACAAAACCTGTGAAACCTCTTCTTAAAGAATGTGGGGGATGTTTCAAAGATTCAAATAGAAGGTTTGATCGGGTATCTAAATATGAAGGGGTGGATCTCCAATTTCTGCTATTTTACTGCTTCTTTTCATGCAAAAGTTTTTCACGAATGCGAGTACAAAACGGCGTACCATAGCTCTTCTATTGTGTCCAGCCTCCGGTCTGGATGGGACTACAGCACCTACCTACCTATCTACCGATGTAGTGCAAATGTCTGATTCTTCCATTAGTGAGGACAGATCAAGTTTTCAAGATGATTAGTAGAGAGTCACTTTTCTTTGTTTAAAATTGTTGATTTGATATTTTAACAGAAGCCAAGAGATTCAGGCCTATTCTGAGCTCGCTACCATTTACCCCGTTTATGACTAGGCTCATCCTAGGTTCAACACAGCTTCTACATTACATCTCTATAAATGAATACCCGGAACTTTTACCTATCTATAAATGAGAATTTCGCACAAAAATTTGAGGCTATGTTTTGATTTCAGTTCAACTCGATTTCAACCCAAAGTGAACTCAACTCGACATCATATACGGTGGTCGAAATTTCAACTCAACCTCGACTCAACTTTTTAACCTGGTCATAAACGGAGTAATTGATTCCGCTGGAGTTTTCTCACAATAATTGTAACAAAACTAATTGGTAATATATTTATTCAAAAAAAAAACTTTCTGTTTAATTTGATTTTAAAGCTAATTCAGTAGTTTTACGACAGCGCATCCTTTGACGCGAAATTGTTCCTCTTTAAGCGTGGACTTTTAAATAAATTATTCTAGTTTTCATTTACGTATCTGAAAAGTGATCTCCAGAAAAATTTGAATTTCAAATTTCCTGAGAAATTATCTCAAATTGAACATTTGAAACATCTTCATTCACGATCAATCCTCGTATTTCTTCAATTTTACGGCTGTCTTCATTACCCTGGTTAATTTGAATACTTAACTGCCTGCCAAATCTAAAGCTTTCGCTAAACCCATTTCTCTAGAACGTTATTACGTTGTCAATCCACCAGAAGCCCCGCGTCCACCAATCCGCGCTCAAGCCGCGTGTTCTAAATTATTTGTTTTATTTCCGCGAATCGAAGAGCATCGCCGTTTGATCTTTAGAACTCGATTTATTCTCGATGGTAGCTTTCTTGATCGGCACGAACATGGGATCTGGTTGTGAAGGGTGATTTACGACTCGACAAAATCGATTAAATATACCTTCACAATACACACGGGCAAGCCGTGAAGCACACACGGCACAGGTACAAGGCGAGCTACCGCGACGCTATCAAAGAATTTTTGTTTTCACTTTTTTTTTATAAACGATTTTTTGAATTTTTGATATGATTTTCAAAAACGTAAAATTTATCTTTAATGGATAAAATTCCAAAATGTTAAGTGGTGGCCATTTGTATACGCTTTAGCTATGCTAGATTTATTCGCTATAAATTTTCAACTTTCGCATGTGTGTTGTTTGTTTTCTTCCATTTGGGAGGCGTTTATTGATGGCTTTAAATTTAAAAGGTAGCACGCAGATTTGACGGTTTACGTTCTACTACAGACGCGCGATAGTAATCTGATACTTTGATATTCTCTTACGTAATTGATCAATAAATAAATAAAGTTTTTTCTCACTCGAAATTTCAAGATAAAATGGTCAACATATATTTAAAATAATCACATAAATTGACACTAAAAGATTGAATTGCATTTTGACAATTCTTTAACCATTCTCTCGTGCATTTAATGCGAACGAAAAAGCCACCAGAATTATTGAATAAAAAAATTAAATTTATGAATATAACAATAAATATAAAATAGGATTTGGGAAGTTTGTACTACTAAAGAAAACGCATTATTGATAATAAACAACACTTTTATGAATAATTTCGAGGATTATCTTTTATTTATTTTAAAACGATTTTTAGTATTCGTGATATCTGATAACGCTGTCGTTTCTTTTGTTTGTACTATCATAATACCTCCTAAAAGGTGGGAACAGTTTTGACATGGTTTATTTTAAACGAGAAGGTATTTTTGTCGCATTTCACAGATACAACAAAAAGATCGGACTTTCATTGTCATTATGTTTCAATAACAGATATATAAATTAATATTTCTTTTTGTCTTTTTATACGGCGAAATGTTATGTGTTTAAATTGAATAGCAGACAGACTAAAGTGATAATCCTGTTTTGAAGAGTAGGTATAAGAGAATTGATAATTTTAGAGAATTATGAATCTTGTAGTATTGTAAATAAGCAAGTATTAAATGCAGTGGTGGATACAGAGATGGGAGGACACCCCCCAAGGGCTTGTTTGATTTATCACCCACCTAAAACCCTACCAACGAAATGCTAACCGCATTATAACAGTCGGTTAACGGAGACTGGCAACCCTTTTTGGGGAAGTTTTCAACACTGAGAAACGATATAGACCGTACGGGGAATTACTGGCGATGAATGCAGGGATGAAAGATTTTCGATATTTCTTAGAGGGAGCTAATTTCACCATCGTAGCAGACCACAAACCTCAGTACTACGTGTTTTAGCAGACTTGAGACAAACTGTCACAAACTGTTGGATTTTATAATTCTATTTTCAACAAACACAATTCACATAGCCGCAAAAGACAACTCGATCGCAGATTGTTTGGCGGTTGCAAATCGTGGGTTAAGAACTAGAGAAGCGTAAGGGCAAAATGACAACTTCTCAGGGGAGCCGAAAAACAATTCAAATTTACCTACCGTTATAAACAAATATCTTTTGTTTTTATACGTTTTTGTTGTACTAAGCAATCTACACACTACCTCGTTCCAGTTTTTTGGCACATCAAAATATGGGGATTAAAAAAGCGAATGGCGAAAAAAAAAATTTTTTTGTATTTTTGCCCTTACGCTTCTCTAGTTCTTAACCCACGAAATACAATATCTGTTCCGTCAATTATTGATTTCGTTCGAGTGGCTATGTAACAAGAGAGTCAGCAGACCTCGATGTTAAACGATCGAGCTAGAACAATCAAATTGAAACAATGCCCGCCGTGTCTCTATTCGGTATACAACCATTGAACCTGAGTTGAACGATGATAATGCCGACCACATTCCATTATTTTCTTCTGAGATGATGGCAAATAAAAATGACAGTATGGAAGAAGTGGAAATTGAAGAGATAGAGCGATAATAGACAAAAAAAATCATAGATTGGAACCCAACGATTAGGCCTACAGGGCACACCATGTAAAAAACGCCCTTTAAATTCTAGCTCAGAGATGGTGAGGATGGCCTGGGTTTTCTCAGCCCCATATCTCGAAAACTATTGGTTCTACGTAAATTCTGCATATGACATTTTTATGCACATTGATCTAATGAATCTCTGCGGTAAGACCTATGGGATGCGACAGCAAGGGGACCCAACATTTGCTGGAAGGATGGCGTAGACCAGGGCGCTCAGAGCTTAGATATGCCAAACTGGATGATATCGGCTCAGAATCGGGACCGGTGGAGGGAACAGTTGCGAGAGGCCAGGACCGGATTCCGGTTATAGAGCCGCTAAAGAAGAAGAAGAAGAATCGAATGCACAAAATTTATCTAACCAACATTTTAGTAAAGGCGATAATTTACCATATATTTGCGGAAAACTGATTTTGGTGACCTTTGACCTCTAATATCTCAAAACGCAATATAACGATGCAGTAAATTACGTTTAGTAATATTGCATATTTACTGAAGGGGATTTCTCTTTAGGAACTGTTGTTCACTACGTCAATGTACTGTAAAATTATTTTCTTTTGGATACTATATTCATTTTTCCAAAACTATTTGTCTTTCTCTCTGCTGTCCTCCCCGAAAATCGAATACGAGCTCACTCCGACAATTTTGACTTCTTCCTTTCCTTTTTTTCTATCCCCCCCCCCCCCCTCCCTTTGCCAAAAAATTTCCATTCATTTTCCCAAAAAATGTTCTTCCAGAAAAGTCAGAATTTTTTATGTTCCAAAAAACTACGATTGTGGCTATAAGGTATTTCTAGCAGTCCAACGCGCCGTTACAAAGCAATTGTTGTGAAACAGCACTTCTGAAGGCTACTCTTGACCCTCGAATGGCTCTTTACTCTAGTAAAGTTGCTTGCCTCGTTCTTTTTGATTTCAGATAGTGTTGACCACATGCGCCTATTTACGTAACTGGAAAACTATATGAGGTTTACATTCTCCTCTTCCTCCTTAATCCATAGTTACCTGCAGAATCGTACCCACCCAGTATGGCTGCATAACTCGATTTCGGATCCCTTACTGATAACGTGCGGCGTTCCAAAAGGCTCCATACTATGACTATTACTCTTCCCCATGAACATAAATGATCTTACCAGTGTCGTGACAAACTACAAACTCCACATGGATGCAGATGATGCTCAGATTTATTTGAACAGCCGCCTTGGACTGGCTGAGAACTGTATTGCGGACATAAATGCAGATCTTAATCGCATTCATCAATGGTCTGTATCCAACCGTCTACAGCTTAATGCCTTAAAATCCTGTTTCATTCCAATGTATAGGAGTAAATTAGATACTGACCGTTTTCCACCTCGCGTTCTTATGAATACAGCCTACTTTATCGAACGCGCGTCATAAACCTAGGCATTTATCTGAATTCACAACTTACCTGCTGCGATCATATTTTGCATACATTATCTTAAATTTATAGTAGTTTACGACGTCTCTGGCTATAAGTCTCCATCTCACCCTTAGGGTCGTACTCAAAAATAGTTAAATCTCTAGTGTTACTATACTTTATTTACGTTAGCTTAGTCTTTCGTTCTCTTAAAGCTGCATTCCATGGTAAGCTTAATGTAGCCTTGAACGACTGCATAAGATTTGTCTACAGTCTTCGCCGATCCGATCACAGCAGTCCATATCATTATTCCCTTCTGGGATGCACAATTAATGATTACCTACTCCTCAAGGCATTGTCATTTATTTATAAGCTTTCAGATTCCGATCGTCCATCTTATCTACATTAATATATCCGAATTGGACGTACGTCCTCTTCTTTCTTCTTTACGCTCCTTTAATCCCTCATGGGACATAGGGCGGAAACAGTTTTCCTCCAGCGGACTCTGTTTTGCGCGACAGCTCCCAGCTCCGACTAGTATCTCCAAGTTGTTGCGGCTTCTGCTAGTAGGGTTCTCCTCCACGTTGCTCTTGGTCTGCCGACTCGTCAGGATCCTTGCAGATTACAGTCAAGGGTCTTTTTGGCTAGATTTTCTTTTTCGCGACGCAAGGTGTGGCCAACCAACAGGCATCTGTTGGTGAAGACTTGTAGGCGCCCTATTATGAATTGGGTGACTTTCCATGTTTTGTAACCGTACAAAAGAACTGCCTTAATGTTGGAGTTGAACAGCTGCAATTTGGTGTTAGTTGAGATCTCCGTTGATCTCCATATGCGGAACAGGCATGCATATGCGCTTCGTGCTTTATTTATTTGACGTACGTCTAGGAGAGCGTTATTTATACAGCCAGTAGTCTCTTTCTTAAATGTGTTCAGGAAACGCATCTTTAATTTTTTGAATAACCAGTTAAAACTACATTCTTATTCAATTTTTAATTGTTTTACTTTTTATTCTTTTAATCTTTTTTCACTTTTTATTAGTACCTACACTCACTCGTTCCGCTTTTTATTAATTAACGTGTTGTAATGTAATGTACATGCGTTTCAGCGTTAAAAGATTAGTAATCTTGATGTACAATTCAAGAAATAAAGGAAATATAATTAGAAATATATCAGATAAAAGCCTTATTAAAGCAGAAGGAATTGGTGCAACTTTCAAAAAAATTAAGTTATTTGAGGTCCTTAGGTTCCAAAAATTGTGCGTGTTTTTATGCTATTAAAAATAAGCTTAATATATAAAACTTATTCGCGGCCTAAAACTTCTCAAACTATCTCCCTTTTCATTGTCAGGATATAATAATTTTAAGCATATGCAGGCATTTACTGTATGCATCATTGGTATCAGTAACTTACTAAACTCATAAGAGATTAACATCTAGCCAATTTTATATTTTTGAGCAGCCACTGAGGTTCTGCAACAGCAAAAGCCCTAATGTCGTCAAATCTGCTTAGTACAGTATTTTCTTTTATGTTCAAAGTTAGAAAAAATTCTCTTTGTACTTTCACTAATTCGATCTAGAATGCAATATCGAACAACAAGCCACCTTGCAGGCCTCGTTTGCGTAGAGGTAGGGCGACTCACTTCCATCTCAGATATCCGTGATTCGAATCCACTTTGCGGTATTTTCCTTCGCATTTTCATTTTTACGATCTACATATCTTTCCCCTCTTCCCTTTCTACAAAAATATCCTTCATTTGCCAAAATGTATTCAGTTATCTTTTTGAAGCAGGACAATGAACAATAGGTTTATTAACAGTGATTCTTTAATCAATCAATATGTGCAATTGTGTTCACTTTATAAAGGTTCTCCTGACAAGAGCTAGAATAAATATTTTAATTATAAGGGTTATAAAAATTCTAGAAAAGCTTAAAGACACGCCCAAGTCAATTCATAGACAAAAACTCAAACTTTAAAAAAAAAAACTTCTGCACTGATTTTGCCTCAAATTAAGTAATTAAAGTAATTGCTCAATTATTTTTAAATCTAGGTACTCCTTACCAACAAAGTCGAAAGTTGCTTAAAATGTCAACAGGTTTCCCCCTAACTGAAAGATTTATTGATAAATTTTTCACCTACGTACTCTAGCTTGAGCACATCATCTATACCTAAAAACACGAAATGCATAATAGTAGACGGAAGAGTCTTGCTGTCTACAGCGAGAAATCCAGTGCCTGAGGGGTTCGTAAAACTACATCGATCCAGCCGCAATATTTCACTTCCTTTATATCAAGTATCTTACAATGAAATATATTGAACCGATCTACGAACGACTTTCCACCGTAAGATCAGTTGTTCTCTGTAGTAGCCTGAGGTAAAATTATATTTCAACATTCGCCTCTTTGTCCAACACCCTGTCTTGAGCAAGTCTTTAGACGTAAGTCAAGTTCCGAATTCCTCCAGTCACAAGTTCTGATAGAAGTCTCAAGGTCAAATGGCGGGCAGGTGAGGTGCATTGACGTCGCTTCGCGAGAATATAAACACCATCAATCGAATTAAACAAAATAGAAATTAGTAGCGTTGCACACAGAACTTGTAATTGCAGATAAATATGCCTCAATTTAAATTGTGATAAAAATAAAATAAATCAATTTTACCTAAGACATTATGATGGAGGCGGCTGCGAAACTAGTTTTCTTCTGACGTATCGGTTCGCTACTGAAGCGTATAAAGCTCAGTACACATGCGTACAGAGCGTGTCCAGTCCACTAGCTCTTAGTATCTAGTTAAGCCGCTAGTTTTGTAATAATTGAAAATTGTTACACGGTACATTACTCCACTCTTGTGACAATAATCGAGGCCTTAGACTGTGTTGGTTTTTTGCTTCAAAAGCGGTTTTCTCCACTTTACCTTTCGTCGCATACTGAATGAAAATTTTATAACACGCGAAGCAAAATTATTGTTTAGAAATTTTATGGGAATATTTACCTGAATCTGGATAGTTTCAGTTTGAGCACTTCTACAGTATTAATTATAGATTTTGTACTAGAAAGGTAGAATTAATTGACACTTGAAAAATTATTAGCAAAAAAAATGATTTGTGAAGGAAAAAGATATACTTGTATAGTATGAATACAATAATCTTTTTGCTAGATTTATTTAAAAATCTTTTAGTACTATGAAAACTATGCAGAGATAAGAAAAAAAATGGTACAAAACATATTCAACGTCGGCTACATTATGTATGCCATAAAAGAGATCTCCAGGGAAGGAGCCGCGGTACTGGTCACTTTCCTATACTCCACCAGATGGCTTTAAACATTAAACACAGTTCATTTGGTGAATTGACCTTAGGTATAAGAGTTTGTTGCTTCAAAACCTCGCGATAAGCGGTAATTGCGTACTGGAGGTCACCCTACACCTAACCTAAAATATTAAAATCATTCATAATTTCAAATTTTTTTTCGTTTATCTTCCAAAGCAGCTGCCCCAGTTCAGTTCTATTCAGAATCTTATTTCAGGTCAATACTTGATAGTTTTATTTTTCCATGTGACAAATAGCCTATTTGAATTCTATATAAGGAATGTGGTGAACACGTAAACCTAATTACCGAATTTTACGCAAAGTCACACAACAGCCTCCCACACTGGAGCACTTCATCGATCACCGAGCTCAAAATTCAGTGATCTAGACGTTCATATCGTTTATTCATCCGTGACACCAACAATCGGATGGATTTTCTAATTGATTCGGACTCGGACGTGTCAATTGCGCCCACCAAGTAGTTCCCGGGCCATAACGGAAGCCCGAAAGTCCTTCTGTATACTGCCAACGGATCATTGATCCGAACTTTCGGCACAAAGCTGCTCGAACTTCATCTCGGCTTACGCCAACGATACGTTCATAATTTTATAACAGCCGACACCACTAAAGCCATTATTAAGGCAGACTTCTTAACGAAGTTTGAATTGTCTGTCGAATTGAAGTATCGGCATTTAATGGACAAACGCACGAATTTTCGAATTAACGTGTTCATTACAATCGAATACAACCCCGAAACGATTTCCTGCCAAATTACTGGCATATATAAAGAGTGTGAACGAAGTACACTTCGTTAACTAAACCGCCCAATTTTGACCTTCCAGTTGAACACAATGTGCAACACCACCTTGTAACTAACGAGCAATAACTTTCGTCACCGCTCGGTGACTCCCTCCGGATAAAGTGAAAGTGGGAAAGATGAATTTGATCATACTGTCGAATTGGGGATTTGTCGACCTTCGTCGTCCCCCGCAGCATCTCCGCTGGTTGCTAAACGGGACTCACATGATTAGAGTCCATGCGGCGACTACCGTGCTTTAATGCTGTCACTGTGCCGGATAGATATCCGATCCCGCATAAACAACATTTTTCCGTGAACCTTCACAGTTTCACAGTTTTTTCAAAGGTTGACTTGGCACGTGCATATCAATCGCTCCAGAAGACGTGCATAAAACTGCACTCATTACGCCATTAGGCCTATATGAGTTTACCAGCATGCCATTCGGCTTACGGAATGCGTCACAGACCTTTCTAAGGTGCATATACGAAGTTACGAGAGATCTCGACTTCGTTTATGTATACATGGACGATATACTTATCGCCAGTAAAACCGAGGATGAACATACCGTTCACCTCGTATAGCTCTTTAAACGCTTCGATAGTTTCAGTTTAACCATTAAGCTAGAGAAATGCGTTTTTGGTGCACAAGAGATCAAGTCCCTAAGCAAGTTTCTCGATCGAGTTCAGGCTTTCGTTCATCTCGCACGTCCAACTTCTGTCAAATCGATCTACAAGTTTTTGGGTGAATTTCTATCGCCGATTTATACAAAAATTGGGTGAGCAGTTGGTGCCGATAAATGATCATTTGAGAGACCTCAACCGCTCATGTACCAATAAAATATTTACCTGGCCAGCAGAATATCAGGCAGCATTCCTCAAGGTGAAAAATTCGATGGCAGAAGCAACTCTAGATTAGCGTAGTACTGAAACAGAAACTGGTGACCAGGCAATGAAGCGGGACCTTCTTTGGTGAGTATTACGCCGACGCCATTCCTATGGCTTTCAGTTTCGTTTCTGCCAAAATTAATATAATAAGGATTCACCGTTTGGGCAGATATGTTCCTCCGCGTCGGGGCCATCTGGTGTTTCGCTGAGTCCCATGACAATTTTATATCGGTTCATCTCGTTGAGGACTTCATCCAGCCGTTCATCAGCAAGCAGTGTTCTCTCATTCTATGATACGATTCGTATCCTGGTTCGAAAAGCCAAGTTCATCGTCGGGTTATCCATCCGGTTTCGAGGCATTATTAGCCGATTTGTAGCAATGGTATTTTTATAGGAGTGGGTTGCTAACCCTCACCCCAACCGACTTAAAACTCTGTTTATGGCACAGAAAACTCACCGTTCGACAGTCTCCCGTTAAGTTGCTAACAGATCTGCTGGGTGTTTGTCTACACTGACTCTTCTCGGGTTTTGGCAGAAGTTGCAAATCAGGTGCAGGTCCGAGGTCTTTATTCGCCCCCACCTAGGGCTAAAATATGTGGCCTGGGGCTATTTTAGGATATTTAAATTCCAAAAAATCGTTAACTAAAAAATTCAATGAAATTCATTCAAAACATTGGATATATGTAGATTCAAACGGTCGGTTCTGTATTTGCGGATGAAACTAAAGTTACTTAGAGTGGCGTAGACTGGAACTGTTCCTATGTAGACAGGCTCTTGTGCTTAGTTCAGTACTCATGTTTGTTTAGGCAAAATAAATCCAGAAGTTATCCTAGCGTCAAAAAATCGAAGCGCTACGAGGATGTATTTTTGAAGTAAAACTCCTTTAGGGACGTTTGCTTAAAAAAATTTACATGAGAGTGAATCAATTTCATTCGCGTAACGCTCTCACACATGAAAAATCGTCAGAACTTTCGTATAACGATGGGAAATGGGGCGGACGAAGAGACAAGAGACGAAGAAACTCGGGGCTGTGTGTGCAACAGTTAAAATACACTCTGCCTCACTGCATAAATTTTCTGGCATGTTAGCTACGTTGTCGCCCAGACTTTGCTTTATCTCATTATAGGAATACAAATTCCCCATTATGTAGAGGTGAATTGTTTCAGATTTTTCTTGTGGTTTGGTCACTGGCCGGGCTTATGCCGCGGACACTTTGGAGTTGACTGGCATGTTGGAAGCGGCATATACGACAAGAATTTTCCGCGCAGCCTGAGCAAGTGGATCTGCTTTTTGGCGTGGCCAAACATGTAGCACTGCCGGGAAGTTACGGTATAAACACTTGAGACTTTCTTAAAATGCCAAACGATGAAAACAAATATGAAAAAATGAAAGAAGAAATGAACAATACATCTTTCTTACGTTTATTTTGTTAATGTCTCCAATATAAAATATTTTTTGCACGCTTCAATTGATAAAACCGAAGCTGTTAAAACCGTATGTGGTTTGGGTGCTTAGAATACCAAAAGGGAGTGGTGAATTAAATGTGTGAGGTGCTCTTGTTTTAAATTGGCACCCACTTCCCCTTTGGTGAGATGTGCTGCACCTTTCCCCTTTTTAAATTACAATTTTTTTAACTTGCACAAGTCGACGAATCGTTTATGTCAAAACATTACACTGTTGTGAAAATCGTTCCTGATATGTTTTTTGGGTCGCTGATTACGAAAATTGGGGTCCCACAGTCTTAAAATATGCATGTCACCTTTAAATATGCTTAAAAACTCCCCTTTTTAAGGATTTTCGCGATAATTTTAATTGTAATCAAAAACAATCCAATAAAATACATTTTTTGCAATATTTATATTCAAAAGTGGTTGATTTATAACAAAGCAAATTTTATAATAAGGGATAATAGTAAAGGGCTGAAACTATCCCTACATCGTCTGAAAATATAAAGGCTTGAAAAAAAAGTTTTTTCAACTTTATGCTACAAATTCGGGTTAATCAGCTAAAATAAATTATGTTCAACTACGCCTAGAAAGAAGAATTTGAAAAAAGGTTGATTGTTTTTTGCATTACTTTTTTCTCCCTTTAAAATTAATTGGCTCCCTAAAAGATTGTATGGGACGAAGAAATCAGGTAATTGGCTAGGTGGCCATAAAGGGTGCCAATACCATACTCAAGTAGACTGGCTCTCGTTCGCATAGGTAAAGCGGCTAGCGTAGGTAAAGCTTCATTGGATGTGGTTGGCGGACTGCTTGGTAAAACAATACTTGGGTTTGGAATAGTCTATGCCGATGCGGATGCAATTATTAATGATCATGAATGTAGCGAGCGGAGCATGCATACAGCTGGTGACATATCCAAGCGTACATGCGTTCAATTCGTTGATAAATAATATAGAAGTGTGTGTATTCAAATGTGACCTGACGGAATGGTCCATGAATGGAATGCATGCCACGCAAAGGTCGGATTACTTTTAACTTTTTCTGTAATGCCGCCGCATTCGAAATAGCACACACAAGTATGCACAACAAACACATGCACCTTGCATTCACTCGTTATTTAGATTTTCGGGCTATGTGTGAAAGCCGGGACGGAAAAAAACCATGCAATTTTATGAACCTCTGAATGCAATGCATGTACGCTTGCATATGTCACCAGCTTACTTCCATGAGGCGAATGTTTAGATTTTCGTGCCTGTGGCGGTAGTATCCATGCCTGTGGCGGAAGCGTGCATACCCGTGTGGGATGCGCACTTATATGCTATACGTACTAGGTGCACCGCGTGTATGCTTTTAAGAAAATTAGCCAATAAAAATTATTTTTACTCGGTTACTTTTAGGTTTTAATGTAAATAGGAATTCATAAATATTGATATTTTCAAATAGTATTTGTATCAAGTCCGTCAGTAGATTCGTCACTATTCCTGCATCTGTCGTTGGCCTGAATTTTCTCGTAGGTACTATAGATCCGACAGACTTCCACTATATCTATTGCATATTACTAGCCGTTGGGCACAAAAGTTTTACTTCTAAAGTGTGGTCTTAAGCACACTCATTTTTTTTTTGATTAAAAAAATTTTTTCATCTATGTACTTATACAAAATATTATTTCCCTACAAAATACAATTTTCGAAAAAATCAGTGTTGGGTGATTTTTTTGACCAAAAAGTGATTTTTGGAACTTTGACCTTGAGTAACTTCAACAGCATTAAGTTTTCGAGAAAAGTACGGGACGACTTTTTGTAGGTAATAACGTTTCGTATTGACTGATCAAAAACAATCGGAAACATTTTGGAGTTTTGTCGCCTTTCGTGATTTTTATTTTTTGCTAATTTCCCCGGACTAAGACACCATAGGCACATCCCAATTTTGTACGAACTAAAATTTCAATTATTTCAATCACCGTATTCACGAAATTTAGCCCCGGTGGTCTTGTTTTATTCCTCAACTTGAAAAAATGGCTACAAGTATCTATTTTGAGGACCTTCCGAAACCCAACTTTTTTAACGGCTTTAAAAAAGCTGGAGAGATGCTTAAATGAGTATCAACCTAAAAGGAGATTACTTTCAAAATAAAATCTAACTAAAATTTTATCTTTTTCTAAGAACTTATGGAACGACCCTCGTAATACCAAGAATGATCCAATGCGAAACTCATTACCATTATTGCACGTGGATTTTTTTTAATAATTCCACACGAATTATAAAACCTCAAGAAAAAAATAATTTCCTTACAAAATAAATGATCCTATTATTAGCATCATAATGGCAAAATTACGATTAAACACCGCCTTATAACGAGACCAGCAATAGTCCAAATCATTCACTTCGGGCGTCATACCATACATGACTGTGGAATGGATCAAATGTACCTGTACGAGGTACGATTTAACCAAATCACATGAACCACATAATCTGGAGCCACTTATAAGTCACGCAAATGAGCACTTCTATCAGATTCTGTGTCAATGTCGATAGTAAATTAAAATTCTACCTCAGGCATTGGACGAATCTTGTTAATCTGGCTCCAGCTCTGCAAAGTACTGTGTCTACCAACAAACTGGTTGATGGCCGGATCATGTAGAGTTGAAGGTGTACTCAAGTCAAATATTAGCCAATTATTTTTTCGTGATTCATTCAACCGGAAATAAGTAAAATTTACTGATTTTAAATCCAGTAGTTTTTTTATTGCAGAATACTACGAAATGCACTATTGTTATGTCACACTGCAGGGTATCCTTTAAGCTTGCTTGTATCTTAGCACCTTGAAACACCTTAATAGCATATTGCTTTACTTTTACCTTTAAAATTTTGTTTTAACAAATCGATCCTTATCACACCTTTGTGTTGCATTTTATTTAAATCGACGCCAATCGTTTATATTTTCTACAATGGTCAAAACTGTAATCGGCGTGACTGGTGATAATCGAAGACAATTTGTTAAGTGATTGACATAAATGTTAAAAGATTATCCATTTACAAAATTGACAAAAAAACATGGCTTTAGCCCGTGTTTTTTACCTGTCGGAATAAAAAGCGTAGGATTTTATTACCTGTTGGCATGTTTCTTTATCGAAATCCATGTGATATAATAGTTAAGCGGTGAATATAGGTCTTGTCTTCGCCTCGGAATTGAATGTGCATAAAAAACATTATTTTTTTCTTTTACAAACATTTCAGCAATTAGGAACTGAACATAACATGAAGACATCAGCCATAAATGATTTTTATTATGCTTTAAGGATGTTTTCTGTTTATATGTGATTTTTTGAGGAAATTAAAGTTTATTTTATGACCAGAATTTGTATGTGGACAATCCTGTTCTTTTTTTTGTTAACATAAAAAAAATTCCTGAGATATAATTGAAATAAACTGATCAGATAAAATGGATATTAAAAGGGGAATGGTAATTGGTAACGAAGCATTCGTAATATCCAGCAATGGAAAAAGTTGCTTTGTTCATTAACCATTTTTTATACCAAATTCCAATCAGCATTCTTTATATAATTGCTCAAAATTGAAGAACTCTACACTGGATTTTCGAGCTCTCGATCGATTACTTTAAAAACACGATTCTGATATTTAGATAAAAATATGCTTAATGAAAGATTGGACCTCATAAACTTTTACGCACCTTCAGAAGAGTCGCCGGATGATAAACAAGAATAATTCTTCGAAGTAGTTGCAAGTTGCTCTAGGTATGATGTCAAAATCACAGCAGATTTGAATGTTGAAGTATGTCAGGAGTCCGTATACAGAGCCAGCTTTCATGAGCGCACTAATGAAATTGGACAATGCGGTTTAGGGATGGCAGCAAGTAAAACCTAGGTCGTTGCAAGCACTAGATTTGCGCATAGGGTAGGCCGGATTGCTTGGTTGATACCATGACCATTGTGAAAATATACTTCTCCAGAATTTCATTAGCTTAGACCAAGTAATAATATCAATCAGTTAAAATTTTATTTTGTGTAGATTATACTTAGTTTTTTAAACTCTACTACGAATACTAGTCCCTAAATAAATGATTCCAAGTTATAGAAAAGTCCATTCAAACCACCTATACAAATTATATGCTAGATTGATATTAGGTGATATTGAGGGTCAGCTAGTTTTAGTTAAATTCTGAATGACATCTCGTTACCTAGCGCTAAGAAACCCTAAAAGCTGATGACAGATCCTAGTGAAATGGTGAAAATATTTATTTAATTATTTATTTATTAAATCACACGGTACTATTGCTATTACTATTCTATTACTGGACCCAAAATGCACCTGGAGTCGTTCTTCGGTTTTAAATCTAATAGAGGTAGTCTTCGTCCTTTTTCTGAATATTAAACCCACCCGTAGAAGATGCTGCCTCGTATGACAGGTGTAATGTAGGTAAAATCAAATATTTGTAAGATATGATTTCCTGTCTATATCATCTCTTAGATTCGTTTAATGTCAACACTTTACATAGACTTAGATTCTCCAGTCCATAGTAGTTAGATAAGGTTAGATATGGCTGATCTGTTGATTCAAACTCGTACACTTAGGCCAAAAGTGATTCCACTTTAAACTTGATGGTTAAGTGTCGTTTCTTCGCTAAACCATCCCGAGGAACTAATGACTCTTCTAAGTTGCGGGATCCTAATGCTCGAGATTTCCGCAAGCGTGCTTAGTAGTTCACCAAATAGTTCACCAGGGTAGTCTCCTTCTGCTTAGGGCTGGGCAGTGACGACGGAGATGTAGTACATCTTTCTCCTCGCCCGGAGTCTTACAGCTTCTGCAAAACTTCGTCTAGTTTCTGCTTCGTAAATCTCAAGACCTAAGAGGGTCGCAGGTGTCTCTATCAGACAGAGTCCGGTCAGCACTCCCACTATAGCCGAATTTTTGTCTCCCGAGACTCAGTAGTGAAGTGGATTGGAGGGGATTGAAAGTAGGTCATTTATAAAGATGAGAAATAGGGCTGGTGATAAAATTGAACCCTGGGGGACCCCCGCAGAGATAGGGTGCGATTCAGATTTGACACCATCCAAAACTACCTTAATTGAACGGCCGGAAAGAAAACTCTCAACCCACTTATAGAGAAGCGAGTCAATTCCAATAACTTTGAGTTTAGCTAACAAGGCTGAGTGCCATACTCTATCAAAACCATTAGAGATATCCACAGCAACCAAACTAGATTCACCATATCCATGCAAACTTCGGTTGAGGTGTTCTGTAAGGCAAACTAAAAGATCACCAATGATCTTTTTTTGTCGGCAGCCGTATTGTTTGTCTTTGATAAGTTGGTTGGATTCTAGATATCCCATAAGCTTTTTGTTAATTATCGTTTCCATGGATTTGGAGAGAATAGAAGTAATTGCTATTGGACGGTAGTTGGAGGGAAGGCTGGAGTCACCTTTTTTCGGTATTGGCTGAACATGGGCAAGTTTCCAAGAGTCTGGGTAAGCTCCGGAAGAGTATGATAGGGCAAAACGTTTGCGCAGAGGTTTAGCCCAAGGTGAGGCGCATTATTTTAAAGACGATAGGGGGTATATCATCGGGTCCAGTGGATTTGTTGACATCGAGCTCCTTGAGGCCCCTGTACACCTCGCGAGTCCTGAAGAAAACCCTGTCCATTAAATGAGCGCTGTGCTCGAGAACCGGGGGTAGCGTATCAATTTGAGGTAAAGAAGAATTTGAAGCAAACAGAAATGCTAATAAATCGGCCTTGGATTTGCTGCCTCTTATCACCTTTTCATCGTGGATGAATGAAGGAGTTGTGAAAGTGGTGAAATTCTTCTTGATGGAACTTACCAAGAACCAGAAGTTTTTGCTACCAGAGGTTGCGTTAAGGAGTTTGCTTCTCAACTTGCTGTCAAATGAATTTTTGACATTCCTGATGGTGACTTTACAGGAATTTCTTAGTTTTATATACTCTACACGGCAAAAGGCGGCTTCTTTATTTCTGATTGCATTCATACACTCCCGATTGAACCATCTGTTGGGCCTAGGCTTCACAGTTTTGATAGAATGAGGAATGAAAAAATACATTCCTGCCTGAATGATTCTAGTGATACGAATAGATACCCATTTCGGGAGTGGGGGAGCAAAATTGTGAAATTTGGCCGCCATCTTGATTTATTTTACAAAATGGTCAGACTGCATTGACACTCGAACTAAACATATGTGCAAAAATTGAAATTGATCGGTTGTATGGAAGTGGGTCAAAATAAAGTTGCAAATTTGTTTACATACTACATACAACATACAATATTCAAGATACAAGATACAACATGCAACATACAACATACAACTAATTAAAACGAATAAAAATAACAAATTTTTTTAACAACCCTGTAATTTATCAAGCTCTTTATAGGTAGTCTAGTGTTTTCTATAAAGTAAATTTGACGTAGATGTTCCATGTTTCGCAAACCATAGACGTTTGGTTAAGTGTATTCGTTGTGAGATCCTCATGTGCAGGACACCTTGAAATTTTTTTTTTCTAAAATTCAGTCTGGAGTTGTAATTCTATTTTGAGAAAGTTTTTCGTTTTACTTCTGCATATATTAACAAAGTTCTCGCATATAATTCAGGTTTTGATATTGTTTTGAATCCAACCTGCTGTGAAACTATGTACATTCATACACATATCAGCAGCTCTGTTTAATAGAGTCATTCACGGGAATATATGACTTATAGTTTTTAAATCTGCTGAAATTTATGTTTAGTTTGAGTAACATGCATCCAATAACAATTCCTTTGTGTAAATTATATAGAAATAAGACTGCGCGGTGTGAAAAACATTTTAAATCAGTTTAAAGAGAGAAATAATAAATCAAGGTTTTCTTCGTGGGCGCGCAATCATAAATATTATATATACACAAATATTTTTTTTCTCCATAATTTTTCCAACATGTGCCGTAATTCATTTTAAACTTTAATCTTGTTCAAAATCCAAACAGGTGAAACGCCGGTCGCGCAGCTGCGCACACTGAAAGCTATTAAATTACTTCATTTAAAAAAAATAAAGAGAAGTATCACAAAACGAGATTAAAAGTGGAGGGTGACATAGACACAGAAACTGAACCTCTCAGTCATAATAAAACCCCTGATAGTAGGTCATGGATTTTAACGCCAGGAAGGAATTTCCTTTCTCTCCACATAATGCGCTTACGTAATTTTCTGGAAAGGTAAAGAACTGACCAACAAACAGCCAATCAGAAAAAACCAAGATCAAACCAACTTCCAGACAGGCGGTATTAAATTCGCGTAAACACCATCGATTGTTGCGTTATTTATCTTAAGGGAAATATCTTAAGGAGAGAGAAAAAACAGTTATCTTCACTCGTCACCATGCTTCGGCAAGTCATTTATCCATCAACGGTGTCGATGTTGGTGCGCCTTACCTGAATTACCTGAGTTGTTAGAAAGTCCTCCTAAATAGAAGCGCAATCTATGCCTCGTCATAATCAGCTGTGTCGAACCGAACATAGGCAGAGATGAAATGGAAGAAAGGTCGTCCGTTCGTTAGCAAAGGTCGTCGCTTCGAAATCGACAATGGCAATAATGAAATGAATAATGCCAATCGCTCGTCCACCTCAGCTCAGGTAACGAATAATGAGGAATTTTGCAATAATTTTTAACATTCATTCGTTCATGAGTTTTTTTCTTTTTTTTTTTGTTAATAATAATTCGCTGGCAATTTCAATGAAAGGTAAAAATTCAATTAATGAAAATATGCGCGGCGGAAGTTATTTAGCATTTATGTGTGCTAATTTTCAGGAAACTATTCGAAAGAATTACCTGTCGGCGCTTGCGCAATTAGATGCCACCGTGCAAAAAAAAGTCAATAAATAATTTATCTAAAAACTCCTGGTTTTGGGTGTGTGTGTGCCTGGTCAGTATCCCAAAAATATTAATCACCCCCTTCTGGTTATTAATCTGTATTAATTTGTCAACTCATAAACATTACGAGAAACACAAAGTTATACCCCTGGCAAGCTGCACGGACCAGTACTCCCAGTACCAGTAAACTTGACCAGATTAACTCGGCCGTTAAAAGAGAACAAACTGCGTGTACCGGACCAGGTAAGTAGTGCATTCGCAAAACTGGATCTCTCGGATATTGGATACCTTAGCGCACCGCAAATGAAAATGGTGAATTGCATACGGCTAACACCCACATCGCAGCGCTGATTAGCGTCTTATATGTCGCGACGAATGCATGCAAGCAGTTCTTGCAGTTGGGATATGCTGTATGTTTTTTTCCTGTTCTTCTCGTATCTACCTTAACTGGCGGCGACGGCAGCGATGTAGAGATCCAAACCATTAATTAAAACTGGTTTAGCCCGTAAAGCGGAATTGCGGTTTCATGCGAAAAAGGTATTTCGCGGTCTTTTTATCCAACAGTATATTTCCAATCGTGCTAAGACCTTGAGGATGCTCGCTGTTTGGCTCTCTGTAAATGACTTGACCTAGGGTGATTTATTCGAGGGATTTTATGCATTTTAACATTCCTAAGCAACACAAACACTTAATTATTTAATGGCGTGTGGTTTTATTTGTGATGGCCAATGATTGCTGTAATTGCTGCAGTATTGTTGCAAGTTTTATTATGTTTAGTTGGATGGTTTCCATGCAAGTCCATCGAGATTGTCATGCATAATTGCGTCGCTTCTAAGAAGAATCAACTGGGATTTCCAACGTGGTAAAAAAACACTCACGATTGCCTACCTTCCGGGGTTTATTCCTGTTAACAAACAGTACGTGGTCATCGAATTAAACGCACACGTAAATTTCTGAAAACTTTATCTATAATTTAGGAGATGTTTTTTAACAAAATGCATTATATTTCTAATAATGATATTTAATTTTAAGAATATCAGCAATCCTAATAATATTACCCACAGACTTATTTGCAAAGTAGTACTCCCTCCTTTAGCTTGAATAAGTTGAGCAATACGCACTCAAAATACAAGTTTCTATAGCTGGTTTTAATGTTTTGACATTGAACCAGACCTCTCGATTAGCCTGCTTAAACATTTAGTTGGTAGGTAGAACACTTAATTCTCCTTGGAGAAATTCTGAAATAATTGTGAGTTGTGACAAGGTGCTGCATCTTGGGTGAATGATCCTGAAGTTTATAGTAGACGATAAAACAATGGAGCTACAAAATATGGGAACGAATATAGGGTTTGATATTCATCTCTAAAATTAGGTCGTCAAATAGGAAGTTTTTTTTCGGGTTCTGTCAAAAATTTCCCTAGTTAAATCGATCTCCTAATTTACAGCGCAAACACAATAAGAAACCTTCGACAATTTCCTTTTGTTCCTGGTCGCAGACTCCATTACAGAGATACATAGGTTTATTATTCAATGAAACTGCAGACTTGTCTGGACTCCAACCTCCTGAACTAGAGAGCATGGATAACAAAACTACTTACAGCAACATTCGTCTTCTGGAAGCAATAATTGTGCCAGATAGATATCTTATTCTTCACATCTAAAACTTATCCATTTACTTAAAAGGCTTCACGATCATGATCCTCTGAGAGATTGTGTTTTCCCGTACTTTTTGCATATTCGGGATCTGGGAATTCCCGAATCTGAAAAAAATTCATTTCTCGAGATTCAAGATTTTCTTTCAACAATTCTCGAGAATCTCGAAATCCTAAAGAAAATTGTCTACCTGTTAATAAAAGAATTTTAATAAGGCAGAAAGATTATGAAAAACGAAAACAGAAAAGATTGGTTTGTTTTATAGTATTTAATTTTGAATGATATAGAAAAAAGTATAATGTTTTGTTTTATAATTACTGACTGTTTTTCTTAAAATAGCTTTTTAAAACACACAAACAGTCTATTGATTTATCTGTTAAACGGGTTCTACGCTTAGACACAAAAAATCCAGAAATGGAGAAGTTTCTCTCATTTTGTGTTGTTGTTGGCTTTATGCAAAATAGTGCATTTTTTAGCATTTCTAAATTCGAAGTAATTTTACCTGATACCTCATAAATATTTATCTCCTTAGATAATGAGCGAAAATCGTCGTCAATAGGTTTGGCAGGCGCCAAGCTTTTTCGAATCGATTCTTCCAATTGCTGAGTTAAGTTTAATTCGTGGTCAGTATCGGAATCAGGACTATCAATGTCAATAGCATCTCGTGAAGTGGTCGGAATATTAATATTCAAATTGCTATTACTATATAATCTATTCATTATAATTTTTGAAATATTTGTTATATCATATTTTGAAGTACTCTTGAAGAAAAGATTTTCTTCCACTTTTTTTAAACTATGAGGATCTTGAAGGAATTTCAATAAAGAGATAAGTGAAGCATCTCGACGTTTTTCTATCTGATTCTTTAAAGCATTCAATAAATTATTGCTAATATCTGTATTTTTTTTTTCAAGTGTCTTGAATAAAAACTTTAACACGCCTTCTGCCGTCAACAAATTAGCATCTGACCGACTTAATGCTTCTATTGCAACTCTACATGCTTTTAAGCATTCTACTATATTTATAGCATTAGTATCATCTTCTTCCAGCCACTGAACGTTCAAGTTTAAATCTATTAATGATTTTAGTATCGGTTCTTTGATACGTAAAAACCTTTCAATCATAGTTACAATGGTGTTCCATCGTGTTCGGCAATCCAGTAAAAGCTGCAATTCTTGTTTTTCAACTATTTTGACATAGCTTTGCAATATACTGTTGCGCACTGGAGATCTTTTGAATAATAGCACGATTTTTCGTATTTTTTTTATCGTTTTATAAATATTTATTTTCATATTAAAATCTTTAGCAATAAATCTTTCATTAGAACAGTCTTCACCACTATCATAATCATCATCATCATCGCCACTTTCAATTGCTGCTTCCGAATCATCACTGCTACCTGAATTGTTGAGGCAGCTGTTTTTTTTTTCGTAAAATACTTCCATTATACCCAAATGAATGGCATGATTATAACACATTTGCAAATGTACAGGAGACATTTCACCAAATTTTTTCATGACACTAGCACCATCAGTTGTAGTTGAAATAATATCTGTACTAAAATCAAGTCCAAACTCTTTGAGTTTTAGTTCAACTAGTTGCAAAATTTTTTCAGCTGGACAAGATCCGTGAATTCGTTGTAAACCTAAGTTATCGGTTTCATTATTATGGTAGTAGATATGAATATTCAGATATCGGCGGTTACGAAAACTCGTCCATTCATCTAAAGAAATGCTAAATTTTCGGTTCTCGGTTTTAAATCTATGAAATTTAGATGTCATTTCATTTTTAACTTTGTTATAATATTTATAAACTAAAGTCATAACGTCAGATGGTTGTTGTGGCAAATTAAAGCCTTGCAAATTAAAACTTCGACGAATAAATTCACTTTTACTTATAGTTAAAATAGGAATTCCGTCACTTGCCGCAAGCTTTGCAACTATTTCTTCTATTTTTTGTTCTTCTTTGCTCGTGGCAAAATAATCATTAACAGTTTTTACTTTCTTTGAATTAACTGGTTTAAATTTTTCCTCTGCACACTTTCGTTTCATTTTATGAATATTCACTAAATGACGATGTAGTCCTGATGTTGATGATGCCTTACACCCAAGTTTTTTTTTACAAAATTTACATTCTGCTGTATCTCCATTTCTTGCGTAATTTTTCCAAACATCTTCATACTCGGCTTCGCTCATTTCGCCTCTAATAATATGTAAAAAAATTTATTTATTACTTTAGTAAGTAATAGAATAATTCACAGTTACCTGTTCTAAACTCAAAATTCAATTTTCCACTGCTTATAAAAATACACACAATAAATAAACGTCAGAAAATTCGGTGCGTCAAGCGCTTCTATAAATCGAAATTTCAAAGCCTACTAATTTGGATTTTATTTTAAACTTTGAATATGGCTTAGGCACTTTTGCAAACAGATTTTAATGATTGGGATATTACACATTGTATTCTGTTTTCTGCATATTTTCGTGTAAGATTTGTAATTTTCGCGCGATTTGGTGGCGACTGTATTGCTTTTCTAGATAAAAGAGCTGAATAATCAAGAATTGGGTTAGTTAGTCAAAGTGGGAAAATGCAAAAAAAAAAAATTCTTTGGAAATTAATAAAAACTCATGGAAAATCCAAAAATTACGAATAATCGCAGTCATATAAATCGAATTTAGAAGCTGGTTTTTTTAAATTAGGCGTAAACATAAAATTTCTTAGCAATTAACGAACTTGGCCATGAACCGGATGAATACAATACAATCGGCCATGTTTTATGGAGTACATGCGACTGTCATTACGTTTACATGATTTACTTGAGTTCCTGACTTGAAATTTACTTGAAACTCAAGTTGCGTTTTCGGTTCATTTACTTGACTTCAAAATGTCTTGAAATTTTCTCGAACTGACACTTGACCTTTCATATTATAACAGAAACTATCTTCAAATTATAATATAAATAACTTTAAAAATATTGCATCAAAAGTATACATTCACTACAGTTCTTATCTTCTTCTTGTTCCAAGGAAAAAATACGCATGCAAAATTTCAAGTATTCAAGTAGTGTTTACATGAGCTTTTTCAAGTCAATCAAACAAATTTTTGTGATTTACTTGACTCAAGTATACTTGAAGTCAGGACGAGTTTACATGCATATTTAGTTACTTGAAATCTACTTCAAGTATACTTCAAGTAAGCATGTAAACGTAATGTGTGCCGCCCTCATTAATCAAACGAAAATTGACAACACGGAGTTTATACTCCTTGTATATGCTCCATGAACTAATCTACGAAGGTCCTTCAAGATCAATAGAAGGAGAAATACACATAATAGATTTATATTTTTTTGTTTTAAATCTCGAGTTTCCTAATGAATTACTTCGGGAAATGGGAATCCCGAAATTTTAAGAATCGTAATTCTCGAGATTCGGGAATTGAATTTTCTTTGTAAATCTCGAGAAATCTCGAAACGGGATTTCTCGAGCACAATCACCACAGGTGGGCTTGACACAAGTGTGCACTAATTATGGCTTTCGGCTCGTTCGAATTCACTCCCATGCCATTTGGCTTACGAAAAGCAGCTCAAACTTTTTACAGGTTTATCGACAACGCCAATAGTAAGCTATGTTTTCTCGTCTTGTACTTTTCGTCCAAATACAATGCAATTTAAGAAGTCTAGTATGATCTTTTTCTTATTATTGTTTCCAAAGCAATATTAAAAGCGATATTGTATCTGCCTGTCGAAAACCTGTTCCTTGAGTAGAACTTATTGAATTGCCACTTTGTTTTCTACCTTGGGTTCTACAATCCTACATCGTAATTTTACAAAGTTCTGGCAGATTTTTAATCGTCGTCGATTTAAATTAAAAATGAATGCCTACAGGATATATTTTGGTCTTTTTTATGGTCCAAACCAATTTATGTTCCGGTACCGAAATGGTTCGGTGCCCTTTGTTCCACCCCAAATTCTAGACAAAAAACGGAAAACCCCTTACGCCACTCCAAAACTCTTACGCCACTCAAAACCCTTACGCCACTCGATGCTACATACGCTTGACCTTCTTCAAACAATTTGGAGCCCAAATATACTGTAATGGCACAATGGCGCGACGGTGCTGAGAAAGCAATCTGAGGCACCATTGTGCTTGTTCATGCCCCAGAGCCAGAAGCCCTGAAGAACCTGACTCTAGGAACATGCGCCTACATAAAAAAAAATTCCACAAAAAAATTCACTCTCCCTATAGTCCAGGAAGAATAGAAAAAAAGTTGAAATAAATCTACCCTGCGATTTCTTGACGCTATAATTAAGAGAAAAATCGTAGGAATTCAATGAATGTGTTTTGGATAAAATTGGTCCAGGGCAACAGGTGGTAAAAAGCTAATAAAAGGAGCGAAAACGCGTTTTTTCACGTTTTGGGTACGAAAAATATGTTGTTTTGGAAAACAAAAAATACTACTTAATAGTGCTTAAAAAGACGAAAATTATGAGTTTTGGACCATTGATATCGGTCAACAGGTTTTTGCAGAAAAATTCAAAAACCGTTAAAAATTGTCATTTTTTAACATTTAATTATAGGGAATGTAATTATCGTAGAACCTTGTGGCCGGGCTTAAATTGTGGCCACTGATGGTGCCTACCTACAATAAAAAATTCATGAAAAAATAATGGTAACTTTTCGAGTAAATCTCAAAAATGTAAAAACACCTGTTTCACAAAAAAAGGTTGAACAAGGCCCACAATGGTCCTAGAAATTTTTTGATTGACATTTTGGCTCGCAAAGGGTTGCTCTACAACCCCATTTTCATGAAATGTATGTAAAGTTTGATTTAACACCTTAAAACCCCGTTTGAAAACCTACCTTTTTCCAGTTTTTTTGAATAAAAAGCTTTTCTTTTGAGTTTTCTTCGTGAGCTCTTTGAGCTTTTTTTTAAAAGCAAACAAAAACTGCGGTTTTTCAAAACTATAATTAAGAGAAAAATCGTAGGAATTCTATGAATATGTTCCGAATAAAATTGGACCTGTAGAATAGGTGAAAAACAAACTAATAAAACTGTCGAAGAACGATTTTCAAGAAAAAGCTCAAAAGTAAAGTTTTTAATTCAAAAAACTGGAAAAAGGGTGGTTTTCAAACGGGGTTTTAAGGTGTTAAATCAAACTTTACATACATTTCATGAAAATGGGGTTGTAGAGCAACCCTTTGCGAGCCAAAATGTCAATCAAAAAATTTCTAGGACCATTGTGGGCCTTGTTCAACCTTTTTTTGTGAAACAGGTGTTTTTACATTTTTGAGATTTACTCGAAAAGTTACCATTATTTTTTCATGAATTTTTTATTGTAGGTAGGCACCATCAGTGGCCACAATTTAAGCCCGGCCACAAGGTTCTACGATAATTACATTCCCTATAATTAAATGTTAAAAAATGACAATTTTTAACGGTTTTTGAATTTTTCTGCAAAAACCTGTTGACCGATATCAATGGTCCAAAACTCATAATTTTCGTCTTTTTAAGCACTATTAAGTAGTATTTTTTGTTTTCCAAAACAACATATTTTTCGTACCCAAAACGTGAAAAAACGCGTTTTCGCTCCTTTTATTAGCTTTTTACCACCTGTTGCCCTGGACCAATTTTATCCAAAACACATTCATTGAATTCCTACGATTTTTCTCTTAATTATAGCGTCAAGAAATCGCAGGGTAGATTTATTTCAACTTTTAACTACTTTTTCGCTATCTCTCCTGGACTACTAAACCACCGAAATAACCGTTAGGGAGAGACATTATGCCGGCCACACGATGAACGCTAGCTCGCCGGTTGGGGTCGTGGGGTGTGTGGCCGGGCCTATACGCTTCATGGTTCACCACTTACCTCAAATATCGGCGTGAATGTTTCTCTTCGTCACTCCATGTTTATCGCCGTTGCACCTGTAGCGACATCAACGACTCGCGGTCCTGAAAACTTGAAACCTCATCATAGAAAAAGAGAGAACCTCGGAGCGAAAACTCAAATCAACCATCCTGAAAAATAAGGGTTGGCTACTTAGGCCATCATAATGCAAAAAAAATTAGCTTTCAAATTAATTCTTTATAATTCAATTAATTTATAATGTTATAATCACCACAGTAAACGGTATGACAAGAAGAGCAAAAATTAACAAAAGAGTAAAACAATAAAACAAACATGTACGTAGAACACAACTACATGAAGTGGTCTACACATATAGCCACTCAATCAAAGAAAAATCTACGCCTGGCGCCAGTCGCTGATCCTTGAACAATGTTATCACACATATAAACTAAACATTATATGATTTATAAAGGTTTCATAAACAAGATCTGACAAAAAAATTACATATCAATTCTACGGAACAACGTGTGGTAAAGCGTATGAAAGTTAGTGTCGAATAAACAAAATATCTTACCCTAACTGAATATAATTAATTAATAAAGTGTAATATTTTATAAACAATAAATATTAGGTAGTTAATTGGTTATAAATTGAAAGATGAATACTGTATCAAACATTTTTTTTGTTATCTTCCAACATTAAATTATTTCCATTTTTATAAAGTTTGTTATATTATCATTTTGTGTTGTTTTAAAATTAAAAGAAATAATTTGAAATTCAAAAATTCAAAGTTCGTTTACTTTGCAAAACTTAGTGTTCGTTCACGAGTGGCACTCGCGAAAACTTCACAAGAGTGCCGCTTAAAATGGTTTCTTTTTTTTTTTATTTTTTTGATACCAACTTGTCTTGCGTACAAGTTTCCAACAAAATTCGATGATTTGCACGCTTGTTATTTGCTACGCTTATAACTAACCTACGCACCTGTAAGTTCCACTAAAGGAAAGAACCTCGTATCTCATCCAGCCTTACTTAACCATTTTTGTTCAATTTTAACACCGTATCGAACTTCCTACAGCTGTCCGTCATGTGCCAACTTCTACTTAGTTGTGGATGCAGCAGTCACCCTTCCTCTCTGAACTTCACCTTTATGCTTCGGGCAATTGTGGTATTTTCCCCTCCAAACTACACCGACTCTCTACTATAAAATCCAAAATACACGCCGACACAGCACAGCTCCAGGCAACGTTTTTAAAGTTGCGACAAAACTCAAAAGAAAATTTTCTTTTATCCTCAGCAAAACAGAATGATAGAAAAGAAGCCCTGGTTCACAAAACTTCGTGTAAAGATGCTTTCGACCAATGGTGTCAATACATATAGAGTGCTCCTTATTCTCCTAGTCCTCTTCCTAGTCCGCTTATGGTGTATGGTAAGACCAGTCCTTGCCCTCTTTTTCTTTTTTTTTTAATTCGAGCCTTTTAAGAATTTTTTTGCAAAATTCACCGACTGACTAACAATTGACGGACTCCAAAACTGGCTAACTCTTTTCGCAAAATTCACGGACTTTTTTTTCTCGGACTACAAAAAAAACGACTCTCCAATACTGACTGCAAAAACTGACTTCCTAAAACTGACTTCCTAAAACTTTTTCTTTTTTTCGACCCCCTTCAATTATTATTTTTTTCCTCGCCTCCTCGTTTAAAATTTTCCTGTTTCCGCAAAGTGATTTTCTACAAATTCCCCATTACAAGGTGATTTCAAAATAAAATTTCCCAAAATTTTACAACCGACCGTTACAATACTGCAGCATGGACAACAGTACTACCCTGCATTTTATGGACAGAGGAGGCCCATGACAAAATTATTGGCAACATACTTCTCTCGGCCGTTACATAATTAAAATTTTTTGGAAATTGAGATGTATGCCGTCCCTTTGAAAATCAATTTGAACAGATGATAAGTCGGTTTCATACATTTGCGTTCGGCCAAACTGAGGTAATACAATCTCTGCGATGTAGCCCTTTCCCGTCAACGTTAGCACGTAACATAACTTTGGCTCCTAGGTATAATTAAAGTTCTTGTGCCGAGCCACCTGTCTTGTTACTATCTGCTGGTATGATATCGGTTATATTAACGTTTTCCATATTTGGTGAGGATCTACCAGCTGGTCCTGGGTTTTGATTTTGTATATATGGGCACTTTTGTTTCGGAACGAATTAAGAACCGATTATTAACCTGTTGGTTACTCTTAACGCCTTATCGATAGCGAACTCACTAACACCATCTTGAAAAACTCTTCCCATAAGAACATTAAATTGCTCAGATTTCAGTTCGCCAATTTGCAGTACATTTAGCACATCAATGAAGGCATTGTCTCCTTGTTGACGCATGTTCTCAGTCAGCTCACAAAGCGTGAAAACAGTCGACCCTCCCAAGGTCCGCCATCTTAGAAGCGAGATCTTGATTTTCTTTTATGCTGCGTACACACCGGCCCAACGAAGGCCAACAACGACATTCGACTTTGACTACCTCACGTTGGTTCGCGTTTGGAAATACGTCCATAAGCATTTGTTGGTTTAGCAAACGTTCGTTGGGACGGGTATTCGGTTTAGTTGAATCGAAGAGGGCTATGGATGACGACGAAGAAATCATTATATCTAGTTTCATATACCTTAATGAAACATTAAGGAATAAGAAATGAAAGCGCAGGTTGTGGACCGCAACATTTTTAAGTCAAAAATCAAAATCCATAAACGTCAAATTCTTAAAATTTCGGCCTTTAAGCCTGTCAATCGTTGGTTAAACTTCGATGCCCATCCATACCACATTCGCTCAATTGGCTTGTTTCCTTTTATGTTACCGCCACCCCACGGGCTGCAAGCGAACGCCAACGAATCTTCGTTGGCTTTCGCTAAACCGTCCACACAGAACCAACGAACGTCAGCGAATCCCATTCGTTGGCCTTCGTTGGCCCGGTGTGTACGCGACATTACAAAATTTTCAGATTGCATTGTCACGGCAACTCAATGTGTGTGCAAGAATATATTTCATAAAAATCGGTTAAGCAGTAGTTTAAAAAGCTGTCGCAAGATTTGAACCAAAGAAAGAAACAAACAAAAAAATATACGAGGTCAAGCTAAATAAAACCCTTAAAAAAATCCACTAATATACAACCGCTGTAAAACAATCTTCTAGTCTTTGGTAACGTCCACCAAGAAGAATTTTACTACATCTACAAGGTGGCGTGATAACAAACAGCAAATCCAAGGCCTGCTTACTAAAATCTTTGTTCACATCGAATTCTTCTTTGCCGACATTGCTATGCCATCCTGTGCACTCTAGTGTTCTTCACACTCAATAAAAACGGTTTTCTTCATGGCTATCGCGAAATATATATGTAAGTGCTCAAAGAGCTTAATGGCTACAAATCCACACGTTTTGACAGTTCTACTTCCTACAGTCCTTACAATGTTCTCATATTTAACTAAAGCTCTGCGCAAACTCCTTGCGCTATCATACATTCCGGAGTTTATCCAGACGCTTGAAGACACCCACATGTTCAGCCAATACCACAAACACGTGCATCCTACAACCGCTTTAACTACTGCCCAAAAGCAAATACTTCTATTATATCCAAAATCATTTCAATCAACAATCACGACAATCAATAAAAATCTTGAGAAGGGGTGGAGGTATCTAGAGTTTAAGCAAATCTTTAATTACTGAGTTTCCATGTAGAGTTTACTCTGGATTTACTCAGAGTAAGTTCCCATGGAAACGGGAGATGAACAAAACTGCGTTAAATCCAAGTAAACTCAACGAAACCAGTCCAGTTAAGCCGGGTTCGATTTACTGCAAATGTAAAATTATTTATCTGTCACTTTAACCCAGAGCCGTTATAGAAATAGCATCGAGTTAACTTGAGAGAAAAAGCTTCCTGTTTACTCAACGAAAAACTCTACCTCGGCTCATGGGAACACAGTAAATGACAAACAATACGGCTTTAAAAAAACGTCCACCAGCGACCTTTTAGAGCATCTCACAGAGCACCTAGATATCTCCAAGGCTTTTAATAGAGTTCAGCACACTGCTCAGTTAGCTAAACTCTACGCCATTGATATTGACCCAGCTCTAAAGAACTAGATCAAGAGTTCTGTTACTGATCGCGTTCAAATAAGGTAGTATCGGACATCTTCAAATCTAACCCCACACCTCTGACGGTTTTCCTAAGGATAACTTTTATCAGCTCTTTTCCTAATCTCTATAAGCCGTTAAATTTCTCGGTGACAACAGCATTATTTGCCAGACACAATAGGAATTAGAGTAACCCTGAAAAAAGTTTGTCCCTTCTATAATAGCGATTGTTCCAATGAAATAAACGCAATCTTTCCTCCACGGCAATCTTCTTCGCACTGACTACAGCTCCCTTTAATAAGCCTTTTCAATTATTTTTATTGCATGTCTTCCTCTATTAAATCATACATTCCACGAGCAGGTTGTTATCAGATTACACCACATAAATTATTATTTTAAATTCAATTAATCAGAACCATTAAATCACATCAAACATTTAACATTACAACACCAAATGAACAATAAAAATTGTTTTATGAAGTTAGAAAAATGTCACTCACAACTCTGCCACAAGTCATACGAACTGATCTGAAAATAAAATTTGTAAATAATCATTTTTTCTAATTGCGCGTTTATCACATGAACGTTAATTTGCTATTCAGCTGCAATATGATTGCATTCTTGCACGCAAACTGGAGAATTTTAAAGGCAGGCAAATATTTAATTACTGCAATTTAACTGCTAGACCCCTATGGTTTTAATTAGCCGTTGACTTCGAATAAAATAGGATTTGCATGTAGTTAGCTGTCATCAAGGTAGTTGCGTATTATGATAATGCAGATGACGTAAATTTATGTTTCGTCATAAATTGTCGCATTTGTTTAATATATATAAATAAAATAATTAATTGTTTTTTAAGCTCTTCATTTGTTCTGGTCATTTAACTTTCGAAATTCATTCACCCTTGACGTGGCAATTTTATTTCTTCTTGCAAGTAAAGAATTCAACAAAAATGATATCCTTGACTTTTGCAAGAAATTCCCTAAAATCGTAGCTGTGTAACGGCTGCCTTGTTGGAGGAAAAAGTTAATAAAATATTCTCTTGCTGAAATCTTGGTAATAAATCAAAGTAACTCACGAATGCTACAACTTTCGAAATTGGAGTAGTTCTTGGATATATACTAGAGTGCCTTTACAGATGTTTGAAGTAAATGTGCAGAAAATTCTGGAAGGAAATTGCTTAATTTATTTATTATTACTTTATTGTTAATATTTTTTTTTTATTTTTTTTAACCACATCCAAAGGTTAAATATCTAAAATTAGTTTACATTAATTAATTCAACCAATGTTTATATCAAACAAATTATGAAATAGAATATAGAATAATGAAATAGAATATAGAATTAGAGCGAAAGAATAAAATCAGTTCAAATAAAAATATTAATATTATTATATTTTTAATATTATTTATGCATATACAGTATAACCTAATAGTTCGACTGAGAGAGAGCGCCATACTAGAGATATGAAGACAAAGAAAGAACGCTGCCCAATCAAAATGTGGAAACGCAGAATGATCAAATTATTACTTCTGAGTGATTGTAAGAACTGTAGTACTGGTTGGGGTATGCAAAAGATGAGGCACTCATTAAATTTGTATGCGAAGCCCTATTGAGAAAACTACAATGGAACCTAAGTTTCGGCAAAGACCCATTATGTGTCGCCTATAACGAGAACAACTAAAAGATTTTTTACGTTAATAACGTAAACGTATGGAAATGGAACTGGCCTATATAGTATAAGGACATATGGATGTCCTTAACGGTATCGCAAACTTTTCAACTTGTAGTGCGACCATATAAACTGCGGTTCCAGAGGAAATTCAGGGCTATCGTTTTGGATTGCTCTGAGTCGGAGGAGCTTATCCTTCCTGCGGGTCCAAGAAATCCCATTTGTTTACCAACGGAACATGGTACAGGGGATGGTGTCGGACCCAACGCAAAAATCTAGATTGCGATGGGTAGGTGATTCTCTCTTTTCCAGACTAGAATACATGCCATTGAGGTGACATCTACGCTCGGCTCTGCTGGGTCCCTGGCAATGGGGTTTCAAAGGCGATAAGGCTGCACGCAGGCTCGCGACGTAAGGAGACCTTGGTCTAAGGCCCATAACCCTTCTGTTGAATCTGATGGTCCATCTCTAATTGTGCTGCTAAAGTGGATTCCGGATTTGGAAAATGCACTATCGTTGGTATCTACCGGCCGCCTGGTGGCACCTTATGTTTATATGACGTCAGTCAATTAAAAATGGCCCTCTCACCTAAGCGTTGTCCGTGGCTAACTCTTAAAAAACACTCTTCATTGGCTGAACGCGATTTTACGCAAGGACGCGCAATAAATCCGTTCATAAGATGTATAAAAAAGTGCTTTATAAAACGGTAGCACTTTTACGATCAGCCAAACAATCATATGCTAAAAATCAGCTCGCAAGTGTTTTTCGAGCCCAATATTTTAAAAAAGCTCTTTTCATCCATCTTTATTTATTTATTTGCCAAACAAGGCACTTAACAAAAACAATTACAGATAAAAAAAAATACATATTAACATTAATAAAGGAACATTGCTAGTATTTAATATTTAAATATTAAATATTAAACTAAATTTAAATATTACATATTAAACTGAAAGTAGCCCTACCCTCTACTCCAATTGAAGGTAATTGCACCAATCCGTGCCCACCTGAACTTCTTTCTGCGTTGTTCTCTATCAAATCAAACGCCGTCGGTGTTGACAACGTCTCTTCAAAATTCATCAAGTTGTTTGCCCCATTTATGTCTAATGTCCTTACTCATATTTTCAATACCTGCCTTACAATTTCTCAGTTTCCTAGTCAATGGACACAGGCTCTTGTAGTACCAATTCCGAAAAAGGCATCTTCATCGCAACCATCTGACTTCTGTCCAATCAGTCTTCTATGTTTCCTTTCTAAAGTTTTTGAAAAAAATATTTCTAAGCAGCTCATGTACTATCTAAATCTAAGTGGTCTTCACTCTATATGGCAATATGGTTTCAGGTCTGGGCACAGCTGCGAAATGGCCATCTTAAAAGTTTCAACGGATATTTTTGAGTCACTTGATAACATTAAAATTGCAATCTTAGTCCTACTTGATTTCTCAAAAGCATTTGACTCAGTTCACCATATGATGTTACATGAGAAATTAGGCAGACATTTTGGACTCGGCATTACTCTAGTTAAATATTTTGAAAGTTATCTCCAGGAGCTTTCTGAAATTCTTAAGGTACAAGAATCTTTCTCTGAAATTGCGCTTCTACCTCAAGGCTCTATCCTGGGCCCCTTGCTTTTCAGCCTTTATATATGCCGATGAAGTGCAGTTATATTTAAACAAACCTTTTAAACTTCTTCTCGAGGATTGTACTGTTCGGCTAAACAGTATTTTGAAACGCATGACTGAATGGTAAGTTCAGTACAAATCACTGCTGAATCCTATCAAGTCGTCCTGCCTTGTCGTTCGCAGAACTCCTATTGATATCGAAAATCTGTTCCCAATTACAATTAATGGTAATGTTTTACCCTATGTGGACTCTGCAAAAAATCTGGGAGTTGAGCTCGACTCCAAATTCAGCTGCTGCTACCATACCAGAATTGTGCATCGTAAGGTTTATGCCTGCTTTCGCCAACCTCTAATGAATCTATTGCCACTTGCTTTTCGTATACGAATTTGGTGCCGTTTGTTCAAGAAAATTGCGTTCAATGACACCTTTCGATTTGTCTTTAAATTGCCTCGTTTTGATCATATCACGCCCTATGCTTTCGCTCTGCTAGGCATGCTAGCTTAAATTCACTTTTAAACTTATACACACCCGATATTTATTTGAAAAACTTAACTTCTTGCAACTAAGCAGACAATCTAGAACACTTTTGGTGTCTCATATACACACAGTGTATGGTGAACGCTCTTACTTGCTCTTCCTGAAGGAGCATCTAGTAAATAATAATTTGTAGGGTCACTCACTTTTTGAATTTTCTTTTCTTTCTACAGATTTCACAAGTTGCATTCAACGAAAGAGAAAAAAGTGTTGTTGAAGTTGAACGAAAAGTTGAACGTGTAGAACCGGTCTTTGGAGATACTATCCCCCCTACCCCTTAATTTTAGTGACAATATAATTTCTAAGGCGTTTAAAAAGTCGTTTTGCAGTATAACTTTTGAGATCAATGCAAAGAAATTCCCATTCATACATATTGAAAAACAATTCTAGTGAACATTTCAATCTCACCTCCACTCTGTTTCTACTAGCTACATACATATGTATGTGTTTATATCAGTGAGTTTAATTAAAAAAATATTAATTTGAAAATTTATATTATTTTAAAAAACGAGATACAAATATGAATTCAATAAGGAAATCGACATAAACTTACCAAATTAAAGGTGAGTAACACAATAATACACACAAACAAAATAGCTTCAAAATGCCAACACAATACATTTACTCATGACTGAACCAACGATTACTACAACCGGCTCTGAAATTGCGTCTAATTCATTTAAAAAAGTCAACAGTCACATTTCGCCCCAAAACATGCATATTTAATTGGCCCCAGGTGAACAATGAATTCGCGGTAATTGCAATCTTTATTACCCTTTCGCAACACTTCATCAAACGGTCATAAAAACGTCCGCGAACAAAGGGGACAATCTGAAGCAAGCGAAGGGACCTTCAATAACAAATGAGGATTAATGTTACAAATTAGTCATAATTAAATAAATCCCCGTGCAAAAAAAGGATATCACAGCCGCATCCGCCTGCAGAGGGTAAATAACAAAAAACGGCGAATTACAAGAAACATAATAGGTACACGCCTGCAGAGATTGTCTTAAGTGGTGAAGGTAAAGAATCCCTTTTATCTGAGGAAATATGTAGAAATCATCAGGATTTGTGAAGGTCATCTGCGGAAGATAAAAACTCCAGCTGCTGCTGACCAGCATAAATGCCCGAAGAAGGTTAAAAATGACCAGGCATCTCTATATGTAGTGTATCGATACATGACCAGCACCGCTCGCCGACCGGTTTGACCACAGTGCGTTCACTTTGCAGCTGAGCTTGGAGTCCAAGAATTTGATATCCAACGGACATCAGTCCCGTTTTATATACGGTTCGCAAGAAGCACCGCAAGATGGGATCGTCCAAAGGCTATAAAAAACGCGGTCTTAAAACCGAGAAGTCATGACTAAACCGATGGCGATGATGCAGGGACGTCAGAAGTTTCCAGCTTCAGACATGACAAAGCTTTTGGTCCTCTCCTCTTCTCATTCTCACCCAAAACGGTTTTTTTCTTGCTTTGGCGTCTTAATACCACATTTTTTCGCGGTTTATTTTCAGACGGGAGAAAAAAGTATTTTATAACATTGTACCATGCTCGGCGTACCATCAAATCCGATTCGCTACGACATTGAACGGCCTTGGGAAATTTGTAATCTGGGAGCCAGTAATCGGGTCTGTTTTGGGTTTTTTCTTCTTTTGATTCACGGCTTTTGGCCTCCTTCCAGCTGCACTGATCTCAATCTGGGACTGGGATACTAAAATCCATTTACTGTCTCAGCCAAATGGACAACGAGCTCCGTTCAATCTCGATCCGAAAACAATTGAACGCGCGGTTTTATGGGAAGCAATTATTTTTATAAATGCGAATTCTTGTCAAGATGGATTTCCGTCGAATATTTTAGTTTGCCACAATTAAAATTATCCAGTTTTTTTAAAAGCTCTTTAAGACTAGCTTTACCCCTTTACGGATGCTTCTTGACTATATACAACACATTTTCTGTGGACAATCAACGAATTCAGGTTTATCAAATATTATTTTTCAATTTAAATATGATGGATAACGTTACTTTTAGTGGAATAGGGGGAGAAGTGTAGGCACGTGTACCACTCCAGATTGATGAAGGTACGAATAGGACTAAGGAATCCAATCTGCAAATCTGTAAATTCGGGATCCTGCACAATTTTCACGGGATCAGTAATGCGGGACTAGACATGCGGGATTCGGCAGTGGAATCACCTGTTATAAAAACCGGGACTTAATAGAAAAATACAAACAATATTGCAAAGTATTAATAAGAATAGATATAGGTCCTCCGAACACGAGTCGGTTGATTTGCAATTCCAATTGCACCCGCATCTGTTTCACGATCTTACCCGTGTACGGAAGTGGGAATTCAGACACGGGTTGACAGAAAGAAACCCATTTGAAACTAGTTTCAACGTCGCATGCGACTGTTTTGCCGGTCGGAAGCGTTTAGTTGCATGATTGCACTTCATCTGAACTACTTCACATTTTGCCATAACCTCTTGACTAAAAACTATGTATGTGGGCACAGAACAACTATTGCTCCAAAATAAGTTGTGCTCGTGTGTGGACAAAGGTTTCATTTTGATTGCAAGCTGGTTGTGCGCGTATTTATTGTGAAACCAGTTTGAAATTGAGATTGCAAATCTGTCAACTCATGTGCGTAGGGCCTTACACTACAATATTTAAATTCGTTTGTTGTAGATATCTGCCTACTAAACAATACAGCAATTACACAAAGTCGGTTATGCGCTTGTATCCGAACGTGATCAATTACTGAATTTCCGTCCAGTGTTTACCCTGGATTAACTCAGAGTAAGCGACCATGGAAACGCGGGTTGAGTAAGGTTTCGTTAAATCCAAGAAAACTCCACGAAACACTCTGGATTAAGCTGGGTTTTGAAGATGTTTGTTTAAGTGTGTTTACTGCACATAATGGGTGATTCCACACGAGCGTACACACAACACGACAATTCGGCTGCAAAGGTGGTTGTTATTCGGCTGCATAGGTGGTTTATGGAGAAGAAGGCGAAAGAGGTCGAGGGAATGGTCACAGTTTCCATCGCCCTCTCTCACCCTCTTCTCCATAAACCACCTCTGCAGCCCACTCTTAGCGTGTCGTGTGTACGCTCGTGTGGCATCAGCCATACCTACCAACGGAGATACGACGTAAAATTATTTATTTGTCACTTCAACCCAGAATTATTATGAAATCAGCATCGGGTTAACTTGAGGGAAAGCGTTTTTTGTAAACTTAACGAATACTCTACCCTGGTTCATGGAAACAAGTTGTCCTACGCCTACGACAGAGGCTAATCAATATCAAAAGAACTACGAAGTTAGTCGAACAAAGTATTCCTGCCAATTCTAAACTACGACAAAATTGATTCCGCTGGAATTCTCTTACATCGGTAGCATGAACTCTTCTTTAACGGAGAGTAGTTTCGAAATTAAAATTGATGCTACTATGTAAGAAAATTCCAGGCCTTAATACTTTGTTTGTACTGACCCAGTAGTTTGTTACGCTCTTTTGGATTCCCTAATCACAACCTTTATGGATAGCCTAGTCCACTCCAAGTAAAGTCATGTGTTCACTAGGGACTAACTTCAGAAAGGGAAAACGCTGGTAGTTTGTGGAGTTCGCCAGACCAGGGGCCAGTTCACGTGATTCGACGTCGACTGAAAACGACACGAAGTGCGTTCAAATACCATACGGGAGTTTTTGAACGTCAAAAAGTTATAATAGTGGTTATATTGTAGTTAACCACGGAGTTTTAAGTTTACCATAGTTAGCCATAGTAAGGTTTTTGAACGCACTTCGTGTCGTTTTCAGTCGACGTCGCGTCGTCGAATCCAGGGGTGGTCTTCTTAGTGGGTGGTGCATTCCATCAGAGTTTAGGGCCCAGGCAATAACCAGCTTATTCCGGGCGCGTTAGCAAATCCAAACTAAATTTTAATTGGTTCTATTGAGCCTTATCGGTTGCCGCTTGGCTTATAAGATAGGAAAAAATTCTCTGATTAGCCTAGAACCACTTTAAAGTTTAATTACTACGTGCCAATGTAGCGTATTTTTCTGTTTGGTCTTCCAGAGTAGCTAGGATTTCCAAACAAAGGAATAAATTTGCACCTAGATAGCTTTGTCAGGGTGTTGTTCGTCTTGAAACAAGTAAATTCCGTTAGCCAGCTGGACAAATGCTGTAACACCGACAAACCAGACTACCAGGTAAACCCAGTACCGTCTTTAGGGGTGGGCGACCGCCCTAGGACGTTATGTCCCAGAGGGCGCAGCCACGATTCAGTAAACTAAAAGACAGCTGGTAAGGTTACTTCATTATACGTTTTTTTGTATAATGGGGCCCCTGTGCTGAAAGTCGAGTCGTGATTTGTGACAAGTTTTTTGAGTTGCAATCGAATTATGATTTTCAGCATAGTGGCCTAGAGTGGAAGTGCCCCGAGCTTAGCGCCCCTATGCTGAAAGTCGCAATTCGACTGAAACGTCACTTTCTTCAACTCAAAAAACTTGCCACGAATCACGACTCGACTTTCAGCACAGGGGCCCCTATTTCCCAGTTTCGCTCATTTACTTCAAAACAAATTGAAGAGAAACCCTCTTTTAAGATTTTCTGCAGGCAATAAAAATCAACCCGATCCCTTGATAAGTAAAACAATAAACACAATTTACTTCTAAGTATGAAACTGCTCAATATATACATCCACCGTTCACATTAGGTTTCAATTGTCGCAAAACCACCAAACAATTTGTAGTCATGTAACAAAAGTAATGGCACTGCTCTAAAGTAGCATCTTCCATGTAAACGTGATCGCAGGCATGTAATGCAGATTTATCGATCATTAATCCCACTCGGCAAGCTCCGTGCGCAGCAACGATGGCAATTCCTCGTCACTAAAGCTGGCTCCAAGGATGGAAAATAATAAATTTAATCCGAATAGAGAATAAAAGATGCAATAAAGGTGAGAAATGGCCGATTGAATGCGATGTTGGCAAGAAATTTAATTCTAGTGGTTTGTCGTCTGGAGGCAGAGCAATTCCATGTTATTCTAAACGGAGTACAAGCGGCGTTAATCATTTCGCAGGGCTGCTTGCGGTGCGCAGGTAATGAATGTTCTTATTTCATGCCTGTTTTATCGGTGCATATAGTTGTCCGCTTTAATTAATGGAAATGCTTTGTTACTTATTATTCTGTAACATGATAGAATAATGATGATTTATGGCACAAGTCGGAAGTTTCTATTCCTCTGGTGTGCTCGTACAAAGAATGGCATTATTATGGGTTGTTGTTTTTTTGTGTGTAAAGATTGCCTTGCTAGAAAACGATAACTTGTGATAAATTGTTCCATTGTAATATTTTTAAGTGACTTCGACGAAAAATATTATGAATGATACAATTATAATGGAATAAATAATAAAAGTAAGAGAAGGGAGCAAGATTGCAGTAATTATCTTAATTCGATTCCCATTCACCAGCACTGGTCTCTGTTCGTTAAGATCCATTATTTCGTTTTTGAACTAGCATTCCTCGGCGTTGGAAATGATCATAGAATCTTGGTCCTTTGGTGCTCTTAGATACCACATATACACCAATATTTGTCAGTCTCGAATGATACTCTTTTCATGTCGCTAAAGTCCAGTTCATGTTCAGATCGTGCTTGAAATTGTTGTTGTTTTTTCGACAGAAGTTAAAAATGCAAAGGCCCATTGGAATGACATTCCACTATTCCAGTTTATTACTCTTTTTTGAGCGAACTTTTATGTTTAACTTCAGTTCGAGTCCAGTTGGGCGAACTGAGGTATATTTTATCCTCAGTTGAATATCAGAAAATTGTTTGCGAACTGAAGTTATTTTAGAGTTCAGTTCCTCAATTTGCCCGAACTTGCGCAATTCGGCCGGTGAAGCCTTGTAATTTTAAAAAGCTTAGTATTTCTTCTGCAACTTAGTGATAGATAAGCATTAGATTATTCTAAGTAGGGCTGGAGCAGAAGGCGAGCGAGACTATTTTAAAAATTCAATTATTTATAACTGTTGCGGCTTGTACGCTATGAAGATGTAGTACAAGGATGAGATCCCCACACCTGCTAAACTGGGACCATTCCTGATATCTCGCAGCTGCTCTTTTATACCGTTCAGTAAAAGGGGTGTAAACATCATCGAGGAATACCGTTAACCGAAAGTATTATGTTTAAAATGCTGATCCACTAAATGCTGTAAAATGTGAGAATTTTATGGTTTGGCAATTCTTTTCTAATATTTTCGACAATCACGTGCGTACCTTTGTGGCAAGCCTATTTGTTTGCTAAGGGCGCTAGCTGCATTGGTCCTAACATTGGTCCTACAATCAAGGGGTAGAAGAACACGAGTTTTGAAGTGGGAAAATCATTCACCTGCCTTGGGTCAACAATAGTAGCCGAAAATAGCCTGGAAGCAGAAATAACTCCGATGAATAATATCCGGGCAACTTTTATGCTACGGCCTTCACTTTTAAAGTTATAAGCACTTTTAATGCTAAAATTGGCTCTATTTCGTACTTTTTCAGTATTTTCCCAGCTTATGTCGAAAAGTACCAAAAAAAGGTAGACTTTAACATTAAAAAGGATTATAACTTCAAAAGTCAAGGCCGCCGCATAAAAATTGTCCATACATTATTCATAGAAAATGGTCCATGTTTTCCAATTTTGAAAAAAAAAATATTGATTAAAAATGATCTCTAATGCCAAACTTTAATTTAACATTATATAGCTCGATAATGACAGTTCGAAATTCTTATTCCCTAATGCAATTGTGATCTCACTCCAACATAGAGTGAGATGATAATACTCGAGTTATTACATATTTATGTACCCAAATATATATTAAATTTGTTTGTGTTTTGTTATGTTTAATTTGGTTCAGGAAATTTGTTTTTTTTTCTCGTTATTGTGTACACGAAGCAACTTCCGTTTTATATGGTTGTCCTTGTTGTCTGATCCTGAATTGTGGTAGCTGTAAATAAGTGAGAAGGCAACTTCCGTTTCGTACAACTGTCCTTGTTTTCGTTTCAGTTTTCTGAATTCACTCGTACCTGCTCGAATCAATTCAAAATCCCCGGAATGAGAATAACGAAGTTTCACTTCAAAAAAGCTCAACCGAATTTAATGAAACTCTTTTCAGATCATATTTCCGTTAATCCGCTTCAAAAGACACTTCAACTAAGTCGATTTCTTTTTTGATTCGCGCGATATCGTGCAGGAAAAAATTACCCTATACGTTCGTATACTCACACACAAACAAATATACTTCTTCTCAAATTTAAATGCTATTGGGACCTTGAAAAATGAAAATACGTTGAAAATTACGATTTCGATTTTCGGACCGATTATAATAACTTCCCTATAAACTGTGAAGTTAAAAAAGACAGTGGCGTTTCGCGTAGCAACCACTCCGTTTTTTGCAAGTATGTATGTCTTAAACGGCAAGTGTTAACATAATAAAATAGTTTGTATAAAGTTTGAAAATTATACGATTGTCTACAAAAAATATTTGCATACTTTTTCACAAAAGAAGCCGATTCCAATAGTCAAGACTTCGGTATTCTTTGGCATGATCGTGACATTATGGTTGGCATACAGTCGGTCATAGCCATAGTCTAGGAACATATCACATGTTTCCTGAAATAACTACATGAACTTAAGATTTTCTTATTAATTCTATCACCAAAGTAAAAGCTTTTAATCTCTATTTCTATTAAAATTTCGTGCTTAAATCTTTTTTATAATTAAACAAATCTTACAGAAAATATTGACGGATAATTCACTCTTTTTTCAGACAACATCAATAACTCCAATATCAAGCAGATCTGCGGCAAAAAGTGACCTAATTGATGGAAACGAATTTTTATCATTGTTTATAGAACAAACGAATATCAATAACAAAGGAACTCACTACGATGATTTCGATTCATCAAAGTCAACAAATCTAGATGAAGAAGAATCGATCAAAGATAGTATACTAACAATAGACTCTCTTCTATCCAAAGAAGATGAAATATTAGAGGAAGAAAGCTCCACACTTTACGGGGAGCGATTAAGAGACCAAATGAAAAACCACAAATATGCCACAAATCTTCAAATGCACGAAGAACGGACTACACCTTCTTTACGAATGAATGTAAAACACCAAGAAGACAGTGATAGTTCTAAGCGGCAAGTTGTTAAATTCGTAACATCTGGAAGTAAAATTGTGTTTCTCGAAGAAATAATATCGAGGAATGATTCGAGAACGAATTTTCCTTCGCCATTCAATGAACAAAAACAAGAAAATTCAAAAACCAATTCCTCATCATCAGATATTAAAGTGATCTCAGTTAGTGTGTCATCAACAGTTGGACGATCCCAAAATTCGTCTAATGGTAACTCAAAAACTGATGACTTAGTAGGTCTTACACCAGTAGAAACGATACAAGACAATGACAGTCCGTTTGACGACGACAGTAGCAGCGCGAAGAATGACTTCATTAACCGATCGCATAAAAGTGAGTTTTCCATTGAGGAATCAGAACCTGTAACCCAGGAATCGGTGTCGGATTCTGTGAACGGTGAATCAACCAATATCCATAGCATTCTTGCTCCACCCAGTTCAATAAATCAATCACCACAACAAAACCAGCAACAGCAGCAGCAGCAACCACAACAACAACATCATATGACAGCCGGAGCTGGCCGCATGCAGCGAAAACAAGACAAATTGGTCCCATTTCAAACAGTCATTTATCATGATACGCACTTCAACAAAGACGGTAGTGCACAGCCAAGATCAGTTTCATACAGCTCATTAGCGCAGACTATCGATGAGCTAAATTCATGGAAGGATCTTGACAGTCTATTAGAAGCTAAGCAAAATGTCAGTGAGAGATTGATGACGAAACCTGAAAATTTTCAGGAGCATCCAAAAGATTATGGTGAACCAGAAAAGGTTTACTCTGAACCATCCAAGTTTTACTCGCAGCCAGCAAAGATGTATGGTGAGCCATCAAAGTTTTACTCGGAGCCATCTAAGGTTTATTCAGAACCAGCGAAAATTTATGGGCAGCCAGAAAAGCAGTATGGTGAGCCTTCGAAGATTTATTCGGAACCGGCCAAGGTGTACTCGGAACCGGCTAAAGTATACTCCGAGCCTGCCAAAGTCTATGGTGAACCTTCAAAGGTTTACTGGCCATTGACAACCACTGCCCAGCCACCAACACAAACCACCAGTATTTCCCCGACACCTACAACTCGAAACCCCAATTCACGTCGGATCATCTTTAATCTAGACAAATTACCGTACGACTTGCTCAATGCTCCCGAGTCCAGCAAGCCGCTCTTGGAGCCAGATTTATCAGGAGGTCGGGGCCCACGTCCATCAGCGCCAATCATTCCCAAAAGTCATCAACAAAAGTCTGAACCGCCGAACAGCCACTTGCATGCTCATAGCCATCAAAGAGGCACCGCCCAGCCAACTAAAGGAGCCTTTAGCAATGCTAGAGATCTAGTCACGGAACGACCGCGTTTCACCTTTCCGTCTGCAATAACTCAAAGCCCCGAGCAGATCTACACGCCAACGCCAGAGCAGAACTACGAGGTAGAAGAGTCCGTCAGCGTAATGACCAACGGTCGAGCTCACGGGGTCCAGCCGATAACACCCACAACTACACCCGCGGACGACGCGAAAGTAGGCTATGTGGTCGAGGGGCGCAATTACCGAAAATACAGGGTTGAAGAGAAAACCCCTGATGGGTTTATAGTCGGAGAATACGGGGTAGTTAGCCACAACGACGGAAGTCTCAGGGGTGTCCGGTATACCGCGGACTCGAACATCAATCCGAGCCTCATTCATGACGCCTTGATGAAGTTTTTAGCTTTGTGAGAATGGAGGATAATTAGGCGAGATTTTAATTTTTCTTAGATAAAAATTTATTATGAATACTTCTTTTGTAATAAATTAATTGGTATCTAGTATTTACTAGAACGAGAATGCTTTCGAATCAGTGGCGATTTTGAACGAGTATGGAGGAAGATTGATGATACTCTTTAGGGACCGAACGAGTTAACTTAGATGTTATTATCCTTATATTGTGATAGTAGATGTATAGTTATCCTTAATATGCTGCTGAGATGACATTAGTGAAGTAGGATTTTAAGACAAGACGGGGATATCTGTATCCGAACAGAAATAAATGAGTTTCTTTCAAGCCAATGAAGTAGAATTCAGTTTTTTTTTTTTAAATTCTTTAAATTAATAATTTCTAAACTTTGGATAGGACTTACAAAAAGGTAAATTGTAAATATCATGTTTTTTTTCGAATCAAAATTTTAAAAATAACAAATTCATATGGCAGAAATCTAATTTAACAATTAAATCACTTAATCCATTTATTTTTTGGATTAAATTTTTATGAGATCATTATTCATTAAATAATTGGACAAAGAATGATATGATAGCATCTCCCTCTCGCATAAATATTCTCAAAAGAGTCGTGTGATATTAAACAATAAACAATGGACAATAAATCTATAAAATATTTGTATGTAGGTATTATTAGGCATACGTCATAAAATATTACCATCAAAAATGTTGAAGAAAATTCGAACAAGCAAGAGCTCAAAATGAGCCCCCCCCCCTGCTAACAGTTTTCATAAGGACTTTCCGCTCGAACACAGCTAAAAAGGAACACAGGATCTACATCTGAGACTGATAAGATCAACATCTTACACAAAAGCCGTTTGGATATGATGATCTGATGTTTGGATTTGGAGATCTTTGAATATAGTATCTTATTAGCTTTTGGCAACCATGTGCGTAATTCTGGTTCCAGGCTGTTGTTGGGTGCATTATTGGCCCGAGTTCTGTGAGGTAGGTATTGTAATACTTCAAATTCATGCGCCTCTATACTGGTTGTGAGTCGCAGACGATCGTTATCGGTATAGCCCTAGGTTTTCGTATCGCCTGATAATTCGATATGGTTGCCAAACCCTCGATATTGGCCCAATGAAGACTGTGTCGGCCTAATCTTGTATTAAGATGGACCACTTGCTTTCACACCGAAATCCCGAATCATTTTCTCCAATGCTTTGTTGAAGAGGAGGCAACCCAGATTTTTCCCTTGTTGGAGTTTATTATATCCAATATTTCTCCGAGTCATGGTAGAATTTTCATTTTGTTTTCGAAGCCATGATGGTTGTAGGTTGAAGTGCTGATAGGAACCCTCTGACCTTGCCTCATGTGGATCCTATTAGGCCCAAAAAGGAATCTGACGCCTTGCCCATCATGAATGGAAAGTAGTGGCTGAACATTTTGAGATATTCGGCGTGGATATATGAGTAATAACTGCAGCGGTGTCGAAAGCTTTATATTTTTAAACGCGAGCTGAAATTAACCAATACCATCGCCCAATTGAGTACGTCCAATGCTATTTGACCTCTGCACCGACCAAACAGCGCAAGTTCGAGCGAATTGTTGTACTGAACTTCAGTTTTAGCCTCAGTTCCAATACATTTTCACATATTGAACTCAAGAAAAATCAAGACTGAGTTCGCCCAACAGAAATTAAGGGTGAAAGTAAAAGCTCGCTTAAAAGAGAGTAACCAACTGGTGTAATGAAATATCATTCCAGTGAGCTTTTGCACTTCTGGCGAAAAAGCAACAACAATTTCAAGCACGAACTGAACATGTCAGCCGGTGAAGCCACTTATACGGATTGAAATAAGGCTGGTGAAGCCAGAATATAAACAAAGTTTCAGCTTAAATCTCTTTAAAAAGCTCCCCGAATGCGTAAGACAGGTCTTGCCCTATTTCATTTGTAATAAGGTTTGTCTGATAGGACCGTTATGTGAAATTGATAGGGCATGCTTCATTTTTTTTGTGTGGTACCCATAAGGAATCTAATGGGAGAGCCCTCTGTCATCATGCCCCTTATTTGCTACATGCGGTTTTCATGAAGTACCCACGGGAAATCCGAAACGAAAATCATTCAAATTTTCTAATAATACAAAAAAATGCAAATTCCAAAGACAAATTAGCCCAACTGCTTTGCTGGAGCTTTCTTAGGTTTAACGAAATTCAACACAGCCACGTTTCCATGACTGATACCTGTAAGTCAGCGTGAAATTTGCAAGGACACTTATGTAATCGGAAATATTATGCCAAGAACCCGAATTCTTCCATGGATTTTTAGAGCTCTACTAACGTTCATATAGTGCGTTTCCTTGATAGCTTGAGTTCTCAAAAGCTTGAAAATCTAATGAACTCAAGCGTGGTTTTGCAATGAGCTTGAAATAAGCTTTAGTTCTTAAGCTGCTTTTGACTACGACTGAACAATTTCGAGCACTCAAGCTTTCGAGCCCAGTTTACATGACAAACACTCGAGCCGACTATAAAACTATTTTTGTTCAATTCCAGTCGAGCTGTTCTCGTTTACATTTGTACTTGAAGTTTCCCAGTACGAAGTAGAAGAATTCACTGATGCATGAAAAAGCTATGCTTAGGTTGCTTTAAAGTGCTTTCCTTCCGTATCCCCATTAGTGATGAGTAAAAATGCTCTTGCTCTTGCATTCTTGTCTTGTTCTTGCACATTTAGCAAGACCAAGAACAAGACTTAGCATAATGCTTGCAAGAACAAAAACAAGATTAACTGTGCAAGAACAAGACCCAGAGCAAGAATTTAGCAAGATTCTTGCAAAATTTTCATCTAAATTCATTCTTTTAAAAACAAAAAATATAAATTTGATTATGACGTTCAAGTAATTATGATATAAACACATGTGTGTATATTTAATTTTTAGTATGATAATTGTAAAAGCATTTGCACATAAGTACATAATGACTTTGCATGCATTGTGCACCAACTAGTGATGAGCAAGAATGGTCTTGTTCTTGCAGTCTTGTCTTGTTCTTGCACATTTAGCTTAGGGATGCCAAACTGGATGACATAGGTTAAGAATCGGGACCGGTGGAGAGAACAGTTGCGAGAGGCCAGGACCGGATCCCGGTTAAAGAAGAAGAACAAGAACAAGACTTAGTTATGCTTACAAGAACAAGAACAAGACAAGAACAAGACTAGATTAGTCTTGTCTTGTTCTTGCTTTTGCTCATCACTAATCCCTATCCATATCTTTTTAGCTTTTTTTGCATATAATTAATATAATTAAGAAGCAGTTTGCTCGAGTTTCTTCTAATTAGCTTCCTGGGAAGCTATTTAGAAGTTTTAGGTTTGGCAAGCAGTGAAGCAGATTTCTGCTTCTTTGGAAGCACAAAAGAAGGTTTCGCCCTTCTTTTTTGAGTAATAAAAAATAGTGTTAAAAAATAAATATTTTAACTTCAATAACTGTTTTAAATGTAAGTTAAAATTAGTCCAGGCGCTAAAAATTGTACTAAAACCTGATACTAAAGAAAAAAAGGGAAAAGTTGGGAAAATTCTCGGGAAAACTTGTAAAATTGATATTCAACTCGGAAGTGGTTGAAAATTTCAAAGGAACAACTTGTAGAGCCTGAAAATCTACACAAAAAACGTGTACATACTTTTTCGAAAATTGCTTCCTATGGGAGATAATGAGCTATAATTGATCTATCCATTCCGCGCGAACTCAGGATATTATAAAATTTACATTGACGCTCGACTGAAATCTTTATAACCCCCTTGTTTTTGATCAAAATTCATAAACTAAAAAGTCAAATTGCAGTAGGCGACAAGAGGACTTGTTTTTTTGTAGCTTCGTGTTTCTTCCATCGAAAGACTTGGTGCAGCCTGCTACATGTTGCCTTAAAGTCGCCTCAGTGGGATTGCGCCTTTACAAACAATCACCAAGCGAATTAAGTTTAATGGGAACCCAAATTTCACCATAATATTATACAGAGCTTTTCTGTACACATTACGCCGAAAACATTAAGTGCTAAAACGTCTTGGTCAGTGATACCACAGGCTCTTGAAACCTTTTGTTATACAAATAATACTTTCAAAATGAATTTGGATGACAAGTGCATGAAGGTTTTATGGCATGGTATTAATAATAAACTAAAAAATTAATTTTATTAGTCACATTGCTTTAAATGTTCAATTCAAACCACTAAGCTGCCAACACTCCCTAATAGGATATAATAAAAACATAACTTTAAAAGGTTTCCATTTACGTAACAACGCAATGGGAAAAAACGATCTAAATTTAATTGCCGAGATTACTGTGTACTGCCATACTATATCCTAGACTAAAACATTTCCGCATTTAAAATACCCTAAAAATCATGTAAGTCGATTTTTATTATCCATAATCCATTCTAAAGAAAAATAAAATTTCATTTTAACTTTCACCATTCACACTATAACTCAAATAAAACTGCCAATGATTATTATTGCCGCATTCGGTGCAATTCATTTAAAATCAAAATAACCAACAAAACTTGAAGTTTACACGTTTATTACTGACGTTGGAGTATCCAATCCAGGTAAAGGTGTTCTGGTGCCCCCCAGTAATACCCCAACATTCACGTATTCATTATTGGCATTGAAAATTCGCAGAGACAAATTATTTTCAATCATATTTTCCGGTTCGTTAGTGACTTTTTATCTTATTTTTTATTTTTTGCTGAATTTTATCTATACTCACAATCATTGCGGGGGCGTGCATATAATATCTAAGCCAAGATATGAGAATTATACTAAGCAAACTGTAACGACTGCCAACTGTAAGACAAATCTTAATTCTTTTCTTGTACTAAACCGGAGCTAAAATCGGCTACAGATATCCTAATATAGAATTTTATGAATAATAATTAATCAAAATATGTTTTTTTATTTTTTTTTATTTTGATTCTTGTCTTAGCAGCATAAGAATTAATTTTTAAGTATTTTAACAACAACAAAAAAAATGAAACTTTCACAAGTAGACAGCTGTAGTCAGTAGCAGCGTTCAATGATTCAACAAGTATTTTTTTTTTTCATAGTGACTAAGTTATATTCTAAAGTAAACTATGCAAATTTTCTAGGTTAAGTGAAACGATGGACTCCAATTCGCTAATTGTAAAACTATGAGTAAAAGTATAAATAGCAATTAGATAAATAAATACTATGTTTCCTAGAAATTAAATATTTGTATTACTGAATATGAAAAAAATGATGCCAATATTATAAAATGTATAACTGTAACCTACGCGTACATTTAATTTTCACAATTATGTTGCAACAAGCATATTTAGTCGGTGCTTCTTATTGATGATTTTTTAAGTGTAATATTACTGCCTAAAATTTGTAAATAAAGTTTTTAGTCAATCATGTTGTTTTGTTTTCTAATGTATAATTATTTCTCAACATCATCATCGCTACAGCTATATATAAGAGATAAAGTTGATTTCTGAGCTAATAAATAATATGGCAGAATCAGTTTCTAGATTTTCCAGGCAACACAATCCTGTGCCTAGTACTTCTAAAGTTCAGTCAAAATAGATATAGATATAGTCTAGGCATGCATAAAGCGGTGGCGGTGAACCTCGAGTTTGAACTCTTGATGTTGTATGAGTTCAGAAGCAAATGTCTGCGTTGGAGGAAGATATCCTAGTTGGAATCGTACGCCTCCTGAAAATGGTGGATTCCGCTAAATAGCTGACAAGAGCTCTGAAGTCCGCTAGCTCCAGACTACCAAGCGAAACAAAGAGATATGTCGTCCGCTAGGTAAAGACCTAACCTTAGTGGAACTTTGATCCCCGATTAATCAGTTAACCCGACAAGATGCGTTATTAGAGCCCTGTATACCCTTAAAAAACCACATAATGCCCCGTCTTCACCTACCCCAGCTCAAAAACGGCCAGTTCAATCCTTCACCGGCTAAAGTCCAGTTCATGTTCAATTCGTGCTTTAAATAGTTGTCGCTTTTTCGGAGAAGAAAGAAATGCAAAAGTTTACTGGAATGACATTCTATTATTCCAGTTCATTACTCTCTTTTGAGTGAGTTCGGCAAACTGAGGCCTGTTTTATCCTCAGTTAAATATGTGGAAATTGTTTACGAACTGCGGTTATTTTAAAATTCAGTTCACGAATTTGCTCGAACTTGCGCAGTTCGACCGGTGAAGTCAGGGTATAATGTAATTGATCAAAGCAATAATGCTGATTCTATTATTAAAATATTGAAACTCCCTGCTTAAAACATCAATATAAATTAAACGTCGAGTTTGCCACTCGATCGGAAGGCGGGAAGTACTTTCCCTTTGTCTAGCAAATATATATGATACATTTTCCCGTACAATTGCCATTTATGAGATATCGCCATTTAAAATACTCTATGCGCTTATTACGTGGCTGATACTTTCAAGGGTGATTGCGTGTTTAGAGAAAAAAATATTCTAGAGAGGGGGCTATCCCCACTATTCACTAATATAGAGAGTCTTCACAAAAAAAACTTTTGACCTTGAATAAAAAAATTTCCCGCCGACCGATCGCGTGGCAGATTCTATATTTTATTGATAATGATGTTTTAAGAGCTATACCAATTACCAGAAAATTCAGAGCTATCAACCAGTTTGAGCTTTATTAGTCAGGGGGCCAAAAGAGGAGGAAGAGGGAGCCCCAAAGTCGATCTTACAAGGATAACTTGGCTGGGATTGCCAAAGCAATAATACACTCAATTAAAAATAAAAAAATGGGCTTACAGCGGGCGAACCACGGCCGCTTGGATTTTAAAGTGGATATGATGGCCGTAGGAGCGAAAGTCACACTTTTCCCCAAACACCACACGACTAAATGAGCTCAGTAAATAAAATAAAATAAAATAAGATAAATATAAAAGTGATCTAACAGCCGTGCATAAGGTGAGATGGATTGGAAAGGGGATCCTAGAGAAAAAACGCACAATATATTCTATAACTGTAACGAGAAAAATCATGCTTTTGGAACGACATTCATTATAAGAAAACAAACTAAACATGTAGTAATGGGGTTTGCCGCTATAGACAAAGGAATATGTAGAATACGTATAAGATGAAGATTGGCCTTAATTGGTGCTTTTCGACAAAACTCAGGTGAAAAAATACTAAAAAAGGACGAAATAGAGCAAATTTCAACATAAGAATTGCTTATAACTTCAAAAGTAAAAGTCGTAGCATAATAGTTGTTGAACATTATTCATAGGAAATTGTCCAATTTAAAAAAAAAGGTGGTTGAAGTGGAAATTTTAATAAAAAAAAACAAAATTTTGACTTTGATGACTCATAGCTCTGGACTTGGTGGGTTGACCCCTTGACTTTTACAGTTATAGATAGGTGAGAGTATTCTGCGTAGATTGCTGCCTTATTAATGAAAATATCTAATAAAGTTAAAAAAAATACAGTGTAATATGTAAACCTCTACCAAAATAGTTTCAAAATGCTCTAGCGGCTGATTTCCCCCCACCCATACGGTTTTTTGTTCGTCTATCCAAGACCTATCCACAGCCAGGCGTTTCGACATTTTAACTGATACACCCTGTATATCAGGGACTATCTTTGATAAGTCTGTGCAAATGTTAGCCTTCACCGACGTTATTTCTACTTTGGAAAATCAATTGGAAGTTTTAAGGGAACCTTTATAACACTCGAACAAGCCACAAAACATCAAGTTGGAAATATTCGAGGACAAAACAAAGTATATGTTCACAAAAAACGAAGACGAAGAAGTCGATAAAATATAACGATAGACATTTACAATATAGAAACAGTAGATGAGTTTTTATACTTAGAAACAATTATAACAAAGGGTAATGATACATTGGCCGAATATCACTCACTAATAAAAGCTACTTTGGCCTAGGAAAGCACCTAAAGCCCAAAAAAATGTTAAGGTAAACAAAATGGAAACTTTACACAACACTTATATAGCCTGAAAGTATGAACATTGAAAAACACAACCGTATCATTGGTATGAAGATTTAAAGGAGAACCCTTAGTTCGATTTACAAAGGAATTCAGGTGGAGGGCATTTAGATAAAAAGATACAACTCGGAGTGATAAACATGTCGAATAAGGTGCGGAACGGAACCCGGCAAAGGTAGTGCTGGGGAAAGTACCGTCAGGAAAACAGAGACAGGTCTTCCTAAGAAAAGATTATAGAAGACGTCAAGAATAGATATAGATTTTGAAAAATGAAAATAAAATTAAAATAAGCGCAAAAGTACCTTTTTTCGAGAAAAGATATCATCGTATCCATATGATTTTTTTCGGCTAAATAGTATCCAAAATGATACGAACGTATCCAAAGTGGCAGCACTGGTGAATGGATACGATCGGAAAGGGCTGAATTTGCTAATCTTGCATTTTCCGTTTGATAACATGAACGTGAATTTTTCAATTTGCATTTTCGGGTTTATAACTGATAGTGTTGATAGCTTTTGATAGAGCAGTATCCCGCTCTATTGGCTAAACTCCAAGCTATACGTATTGACTCTGTTCTAAAAAACTGGAGTAAGAACTTCCTTTCTGGCCGTTCAACATATCATTGGATGGCGTCCACTACATCTCCGCAGGTGTTCCTCAGGGCTCAAATCTATCACCAGCTCTTTTCATAGTTTTTATAAATGATCTACTGTCAATCCCCTCCAACTAACTCCACTGCTTTGCTGAGGACGGTACTCTACGTTACTCCTGCAAGGTGCATATTCGTAATTCAGTCGTCGATTAGGGCTACAATCCACAAGTTATACATTGTCCACGCCTAGAATACAACTCGCCTTAGCTTGGCTGGACAAGGTGCAAAGCCGCGCTCTCAAACTTAAGGCTCACTGCCAATTTCTCCAACACATACCAGACTCCCCTTAATCTATCCTGCAAAAAAAGAGCATATAGAAATGCAAAGTTTAAATTTCTCCCTTTAATTGAAATGTTACAGGCTCCCAATACTCTGAGAAAACATAGAAGTCAGTCACTTTGTAAATCGATGAATAAAGTCTAGAAATCAAATCGCCGGGTTTGTAATTCTAACGGATTTTAAATATTTTCCATATCCTATCTTTCTCTCTATCTGAATCAGCCGACCATGGGGCACTTTTTGGTGACCCAACGGCGCAATACCACATCGGATGAAAAGTAACAAAGGGGTCAAGACGGTGAACTCCGTGGACTGCACACCAAACTCTCTATGGATATAGATATTGTTCTGAATTCTTTTCTATAAACTTACCGCATGTTAATCAACGCAATTGATGATCTAAAAAAATGACAAAAAATGCATCTTATCTCAAATCGCATCACCATAAAGTGATAGCTAACGTGCCGTTCAAGGCATTTATTCGTTAATTAACAGAGAAAAAAAACACAAAAATAAATTACAACCATTAATTAAATAAAAGTCAACAGTGCATTAATTAAGATCCCAATGAACTAAAGCCTAATAAATATTCAAAAATATTCGTTACAAACCTAAGCAATTTACTATAATTAACCTAATATCGATCAGATATAAAAAATAAGCTTAACAAACCGCATTTAGAAAAATTTTATGTTAAAAAAACTCGATTGATGTGAGCATGAAATATGAGGAAACTGGCACCGAATTTAATTAATAAATCGGCGCCAAAGGCGATCAAATTTAATCGATCAAACGATCAGACGTTTTGTTGAAACTTCTTGAAAAGTGTTCAGAAAGAACAACTCTTAAGATGCCGAAGTTATTTCGTTAGAATACGCAGTGCACTTGCTTTTTATCTAAGTCTACCTGAATTAATTGCTGCTTAACATTTTTTTTTAACTACGAATTTCCTTGGAACAATGTAACGTAAATGAAGATCAATTTTTAGATCTCAATCAAGTAAAAATCTTAAGGTGAGCATTATGCCATTATCATTCCAGGTAAGAATGTTGTCAAACGCGTTTTAATGAAAAGTTTTGATTTTGATAGACTTAATAGTGATTAAGTATCGATATTGCCATTGCCATTTGTGTATAGATTGAACGATTTACGTAAACACCGTCACACCCGCCGCCGCTCGTGCGATGGCCTGCTTTGCAGTATATATCTGTATTTTTTTATTTTTTGTTGGGTCAGGATAAGCTAATTCCAATTTCAAGGTGAACATTGTAACCGGTTTTATTAATTTCAATAAAATTCTGATCTCTTTGCGGGGTAATTGGATCTGCAGTGGCAGCTCTTTCCGCCTCCTTTAATAATCGCTATTATAGTGGGATACACCGGGCCCCGGCCAGGCGCTGGTTTTGTTCATAAAAATAAGCAAGTCACAATCGTGTTTAAAAATTTTTGTAATAAAAACAATTTCCTTTCGAAATTAATAAAAAACTTCTTAATAATAACGGAATTTTACATTAATTTAAGTGATCGTCATGTCTCCCATAAAGTCATATAAGTGCAACAAATAGAACTCAATTTAAAGTCGTTTGGTAAGCAAGCAAGCACCACCTAAAAACCTGATTTCGGTAGAATCTCGTTTATCCATCAGGCATTCACCGATGCCGCCGCCACCGGTTCGAAGACAACTCTTATTCTGGATGCAACACAAAAAAAAATTAATTAAATGACGCCAATTGAACTAAAGCAACAATCCCCTCAGGTAGTGCTCCCTGTATAAAAGAATACCTCTAGTTTAAACATACCCAGATATCAGATATCCATACAGTCTTATCCGCCACCATCCAGGTGATGGGTGAAGGAATAATTAGCAAAAAAACGTCTTGAGGAACAACGAACGACCTTGCTGGAGGCAGCTCTAAATTCTTCTCAGGTAAACACACACATTTTCCATGAAGAAGTGAACTTCACAATCTCCAAGGTCTCCTCCACAAATAATCTGATTGCATGTAATTGGCTCGTAGCATTTTTTATGAGTGCATACCGCACACATGGCAACAGTAAACAAAAACTACATTTTTTCATGAATATACACTGTAGGTGCTAAAGGTAAGCTTCATAGATATCTGCAAGATAAATACTACCCGAAAAAAGAAATAAAATAAAAACAAAAGCAATGTTTGTTTTGATTTTCACGGCTTTTCTGGGTGTTGGACTTTGATTTTAATTTAGAATTTTATCCAGAATACGTGGAGATTTTTTGGAGTATTTGTTTTTTTTTATCTGAATTTAATTATTCAATCACGGAAATTGTCAGAAGGGTTTTCGGAAGAGAATTTTTTACTGTTTCGAGGACGATGTTTAACAATAAGGCTGCAATTAACGTCAGGCACGAATAAGTCGCATGACATTCGGAATTCTAAAACTGAAAATTTTTGTAAATGCTTCTCCTAATTAGGTAATCAGATGTAGACAGCTTTCTGCTAATTCTGATATAGTGTTTAAGTCATAGAGATTGAAGATTCCTAAATGGATTTGAATGCTATTCTGTTCATCATCGTGATTTCGTTTTAAGGACGAATGCCAAACTAACATGTCAAACGAAAACTTGTCATGTCATTTCTTAGTTGATTTTCGAAGGTTTGCGTCTTTGGAATAATAATTGGAAAATTTCATTTACACTTTATTTTTTTTTAATTTATGTATAAATTCTTAGAAGCCTATATTCTTAAAGATTACATAAAGCTATTTAAATAAAGTGTGAAATGTTTAGTTTAGAGAATCTATATTGATACGCAAGAACTTTTTACGTATAGACTTATTAGCCGACTTCCACTATACCGATTTTGCTCAAACTGGTTTTATATGGAAATCGGAGTTGTAAAGGTGTGCATACAACTATAGTAAGGGGTAGCCCTTACCATACCCATTACAGAGTGCTTATTTTTACACACGATGTCATAGGAGATAAGGCCTTACTTTTTTACTTTCCTTAGAGTAGTAACTGTAAGTACTGTAAGTAGTATGGCGTGCGCCAAAACAATTGGAAATCTTAAAATCGCTTTTTCCATGTGCAGTGAGAGTCTCAAATCCCACCACGAAAGTTCATTCGAAAAGAAAAATGACACTCCGTTCGTTAAAAACCAAACTTGATCAAGACGGCCTTGTCGTTGAGATAATATTCCTGTAGCTGTGTGTTTATTTTGCGGGAAAAGGTAATTCCATGATATTTGCTGATGTTTAGTTGTAATTGGTGGTGGTACACCTGTCTTGCAACGAGTTTAGTTTTGTTTGAACGAAAGTTACGTCCTTTTGGTACCTTATGGCATTATAAATTTTGAGGTCATCGGCGTAGAAGAGATTCAGAATATCTTCTAGTTTATCCGACAGGTCAGATAAATATATTAAATAACTGTGGGCCTAGATGGCTACCCAGGGCAGGACCTAATACTTCAAATTTTAGTAGTTTTTTGCTTAAAATATGGTGATCAATACGATTAAAGGCTTTGCTGAAGTCTTTATAGACATAAGTAGTAGATCGAAGGTTAGAATCAAAAGATTTGTAGTAATCTATCGTCCCTTTCTGAAACCACGTTCCTGTTCATTAAGACAGGGATTTGCCACTTTCGGGGAAGCTCGTGTAGCTCTCAAGAATGATTTATGTGTAGAAACTGAAGACAATAGTTGCAAAAGAATGTATAACAAAGCGCCCTTGCCAGCTATCTATGGTCTTTTACGTTTTTTTTCTTCAAATACAAGCTTGGCTTACTTCCTGTGCATATCCGGCAATGTGTCTTGTATTATGGAGGTGGAATGAATGAACACATTACTGGATCACAGTGGCGCCCCTTGGGACATGGCGGTCGCCCGGGCTGGCCCACCCCTAAAGCTGATACTGCTCCTGGTAGTGAAGTTGGGCAAGTTTTGAAGAAAATTTTAAGATCTCGAACATTAATCCAGAGAAATACATGGACCAAGAGGAAGGTTTTTACAAGAACGTATTTTTTTATAAAAAGTAAAATTTCAAGGAAACTGTTCAATATTTCGCAACAAAAATTACACCATTTTTTCAGCTAGCAAGAAGCAATATTTGTACCAAATAACAAATATGTAAGTAGCTTTAAATAAAAGTTATTAACAAATTAAAAACACCTGATTTTCGACAGTTTTTCCCATTTTTCTCTATATTGTCTACCATAACCTATAACTCAATATACATCAAACGAAAGATAATTTGAATAGCTAAAACTTTATACTTGCATTTTTTTCAATCCGAGGTCACGTTTTTCTTTTATTCGCTAAAAAACGTTTTTTTACACTTTCCGGGATTTTTTAGGTTTGGTTCGCCATTCTAAATTCCGAAAAAGAAAACGCTATCTTCTTTAAAAAAAAATTTTCTATATGACCATATTTTTTGTTTCCTGTTGGCAGCTAACGCAAAAATTACATGGAGCTATTTTAGATTGATTGGACTAATAGAGTTCAATCCAGTCAGTGAACGACTATGCTCAAATACGACTACGAGCGAAATTCTTAAACGTACATGCGGAGATGAAGGAGAAAGCGGACACGACAAGGACACTTTGTATTATAAGCTTGAGCGCGCATGTGATACGACCCCTTCCAATGACATCAAGATGGTGATGGAAGAGATCTCAATGATAAAATTGGAAGAAAAAATTGGCGCAGACCGATCATTGGAAGGGAAAGCCTCTACAAAACTTTAAACGATAACGGACAACGTGTTATCGATTTTGCAATGAAGGACATTGACCAATACACGTGGCAATCTCCCAGCGAAAGATAACTCATAGACAGAAAAGCAGCTTCCAGTAAGATGCTGTAGTAAGATCCTGTAGAGGTGCGAATTGTCAAGATCAGCATTAATGTTGAAAACATCATTCTCAACAAATCCAATAGGAATCTTTTAGTAAATTTGGACATCACCCGCAATTTTCATTTCTTTTAAGGTGTTTTATGAGGCACGGATTTTTACAGTGGAAAATTGGACCACATTACAATTTTACCTATACGACTTTGTGTTTTTCTACGTAATATAAATTTATAAGTTTAAATAAAAGTTTAAAAGCTATAATGTAGCAAATAAATTCACCCAAGAAACTATTCATTTAAAATTTGCATACATATTGCATAGTCACAATTAGCATACATATATGCAACCGCATTGGTTAGTTCACAATTATAAAGAATAATTTCCATATTTCCACAAAAATCACGGTTTGACTTCCTTATCCTGCTGTTTTCTAACACGCATTAATTAAATAATATATGAAAAAGTTTCACATATAGATCTTTTCCTGATGATATCACAGCATGAGTCACAGCACTTCACTCTAGATTCTTATGTTTTGTGACATTTTCTATCAGGTAACCTCAGCATTACGGCATACCTGTACAATGTTGTCACTTAATGCTGGTAACCTAAAGAAATTATCGCCCACACATTATTACACTCGCCTTCACTCACGGACATTTATAAAAGGCGTCAGGCCATTCCCAAAAGTGGATGTTTTTATCTTGATTTAAAGGTTCATGATTGCTCTACAATGTTGCTGTTTGTTATCTTAATTATTCGTAATTTATTATGTTAATTTACGCAAGATAAATTAGATCAAGATCAGCAGTTTCATAATGATGCCTTGTACATGTTTATGTAATGAAGGAAGCTAGCAAAGTAAAGTAACTTAAAAGTTAGTGAATATGCTAGATACTATTTTACTAATAATTTTAATTATTTTGTACTTTAATTGGTTATTTTGGGTTTTTAAGATATTTGTTTCAAGATTCAATTCCTTGTAAGTGGTCGTTTTTATGAATCTCCATCAACTATATTCTGATTTCATTCGAGGTCAATTCCCTTCTGATGTTATTTTTTAATCCTAATACTCCTTCAACGGCTTCACAGTAACTGAACTTGATGTCGAATGTCGAAATTTCTATCATCTTTTCCTCGTTCTTCAAGGCCGTGATGTATTTCTTTTTATTCCACACGATTCGACCGACAGAGAGAGATCATCGCAGTATTGGAAACATATCCTTCGTTTTCGCAGGTTCGAGCAAATTGGTGAACTGAACTTTTAAATAATCTCAGTTTGCACATAATCTGGATTCGAACTGAAGTTAAAGGTAAAAGCTCGCTCGAAAGAGAGTAATCAACTGGAATAATGGAATGCTATTCCAGTGAGCTTTTGCATTTCTAACTTCTGGAGAAAAAGCAACAACAATTTCAAGCACGAACTGACCATGAACTGGACTTTAGTCGGCAACGCCACTTATATGGATTAAACATTATTGAAGCGGGGTTTCCACTTAGCTGACTACCAGCGCTGGTTGTACTGCTGGTGGGTTGTAGCTAGCAGCTGGCAGCCATCCGGTTTTTGGAAATTTACTAGGATTCCCTAGAAAAAACTAGTGGGATGTTGTGCCTAGAGACTAGCCACTAATTACGCTTTTTCATGGCATTTGTTTCTGTTGAATAACACTTCAGAATGGATGACCATAAAAAATCAAGAAAATGATATTTTTTCACTTTTGATTAAGTAAATGTTTATGTTCTCCTGAGTATCATTATTAACTAATATAATTTAGTGATAGATTCAAAGCATGTTCAACCGAAGTAAAACAAATTATATTTCACCCTTGCGCAGCCGAGGATTGAGCTTGGTTCCCCGGGATAGGATTCCAGCGCCTTAGCCCTAGGCTACCGATATATGTATGTGTACTTTATTTGAAATCTCTTTTTTGTCATTAAATATATTTCCGGCTGGAAATTCCAGACCATTTTCTCAGTTTTAGGTCTCTTGATCAAGAGCTACAATTTGAGATATGGCCCAAGTCTGTAGCGACAGTACTTTCAGAGATGAAAGAAGGTCACAGACGGACAGACAGACAGATGGACAGAGCCTCTGTATAAGCTTTTCTTTTTGAAAAATCTAAAAATAACCAAGAAAGACTTTGAAAAGAAAAATATAAAGAATAGAAGATCTATACCAAATTTTAGCTCTCTGAGGGTTATCACTGGGGCCGTGTTCCGTGAAAAGGTGATAACAAACAGCAAAGCCAAGGTCGATTTAGTAGCAACTCTGTTCACCTTAAAGTCTTCTTTACCCGAAACTGATACGCTACCCCCAGTTCTGGCCATTCAATGGACAGCGTAAGGTGAAGAGAGACCTCACTCCCAAGCTATACAAGCTATTGTAAGTTACTGTAGGCCTTCCGGGGAGCTTATCTGGTGCAAAAGAGTTTATTTGCTATGAGGTGCATAAATACTTGATTTAGGAACACAATGATCCCGGACAGATTTTTGATAACCGAAGATACAGAATATTGATAACCAACTGATTAAGCGAAAAGTGCCAGTTTATTTTTTTGTGATAAAATGGGATATCCTGCGGTTTTCTAATTACGTTTCAGCGAATTCCGGAGAGAGAAGAAATAAATAAAAAACACTTTGCCCATTAATTTTTTGTGAATATTATGACAGTATTTGTGCCCTGAGCACATGACACGAAATTTAACAAAATTTGAGTTCGATGACAAAAGGGGCTTATGAATGAACGAGAGGACTACCCTTTTCGGGTCCATGAATTTGTGCGGAAATACTTCAGATGATCAGTCCATTATTACATGTCAGTGGCAAAATCTAGAAATAACAAATCTGCCATCTTCATACAAAAAATTCACCCCGTTAGGTGTGTGGGTGCATATATAAACATCACTGCTGAGTACAATTCAATGCATGAATCAGCTTGACAAAGCCAGATTCTCTCTCTTCGATAAAGTATGCAGAAGGTGAGTCAGTAAATAAAAAATATTATCCGATCGTTATACTTCGTTTGAGAGAAAATTCCTCGAAAAAGACCGGTTTTGTGGATAGAAACCTAAAGGATTTTCCACCACGAAAGCGCACCATCTCATGAGACTATCCTTGTGAACGAATTTCTATCCAAAAACTCTACAGATTTTATCGAACAGTCGCCGTATTCCCTGATATGGTTCCGGTCGACTTTTTTCTTTTTCCAAAACGCACTTCACTTCGACCAGTTTTCAGTCGATAGATGACATAAAAGCATATTTGCGGCGAGTACTGAGATCCATTCCAAAAAATGAGTTTAAAAAATGTGTTGATTATTTGGCTATTCATTGGCGTAAGTGTATTAGTTCGAGAGGGGCCTACTTTGAAGACGATACAATCAACTTGGATTAATAATACATATTTTGTATTTCATTGACCAATTACTTTCCTGTTATAGTTGTACTTTGCATTTCGAACAAAAAGCACTTGGCTCCCCCTAGAATAATTCTCTAGTTACGGCCATGTGTAAAGGACTTGTCAGACTTGATCGAAAAGACCAAATGTTTTGTAAATACTAGAAATTCTGGGATGAACTTAGATTTTAAGGACATGGGAAAAAAAGTGTTGATAACGTAGATTTATAAAAAGTGTTCGGATTTTGACCAATGATATCTTGATTCTGCTGAATTCAGAAAAGGTAACTTCATTTCAACGACTTTATCAGATATTAGAAAAACTAATCAATTGTGTTCCTTAGCCGAAGTTTTTTCAGTAACACAAAAAAACGGAAAAAACGGCTCGATCGAATATTTTTATAAATCTTGTCGATACATATTTTCGTTAATACGTTTCGAATGGCACCCTAACAAAATATCATCGGTCATATCATATCTAGTTCGCACGTTATCGTGCAGGTACAAAAATTATGTGTGTTGCTTAACCAAAAAATCGACCGACCGAACTTTATGAATATCTTTGAAATTATTCATACATTCGTTAAAACGCGCCACCGATCGGGACCTCAACGAAGTCGGTATCATATTTGACTTGCGTGATATCGTGCAGGTGCAAAAATCACGTTCGTCGTTTAAACAAAAAACGGCTCGACCAAATTTTATGAAAATCGTTTCAGATCATATTAAGGTTAATACACTTCGAATAGCACCTCGACCTCAACGAAGTCAATATCTTTTTTGGTTCGCGCGATATTGCAGTTTTTAATAATAATTAATAATTAACCAAAGTTCTGAAATACTGGAGCTGCCCCCTCTTCGAGCAAGATACTCAGTTGAAGTAAAAAACTTTGGTTTATTTAGAAAAATCTAACAAGTTAGCATCGTTCGGTAATTAACTACGATCGTCCATTAATTACATGAAGCGTATAGGGGGAGGAGGTCGAGTCGAATCGCACCCAATCTCATATGGGGAAAGGTGCAGTCTCGGCAAATATCACGTAACTGTTTTTCCGCAAGAAACAGTGTAAAATTTCGAGGAAACGAAGTTAAATTAAATAAAACAGAGTCAATAAAGTATTTTGACATTAACATTTAATATAATTTCAAAGTGGAGTTAATCGATTTGGCAAATGAAGCGTTCAATTTACAAAAGCTTAAGCCGCTGGTATCTTCTCTCCTATATCCTAAAAGGTATAGCGGCACCACGCAACAGTCCTATCAAATTACATGAAATTTTATTACTTCAATTAATAACTATGTACATTAAATGAGTCCCAAAATTGCCGTCAATAAATAAACTAAAGTATGCGGAAACTGCACTTACCTTCGTTAATCCTTGCCCCTTATTGAGCTTTTATTCCGGATTAACGGTACTCCATCCCCAATGATTTACAAACTTAATCCGATATTGATTTTCTCAATCATTACACAAATATCAAGTCCTTAGCCCGATAGTGTCACGGCCATTAAATTGCGTCAATATAGTAATTAAATTGGCCGAAGATGCATGCACCAGGAACCGATGTTGACCGGTGACCAAGCCCAAGTCCAAGACCGCTTTATGGCCAGATAATGGACGGTTATTCTCCTGGTGCATGTGGAATAAATTCCTCCTGCAAGTCAAAGAAGCCTCATAAAAGTTTTGTTGTCATCTAAAATTAATGGCATTGAGATTCTGTGAGGAGTTTAACACAAGTCTGGCGAAAATGCGAAATGGCGCAGTATTCGCAAGGCGCCAAACAATTTTTGCACCTTTTTAGTGATATTTTTAGATCCTATTGTGCACCGGGGCAAGAGCAGGTAAAGTAACATACAAAAGGCTGAAAGCGGCCAGTAGCGAATAGAATAATGGAGGTAGGAGCTGAGCGTAATTGATTGGGTTTTATTGAATTCTCGACTGCGTCCTTGAGTTTGGATTTTATTTGCGAAAATGAATAAAATTGAAGAGTTTTATATAAATGGCGAAATTTTATGCTTGATGGCGATGAGTTTAGATGATTTCTTGTGAATACAATGTTTGCAAAAACGTGAGAAAGTTCCTACTACGTGGTATTACAACGATATCAAAACATCTAAATGTTTTTGATGTCATGGCGTTTTGTCTGCCAGAGATCATTGTTTGAAAAGAAATTAGAAATACAAAAGACGCTTATGGGGAATTATTGTGTTTGGAAGCAAATCCAGAAGAGGCGCAGAAAATTAAGCTCAAAATGTGTTTCCCCTCCGAGAATGAAAAATTCGTTTATTTATATCTTAAGATACACTCTATATGCCCTTAATCCAACAGATAAAACCAAACCAGTCCTAATAATATCTACAGATAAATGTAGTATACACTAAATAGAAAATAATATACACTATAATTACTTCACGTGATGGCAAAAAACAACTCAGTGGACTTAATTTTAAGAATTAAACCTGTTGTCTTATCTGTAAGATGTAACCAGGAACATAAAAGAATGTGTGGGGTCGACCCACCACACCTGGTGAGATGTCGTGAGATTTGGCTCGACCCCCCTCTCCTCCTCAATTTTTCAAATTTTTACAAATCTAGTATTTACGCATTTGAAGTGTAAATACGTTTATCTGTGCTTGATTACATTTATTTGAAAAACATAATTTGTCTTACCATAAAATCTTCCCAGCACCAGCTCAACATGCACCCAATATTTTGTTTTTTTTTTATATTAGTCCATTCAAAACGCGCGTTATGGTGTTCCAAAATAACTTCTTCTTCTTTAACGGCTCTACAACCGGGATCCGGTCCTGGCCTCGCGCAACTGTTCTCTCCACCGGTCCCGATTCTGAGCCGATGTCATCCAGTTTGGCATCCCTAAACTCTGAGCGTCCTGGTCCACGCCATCCTTCCAGCGAAGGTTGGGCCTCCCTCGCTGTCGCACCCCATAGGTCTTACCGCAGAGAACTTTCCGAGCAGGCTCATCTTCACTCATACGAGCTAGATGCCCTGCCCACCGGAGCCTACCGAGCTTTATTTTCTTCACAACATCTATGTCGCGATAGCGCTCGTAGATCTCGTCATTGTAGAGTCTCCGGAATCGTCGTTCCAAAATAACACCGTTAATAAAATCGAACCCTAAACGTTTTTGGGGTCGCTGATCACGAAAATCGAGGTCCCGCGGTCCTAAAACTAGGGCGTCACCCCTAAAAATGCAAAAAACACCCCTTTTTAGGGGGTTTTCGCGATTATTTCAATAATAATGAAAACTAATGCGATGAAATGCACTTTTTTTAATATTTATTTGCGAAGGGGGTTGATTTGTACTAAATTAAGGCGAACTTTATGATAAGCGGTAGTCCTAAAGGGTTGAAACTACCCCTAAATTGGCGAAAAATGGCAAAAATTGTGAAATTTTTTTTTTTCAAGTTTATACTTCAAATTCGATTGTGGGCGTACTGTCAGGCAAAAATAAATTATTTTCAACCCTTAAGGGGTTAAAAGTACCCCTACTATAATAAAAACAACTTTATATAAAAAAATTGCCAAAAAATTTTTTGTGCTTTTTGTTTGAAATTTGGTTCAAAAGGTATTATCAGCAAAAAATTAATTTTTTCAACTCTTAAGGGAGTAAAACTACCCCCACATTAAAATTGTAATTGGAACAAATTGAAATTTATTGTTTTGCATTAAAATTTTATATTTGATGAAATATTATTAAAACATTTGGAAATTTTTTAACCCTCTTCAAGGAGTTAAACCTTAGGTGTAAATTGAAAAAAAAAATTTCTTTTCGTAGATTGCAATTTAAATTTTTTTAATGAATTGTTTGAATAAAAATTCTTTTTATTAGAAAATATAAATTGATAAATTTTTGCAAGTTTTTTTATATAAAATTGTTTTTATTATAGTAGGGGTATTTTTAACCCCTTAAGGGTTGAAAATAATTTTTTTTTGCCTGACAGTACGCCCACAATCGAATTTGAAGCATAAACTTGAAAAAAAATTTTTTTTACAATTTTTGCCATTTTTGGCCGATTTAGGGGTACTTTTAACCCTTTAGGAGTACCCCTTACCATGAAGTTCGCCTTAATTTAATATAAATCAACCACCTTCGCAAATAAATATTAAAAAAAGTGCATTTCATCGCATAAGTTTTCATTATTACTGAAATAATCGCGAAAACCCCTAAAAAGGGGTGTTTTTTGCATTTTTAGGGGTGACGCCCTGGTTTTAGGACCGCGGGACCTCGATTTTCGTGATCAGCGACCCCAAAAACCTTTAGGGTTCGATTTTCTTAACGGTGTTATTTTGGAACACCCCCCTACCCCCCCCCCCTAGTTTTCAATGAACTATATGGTACGGGTAGTTTTAACCCCTTAAGGGTTGAAAATAATTTATTTTTGCCTGACAGTACGCCCACAATCGAATTTGAAGCATAAACTTGGGAAATTTTTTTTTTACAATTTTTGCCATTTTTCGCCAGTTTAGGGGTACTTTCAACCCTTTATGAGTACCCCTTACCATTAAGTTCGCCTTAAATTAGTATAAATCAACCCCCTTCACAAATAAATATTAAAAACAGTGCATTTCATCGCATTAGTATTCATTGTTACTGAAATAATCGCGAAAACTCCCTAAAAAGGGGTGTTTTCGCATTTTTAGGGTTGACGCCCTAATTTTAGGACCGCGGGACCTCGATTTTCGTGATCAGCGACCCCAAAAACCTTTAGGGTTCGATTTTCTTAACGGTGTTATTTTGGAACACCCCCCCCCCCAGCGTTTTGAATGGACTATATGTGAAAGAGTCTAAGCTTAGGTGCCACCCGTTATACTACCAGTCCGCCATCTTGTTTACTTTATGGTGCAATGTCTGGTAGTAAGCTTAGCTCGAAGATAGAAAAAGAAGATGAAAGGTTAAGAGCAGTCTGGAGGATGCATGGAGGATGCTCTACAACCGGGATCCGGTCCTGGCCTCGCGCAACTGTTCTCTCCACCGGTCCCGATTCTGAACCGATGTCACCCAGTTTGGCATCCCTAAACTCTTAGCGTCCTGGTCTACGCCATTCTTCCAGCCAAGGTTGGGTCTCCCTGGCTGTCGCAACCCACAAGTCTTACCGAAGAGAACTTTCTGGGCTCTCTCATACTAGCTAGATGCCCTGCCCACCGGAGCCTACCGAGCTTTATTTCCTTCACAACATCTACATATGTCGCGATATCGCTCGTAGATCTCGTCATTGTAGAGTCCTCGGAATCGTCCTTCCTCACATACGAGGCCAACAATCCTCCGAAGTATTTTTCTCTCGAACACGCCCAAGAGGTTGAGTCCTTTTTGGTAAGCACCCACGTTTCGGATGCATATGTGAGAACCGGTAAGACCATCGTCTTATATAGTAAAAGTTTAGACGTTATGGTTACACGCTTGGATTTAAAGAGCCTTGACAGATTATAGTAGGCTTTGTTGGCTTTTAACAGTCGTGCGCGTACTTCTGCTTCCATGCTATTGTCGGCTGCTACTATTGCCCCAAGGTAGGTAAATGGTCTACTCTGACTATGCTATCATACGCGGCTTTAAAGTCTATGAAGAGGTGTTGAATTGCGTTTTGAAACTCGACATTTTTCCATAGCCTGCCTCAAGGTGAAAATCTGATCAGTTGTTGATTTGCCTGACCTGAAACCATACTGGTATTTCGTCTATGATGTTTCTGGCGTATGGGACCATTATGTTTCGAAGGATAGCGGAGAATATCTTATACACGGTACTCAACAACGTTATACCGCGATAATTCGGTAGAACTCCCGCGCCTGGTGCGGCCGTCGCTCTCTGTACTGTTTTAGTTCACAGACGAAATTTTTTTCCCAGGCTTCCTTTTTTCGTCTGTGAATCCTTTACATGTCTCTTTGCTTGGCCCGCGTTCTCTGAGACTTCTGCATTCTTACGTTCAGTTGCCAGTTCCGATCTCTACGACTTCTGCCTAAAATGGGATCAGCAGCATCAATCACAATATTCCCAGTAGGCTCCCAGCCTACTTTAGCGTTCAGATCTCCCAGAATGATTTTTAGATCATACAGGCAGGCATTAAGTTCCCGTTCAACTAATTCGAAGAATTCTTCTTTATCATCATCCGGGGACTATTCTGTAGGTGCGTGAACGTTTATGAAGCTGGTGTTCTTAAACTTGCCTCGCACACGAAGGGTGCATAGCCTTTCATTTATTGCTTTAAAGCCGATATGGTAGGCTTCATTCTTTTGCTGACCATAAAACCTACTCCGAACACATGGTGTTTTTAATGACAGCTGTAATATACGTCATACTCAGGTTTTTGCAAAACACCATTCTCTGTCTGTCCACCTCATCTCCTGGATGGCGGTAATATCAGCTTAATACTTTGACAGCGTATCGGCTAGATGTTCTGGAGCACGAGTTCTGTAACGAGTTCGAACATTCCATGAGGAAATTCGTAAATCGTTTTGCCTTTTTCGTTGCCGTTGATTCCTGTATCTGAGGCATGTTGCTCGTTCGAAAAATAAGCTTGTGTCTTGATTTTTAGTTTTCAAAAATCCCAGAATTTTTTGAGAATGTTGGAGCAAGATAATATAGTTGGAATCTCGCGAATCAAAAGAGATATCGACTTCATTGAAAAGTATTAACGTAAATGTGGTCTGAAAAGATTTTCATGAAATTCGGTCGAGTCGCTTTTTTGTTTAAGCCATATCGCGCGAACGAATAATGAAACCGTCTTCGTCGAGGTGCAGAACGAAGGGTATTATTATTATTTGGTCAAACCGTTTTTTTAATTATTTTTGCACTTACACGTTATCGCGCGAACCAAAAATGATATCGACTTCATTAAGGATCCGTTCGAGGAATATTAACGAAAACATGCTCTAAAAAAATGTCATAACATTCGCCGAGCCGTTTTTTTGTTTAAATCAAAGAACTTCGACTAAAGGTCACAAGCACCTTAAATCGGACGGAGCACTTCAGTTTATCAGCAGCGTTTCAACAACTTCAGAACGAATTCGACCACTCACTCTAGTGAAGCGAACGAAGTACGAAGGAAATGTGCGCTGTTTGCTAACGCCCAGGAAAAATAGATTCTCTAGAAAAATCTTGTAGATTTTCCACTGTTATCCTTATTTAAACTAGCTTCTCTGGGCACCAGTTCTGGTACTAGTCCATTTCCCACTAGTACTAAAATAATTACCTTTCTAAGCTATTTTCCAGGAGTTTTGTTAGTTTGGAGAATCAGATGTATTTTTTTTTTTTTTGAAGTCGAGTGGTTCAGGGAAAGCCCATATGTACTGTCGACAATCTATTTTTTTCGTATAGAGTGCGGAACTAGAAAGGAACTGTGAAATTGGTGTGCTTTTTTCATTACAATTTAATATTATTATTATGCCCGTGAGCCGCGTGTTTGACACACCTGCTTTATAGCGTCATAGGAAAAAGGACTAGTGAGAAATGTTACATCGAGGTTCAACTATGTAACCTTCTGACCAAATTTCTGGCCAAGACTAGATACATTAACTAGGTTTCACTCATTTAAATTGCTCCAAATTGAATAATCGCCGCCAATTCAAACTAAGCACCAAATCCCAATACCCTTAACAGATAATTCGCACTTTATACAGACCCAATTATGTGTTACAAAATATTAAGTTTGCAAAATCCGCAATTATTCATAGTTAACAATGTGCCGACGCAGAAATTGATACATGTGGATAACATTTCAAATTAATCACCTCTGCGCCTGCGTAACTAGAAACTAATTGTAATGGATCATTGCTTGCTCATCAATTTGAGCTCATCAAGCGCCTTTTGTAAAAAAACAAGATTGTTTTTTTTTTCAATTCTTCGAAGTAACACAAAAACTGCACTCATTTCTCAAATTGAATGCAATCTAAGTCTTTGTTATTTTTTGAAACAATATAAAAGGGCGGGAATCTTTGCACCATTTATTAAGCAATCGCCCATCATGATGGATAATCCTCGCCAAAATGAAAACGAAACATCATCAGTCGCCGCTTTATACTGCGGTGATTAATTGCCAATCGTTTCTAAAAATTGACCAACAACTTGCCGTATAGATGTGGCCTTCGTCCGTCCGAACAGAACAAACAGCACAAAAAGGTGTCGATAACCTACTAAAATATTTCAACTTACTTCCAACTTTTTTCTGTAAATACTGGGAATTCAATACTGATATTGTTATTATTGCTATAAGTTTCAACAATTATGAGAAAGATTCTTTCAGCGATTGCGATGCAAGTTGATATTTTTTAATGGAACTATGTATTTGGGAGATGAGGGCACCGCGTCGATCGGTTTGCGCGAAGAGAAAGCTGAACCTGAAGCGGGACGTTTGTGGTTTGCGGTTGATACTTTGTCATAGGTTGCTGCATAGCCTTGATCAAGGATAAGATTTGTTTCTAACCGAGACTTGGAATTCTCCAAACCAAAGCTGCCGCTGCTCCGCCTTTCACAATTTGATGATGCTGCAGAAAATATATTTTTTCCTGCTAATCACTTTTCCAAGTAAAACAGTTCATAGCCAAGTATAACCACTCGGTATCAGTGCTGTCACTTTACTCCAATTGTAATAGATCTACTCCACTAGTCCAAGAGCTAGTGACAGATTTGCAAAGTGATTTTGCAGAGGATGGGCCTTTGATATATGTTAGATTACTTAAAGCACAACTGATTAACACTTTGACGGCCGCACGCTATGATAAAAATCTGGGCACTTGTCGCCGCATATATTGATGAAAATTACTGGCTGCCGCCGGCAATTTTTACAAATTCTGAAGTAATTAATGAGCTAAAAAACAAATTATGTAATAAGTCGAAATCCGTACTTTTTCAACGTTTTTATTATTTAAAAGGATTTTGTTAGTTTAATATTTTCTTTTAATATGATAGTTTTCAAAACATTTTCCAACATGCAACGGAACGTTACATGAGGAGCACATAAATGCTGTTGAGCTTCTTTTCTTGGCAGCGGAGCAGACTCTGCATGCTCTGCGGGGATTTCCTAATTTTCCTTTTCCGATAATTCGAATAATTTTATGCTTTCGCATTTCCGGACACAACCTATCAATCGAATCATATTTCGAAACTCGTGCAGTACGTTCGTCATAAACGCATTGACCTAGTTTAAAAGAATATGTAGTTGGAAGTAGAAATTATAGAATTATTTATCATACTTGATTGTGATTCGTCGGTTTCGATTGTAGTTTCTAGCCATGAGTTTGCTACACCTAATAAATATTTTTTAAATCGGATATTATTACCAGAACTTTTCACATAATATTGATGAGCTGAGCATTGAACAAGGCTGCATTTATGAAGTATAAAACAGTTTTTTTCGTCCATTTTTTTGTTTTTAGTAAAATTGAATAATATGATAAGTATTGGTCAGCGCGGTCTACACCCTTCATGTACTTGTTGTACTCGACTATGCAAGTCGGCTTTGTAACGGTTTTTTTGGTCTTAGGATTGGTGATATCAACCATATTTGCTGAATGCATTGTTGATATCATATATACTAATTTTTTTTTCATTTGGAATGCCTGGATTAGGATACTGCCCTTCCTTCTAAACTCTGTTTCAGTCTCCTTTAAATTTATGTTTTTCAAGCATGGTGGTACACCTCTGTTCTTTCGTAATGTTCCGCATGTATTGGTCTTCTTTTTTAATAATTCTTCTGAGACTGCTACACTGTTGTAATAATTGTCCATATAGATTTCATGCCACAAATTGAGATATGGTGATAATACAGAAATTATTGTCTCTTGTAATTTTATTCCCTGAGCACAATAAATTTCAAAATTGCATATATATCCAGAACGAGCCTCGCATACCATACGTACTAATATTCCATATTTGATGATTTTATCGGGATTATAAGTTCGAAAGGAAAGTCTTCCGCGCCATGGAATAATAGCTTCATCCAAAGACAATTCCTTCGTAGGTTTATAAATGGTTTGAAATTTGTTTTTAAAATATGTTGTCACTGGGTTAACTTTATCCAATCGCTCTCGACAATTATCATTGTTACTGAAATGCCAGTATCGCCATATTTGGCGAAATCTATTCCTCGTCATAACTTTTCCGAAAATTGGAGTAGAGATTAGTGGATTAGTTGACCAATACTCATCTTTTTCATTTTTTTTACTAATCCCATTAAAATTATTAGGGCTAAAAAATTTTTTATTTCGGCTATATCTACATCAGTCCACTTTTTATTTTTATTGATGTTGGAATTATTTTTCTGCTGTTCATGGTAACGATTGGTTTCCATTACAAATAACTCCAATAAATCATCTCCGAGGAGAAGCTCCGCAGTTGATCGTATATTGCAATTTTCAAGTGGTATTTGCACTCCAGATTCTTCTAAACAATTTTGAATATTCTCAACACTGTCTTGGCATGACCATTCAACTTCCTCTTTATTGGAATTATTCTCCTCTTCATGTAAATCATTATCTTCTATTACTGGCCTAAACAGATTGACCACTCTTCTGACTCCGAACTCACTTCCACTGTCTGAATCTTCGTCACTTATTCTGATACTTGAGGGCTAATATCTGATAGAATATCAGCATACACTTCATCATCACTTTCCGACATTTTACAGATATATATTTAATGACTGTAAGGCTGAAGCCACACTGAACCAGGCAGAACAAAATCAAAGTAAAAGAAAAGAATTTTCATACTAATTCACACAACTCAAAGCAAAACAAACAAAACAGTTTTCCAAAATGTTAGCAAGCTTTTGCTTGTTTGTGTGCTGCTCGTAGTACATTCAAAACGCGGGGGGGGGGGGTGTTCCAAAATAACACCGTTAAGAAAATCGAACCTTAAAGGTTTTTGGGGTCGCTAATCACGAAAATCGGGGTCCCGCGGTCCTAAAACATGGGCGTCACCCTTAAAAATGCAAAAAACACCCCTTTTTAGGGGTTTTCGCGATTATTTCAATAATAATGAAAACTAATGCAATGAAATACACTTTTTTTAATATTTATTTGCGAAGGTGGTTGATTTGTACTAAATCAAGGCGAATTTTATGATAAGGGGTAATCCTAAAAGTAAAAAAAAATTTTTTTTATATAAAGTTGATTGTTATAATTGTAGGGGTAGGGGTGCGACCCCAAAAACCTTTAGGGTTCGATTTTCTTAACGGTGTTATTTTGGAACACCCCCCCCCCGCGTTTTGAATGGACTATCGGTGCAGTGTGTGCTTAGCCTAAATGTAGCCTTTAAATGCGAAATATTAGAAGAAGTTAAGGCATAGTAAACTTAGTTTCAACCAATAACATTGCAAAGTATTTTTTCGCGAGAAAACCAGTAGTAAAAATATCATAATAAATATTTGCAATCGCCAGAAAATTAAAATCACATAAATGTGACTCCGGCCGATAACCGCCAGAAAATTGAAATCACAAAAATGTGACTCCGGCCGTCAAAGTGGACTAATCGCCAATTCGAGTCTACTTAAGTTTTAATTTTATGAATTTTTGAACTTGTAGATTTTTTGACCACGAAAAAAGTGATATTGCAGAGGATGGGACTTGGTATATAGGTAAATTGGGTTGCTCCCACCTCATATTCCGATTGCCATCTCGTTTGGAGGTTAGGTTTGAATTTTGGGAATTTTTGAAAATGTCGGTTTGGTCCAGTTGAACAAAGTGATATTGCAGAGGATGGGATTTGGTATAATGGTGAGATAGACCACCAATAGCCCAAATTCGGGTGCCCATCTCATATCGTCACCCTTATGCCAGAGACGCGAAAGTGTAAATCTGCAGTTTTGAGTTATTGCTAGATAAATGTTCAAACTGTCTCTAAAAGACTGTCTCTATCAGATTTTTTTTACGCGTCCAATCTTTTTTTAATATAGCTATACCTATAATAAACACACATTCGTACTTCTGGCATGGCGTCTTTGTACCATTTTGCATTACAAAACCCTATTAGCGCGAGAGTGAAAAATTTGCACTTTCGCGTCTCTGGCATAAGGGTGACGATATGTAATCAAGGTTTCCATTTTGGCGGCTTTTGATTTTGTAGCCATTTTGGGTATGACCCAAGTGATTTTGCAGAACCTAAAATTTGGACCATAGGTTCTTGGTATCTACCAAATGCTACATTTTCAATCCCATCTCCTTTCCATTAATATTTTCAGTTTAATTGAGAAAAATTGGTTGATTGACGTCAGAGCAAAATTCTAATGAAGTCCCCTAACTAAATGTTAACTCCTAAACTAATTATCGTAGACCAAGGTTATTAGGTTCATATTTTAGTTAAATGTGTATTATTTTATTTAGCATAAAGAGCAAAAACTTGAGTGATTTCGTTTATAAGATATGTATATTAGGTTCAAAATATGAGCAAAATGCTAAAATATTAGGATTTTCCTCGCGCTTTTAACTAAATACCTTCTTAACGGAATTCTTTTCTTAATATCAAATAAAATAATACACATTTATCTAAAATATGAACCTAATTATGTTGGTCTACGTTAATTAGTTTAGGAGTTATTCAAGTTTAAGTAGATTTTAAAAAATATATGTTTTTCTTTCGTAAACACCCTGTATCTAGTGGGTAGTGGGGATAGGTTCCTCTCTAGAGCTTTTTTTTTCTCCAAATACATCCAATCACCCCAAAAAATATTACCCACGTTGTCCAACAAAGAATTTATTGAACGTCTGAAAACTCATACAACTTGCGGATTAGGGGGTATGAGTATTTGAAATCTTTAAAACGAAATAACTCATGAATGGAAACTCCTATGAAAAATTTGCTGGTTTTAGGGGTACAACCAATTTCCCGACACTTTTTAAAAAAAAACTCTACTTACTGGCTTTAGCATTGCCTGCTTTCCATGCGTTCGCTGGATGTGATTTCAACCCGTCCTTTTATAGACGGGGAAAAACAAAGCCATTTGAACTAATGGAGCAGAATGAAAGATATACATATAAGGGCGTTTATGAACATAAGTCTATACCTTTTCAACTTCAAATTGGGACTAAACAATTTCAAATTGAGACTAAACAGTTTCAAATTGGGAGTAAACAGTTTCAAATTGGGACTAAACAATTTAAAATTGGGAATAAACAATTTTAAATTGGGAATAAACAACTTCAAATTGGGAATAAACAATTTCAAATTGGGATCGAACAATTTGAAGTAATAAATGGACAACTATTATGTAGTAAAGATTAAAGTATTAATTATTTTTAATAAGTCTGGAATAAATATGAACACAGATAAACAACATAAAAACATTATTTAAAAACGAACATCCACCATATTTAATGCATCGCACCTTTGAACATGGGCAGTTTTGTGCAATTCACAACAGTTTGATTTCTTTTATCATTAATTAACATGGTTTGTAACCGTTGTAAACGATATTCGGCTTGATTCATATTAGCCCTGTCGTCACCGGTTGGAATTTGTAGCGTTTGAATTGCTAATTCTATTTTAACGTTAGCTTTTAAGCTGGAACAAGCGTGCTCGATAGTTAGTCCTTGGACTATATGGTCCAAGTCTAAGTCGGGAATGTTTTCTGCTTGATATTCTAAAAGTTGCTGAGCATAATTACGCCTTTTAATTTTATTTTTCTCGCTGTTCACTCTTTGTGGTTGTAACGGTCGGTCGGAAAATTTATTTTGATTGGGGAATTTAGGTGGAAATCACCCTGTAGGCAAGGGGAAATTTACTGTAAAATTACTTGGGAGGAAAAGGAAAATTTTAAAAAGGATAGGCGAGGAAAAAAATAATAAATGAAGGGAGTCGAAAAGTTTTTGGAAAAAAAGCAAGTCGAGTCGGAGTCAGTGAGAGAACTTCCTGATTTTTTTGTGAATTTTGGATCCGAGATCGGTCTGTTTATAATTGTTTTTCTTTTACAAAAAAAGGCTAGTGGAAAAGTTTCCTGGTCTTTCCTAGTTTGTGCCCGGAGTTGTGTTGTTTTTGAAAACTGGCTAGTATTTTTTAGAAGCTGGAACGAGAGTCGTTTCGCTGTTCCTAAAATTGAGAGCGAGAGGTCTGGACCTGAATTGGACTTTTCTTAGACTGTCATCTGTAAGAAGCAATATCCTTTGATAAGAAAGGCATGTTCCGGCTTTTTTGTTTTCCGTGACGGAAACCCTGGATCCCTATTTTCATATTGTTGGAAGTACCTTATTTTGGGCTGCATCGAATTACGGATTTCCTGTAAGTTATGCAAGGTTTTTTTCTTTACGATTAGCACGGTAAGGCAGCAGAAAAGCAAGCACGAGGTTTTCTTTCCTGAAGTGAGGGGATTATTGCTCCCTTCAAAGAGATGTCAGGCTTTCGTTCACCCTCCAGTTGGAGAAGTTGAAGATGTGTAAAACTGATTTTTAATCTGGTGCTGTTGGGACAGATTGAAAATAGCCTTCTCACCCCTTTTGAAGATAACATTATCCGTCAAGATTAGCGGCTGGACCACAAGTTGATTTTTTTGTGTTATTTTGTTTAAAATATAACTCTTCGGGTTTTTGACTAATGTGTCAACTCATATTGAACATATTTTATATTTTAATTTAATATACACATACTTTTCTTGCTTTAATTCATTAAATTTATTACTAAAACCATAACTTTAATAGTAGTTAGTATTATATCTATAATATTCATAATATTCTTGATAATTATTTGTGAATTTGTGTTGCCCTTGTCAGAAATATTTGGTTCTTTGTTGGTTACGGGAAATGTGTTTTTTTCGTTAAGTGATGCTATTGATTGTAATCACCTTATTGGCCAATACTGTGAGTTTTCTTTTTATCTTGAGATCATATCTATGTAACTATAAGAACGAACCTTAATATTGTTGACTTTGCTCATTGAATTTTGATAATGGACACGGAGTTATAAGTTATTGTCGTGATTGATAGTTATTCCTTGTAATTGTTATTCTGTTGATTAAATGTTTATAGTTAATAGAATGACCATGCATTAAATTTTTTTTTGGTGGAATGGTTGAGGGGGGGATCATTTCTTTTCAGGGTTGACGCGGCTCGGGCGATGACCGGAGAATGATGGACGGAAGTCAAAGTTGCACAGACACAGGTAAGTGGTGAACCAACCGCGGTAAGCCCCGGCCACACACCCCACGACCCCTCCGGCGAGCTAGACAACTCCGTGTGGCCGGCGTAGGAGTTCCGGATTTTCTGTTATTTCTTATGTATGGTGTTGGCTCCTTGGCCATTCTCTTCAGGGCTTATGGCTAAGGGGGGTAACACCGCGCATAAGTGGCGCCCAATAAATGGTCGCGCCATTATGCTATTACATGGTTCCTTATGCATATCTTTTCATGTAAATAACATACCATCTAAAGTTAAAGAAAGAAAAATTTTGGTAATTTTAACTTACTCCCAATTTGAAATTGTTTAGTCCCAATTTGACATTGTTTAGTCCCAATTTGAAATTGATTAATCCCAATTTGATATTGTTTAGTCCAAATTTGAAGTTGAAAAGGTATAGTTGGGCTATCGGATGCAACGTTCAATGTTTTAGAAGAGTTTGTATGTCAAATGTACACCTTAAAAGAGATAAACCGAGTTAACGATGGTAGAATGGCTATTTTTTCTGCGAATTACAAGACATCAAAAGTAACTGAAACTTTTTTAAAGAAAATGAAGAGTTTTAATGGTTCCTCTCTACCACCATGTAAAAGCGAGTTGACACAGCAAATAAAACGTAGTTGCTATATAGCTACTCGCTGGACACACGCCTATTTAAAAGTTCCAACGCGTGCAAGATGTGCAAGATCAGGGGTAGTAGCACGTAGGTTGTTTCATTCGACCTCTTTATACAAAAAATCAGATTGAAACAATTTACAAGCGGCCACCCCAGGCAAGACTTCAAGACCAGTTGTGTTCATCACTAGTGTCGACAGCAGTTTTATCGACTGGTCCCACAACTAAGTTCCAACCACGTCCAATCGAACGAGAACCGGTCTACGTTTGTCCGTTTTCTTCGCCCCTTCCGGATAGCTTCTGGATTGATTCTGCCAAAAAAAAAGAGAGAACCCGCAGAGCTAATAACAAGGGCGTGCCTACATAAGACCTGTTCCATTCTTGGCTGCACTAAGTAACTTTGGGTTCGGCCTTGAATTAAGAACCGACCGTTCAGTATCTATATTCTATGTTTTGAATGAACTTATTGTTAACACGATTTTTTGGAATTTCTGTATCCTGAAGAGGCCCAAACATATTTTAGCCCCAGACCGCGCAAGTTGTGGGCAAGGGCGTGGTTATGCCTTGTAAAGTCTATGGTTAACCCTATTTGTCCCAATTTATACGAAAATAGTTTCATCAATGCAATCAATGGACTGAGAGAGTGTCCCATGAGATTTGTGGGTTTGGGCGGGGGCTGGTGCAGGTTTATACGCTCAGACCAAGAGTAGTAGGATTTTATTTTTGAAAGGAGGCGTCAGTAAGACGTAAGTCCTGCTCAACTCTAACTGCAGGGAATGTGCTAATCAAATAGCTTACAAAGTTATTTGTACCTAGATGTAGATCCTAAAATGAGTTTTCTATTAAGCCGCATTTTTAAAAATTCAAAATTTCAGATGCAGAACTATTTTGATTACATAACATTTCAAACAGCTACAATTTAAAAATTGGATTTGAAATTTTTCAATATTTTTTTGGATTATATTATGTATAGAGGTAAATTTCCTAGTTCTATTGAGCTAAAGCTCTTGGGGGGATGTCCTCATTTCCTCCCTTGTATCCGCCACTGCTTAAGGTAAATGAACGCGCACATCCTTTAGAGTTATCGCACGTTGCCTAAATTCGAATTATGCATTTGTTGAAAAGAAAGTTACCGCACTATCTTGCACATGCAATTGATACTTTTTTCAAGTTGAATGGGCTTGACCAACAGTTGGCAACCTCCGACCCGGAGTTTTTTTTAGAAGAAATTGTTGGTGCAAACAAGTAAAATTTTGCCCCTTTTTCGGTTAAAATACTTCACACTCAACCCTCAAAAGTGACAGCGCTGCTCGGTATATCTCCAAATATTGTGAACTTGAGCAAGTTTTGCTCTAAAATCAAATGTAACAGAAAAGTTGATTGTCGCCAGGGGCTGGAGCAGAATGTACAAGCATACACACTTTGGCGCCCAGCGACTTACTCTTATCCCAAAAGATAAGACAGAAGCAGCCACAGCACGGCCTCATGTTTGTGCCCTTCGGGGGGCCGCAATATCAGCGTTAATTATCATAAATTGCAGGGCAACACCACTTAAAGACTTAAATGAGCTCGTCCTCAACTAGCTTCAGCCATCTTAAGAGGTGATTACAGGTGGGCCCAGAAACTAATCACACCTTAACGTGCTCGACAAATTAATTAGCAGCAAGTGCTGCTGTTTTTCTACACATCGATGCAGTTTGAAGCTGTTTTCATTTTGCTATTCTCGGTTGCCATCAATTATCGGTCTACGAAACATAAGAAAATTGTCTCCAGCAAAGGCCAGTTACGGATCTGACCTTTAACGTTGGATGCTAAGGTCGTTACTGAGTTGTCCACTTCTTTGGAAAAATGCTAACTATAAGAGAGGCTGCATTGGTGTCGGATCAAGGTATGTTACTATGCCACATATTATACATGGCAGAATGATGATAAATCGTTGTCAATGACATGGGGTGTTGTGTGCATAAAGTGGCTCAAATTAATTGATGCTGTCATTGGAATGAAGGAAATAAATGGATCAATTATTATGTGGATCAGACACAATGACGATAAAGGAAAATTCAATGTGATTTGTTGTTTCTTTTTCCAATTTTTCAGGATTTTATACAGTTTTTGGAATTCTTCAAGGATATACAGGGAGAAGGAAGTAGATATAAGTAGCAACGCAAAATTAATCAGACATATGTATAATACACCTTCTTGACATATAATACACCTAGATTTATATCACTTCACGCGGTGAGCTGTCAATTAAAACTTGACCATTCGACGATGTCTTGATTATTTTCCAGAATTCCTTTGCTATAATTATTAAATTGTTTGGAAAGCAATTTATTTTTTCTGAAAAGTGTAGTTAGTGTTATTTTTAATCAAACAACTATTATTACTATTTTATTATTTTACTAGTGACAATTCAAGGTTTATTTTAAAAAAAACTCATTGTATTGACTATTTTAGTATTGATGTAGTCTCATATTAAAAATTGATATTAAAAAGAAGAATTTAAGCTATTAGTACAGGTAAATTAGGCCGAACAAGCGAATTAGTGGAGCTTTTGGATCGATTTGACAGAAGTTGAGGTGCGAGATCAACGAAAGCCTGAGCCCGATCAAGGTATGGAAGTATTCCATCCTTTCTATGCGGAAACCTGATCTCTTGTGAGCCAAAAATGCAATTCTCTAGCCTTATGGTTCTCTACCGTTATGGTTCCACCGTATATTTAAAAAACGGTTCTACTGCCGATAAGTATATCGATCGTAGACATAAATGATATCATCCTCTGAAAGGATTGGACTGCATTAAGCCAAATAACATAAGGGTAAACTCATATAGACCCAATAGCGATTGATATGTAATGATATGCTCGTACCAAATCCGCCTTCGCAAAAATTGTGAACCGTGAAGATTCCGAGAGAAGTTATGTAGGTGCAGAATTGGATATCTGTCCAGCACAGTGATTGCATTAAGGCGACGGTAATCACCATGGGGTTGATTCGTTGATTGGACGGTAAATTGGCATTAGGGCCGGCTTTACATATTTTGGCGCCCTGTGCGAGATATGTTTATGCTCCTTTAGACATTTCTTTTAGGTATATTACCTATGTTATTAAGCACAAATTATACACCAACCCGAGTAAGCATAAAATATGGGGTTACAGCGGGCGAACACTGGCCTTTTAGGAGTCCATAAGGGCTCACGACTAGTGATGAGCAAGACTGTTCTTTCACTTGTCGTGATCTTGCTAAATGTGCAAGACAAGACGTTTTGCTCATCACTGATGAACTTTTGTCACTTAGAGATGAGCAGAAAGTCTGGCTATCTTGATCTGGCAGTCTTGTCTTGTCCTAGTCCTGTTTTATCTTGGTGTTGTTTTGGTCTTGCTAAATTTGCAAGACCAGTCTTGCTCATCACTACTCATGACGGCCAAATTCGTTCAAAAGATTTAAATGGCCGAGAAGTGAGCTGTTCAGACGAACATATGACGGCAAATTTTAACCAACAAAAATATTCTGCACGAAATGTTGTGTTTTATGTGCTCTGTGGAAACTTGATGTACAACCGTTCTTTTGATTACTATACTTACTCGAAAAAGGAAGTGTGTTAACACATTATATACGATAATGGTAAGATCAGGCGGAGTTAAGCGCTAGTTCGTAAAAGCAAGTGGAAACAATTTACAGTTTTGATGCTACTTTTCCCATCTATAGAATAATTTGTCTATGGTATTATGAACAAATGGTATTCAACATCGCGTTTGTCTATTTCCGGCAAAACAAAAGACTTTTGTCCGAAAATAATAAAAGTTGAGCCACGTACAAGCTTATAATGTACATACATCTGTAAACTACAATCAATGCGTTGTCCAGTACTATCATAAAAATTGAAAGTTCCGATAAAATTCCGTTTATTGCAGAACCGCGCGAATGTTGGCTTTCTCTGAACACCAACAAAGGTTTTGTTTAGGGTACGTGAAACCCTTGTGCTTGGGAGATTGAGTGAGCGAGGTATGTATATCGATAAGTCTCTTTTTTTCTTTATTTTTTTTTTGTTTTTTTTTTTGTTTTTTTTTTTGCCAAACATGGTACACTTAAACTTAGTACAAAAATCAAATACAATGCAATACCATATTATGACTATTGTACAAATGGGCTGTATAGTTAATTTATACTTTGTCATCTTAAGTCTATGGTTAATTCATGGTAATTGTGATGCCAAGAAGGATATAATTTTTTTTTGCTGGAGTAGGTAATTAACATGACCTTTACTGATGTTGAGTTGTAATTTATTGGTGGTACACCAGTCTTGCAACGCGTTTAGCTTTGTTTGAAAGAAAGTTACGACATAGATGAGTTGCGGAATATTCTGTAGTTTTTCTGAAAGGTTTCAGATAAATATATTGACTAACAATGGGCATAGATGGTTAGCATGAGCCACACCGGAAGCTGCTTCGATTTCTTTTTACAGGAATCCTTGAAATTTGACAACCCGAGTCCTATTGAACGATTTAATCCATCCCAGGGCAGAGTCTGATATTCCAAATATCAGTAGTTTTTTACTAAAAATATGGTTATCAGCACGATCAAAGGCTTTGCCAGTATAAACCGTATCTGTTTGATGACCGTTCTCCATACCACATAGTAGATCGGAGGTTAGAATCCTTAGGTTTGTAGTAGTCGATCGTCCCTTTCTGAAACCATGTTGCAGATCATTCAGTCGATTATAGGAACAATAGTTTCTCGAGAAATTTAGCAATTGTTGATAAGAGATCAGTCGTCAGCCAAATAGAGATACATCAGTATAGAAACTCTAGTGTCAGTGTGCTTACTTGTAGGGTCAATGTACATTGAAAAAGACTTTGGGCAAAAAACTTCAATGAATTTGTCCAATGAATTTGTCAGCAAACTGTTGCAAATTTCTTGTGGACATGAGTATTGTTTTTTGCTGTCACAGTCGAAGAAGGAAAGAGGGAACAATAGAGGGTCCTATATTTCTCTCACTTGAACTCCAACAGAATTGGAGGGATCTGCATCTCCCGGGGAAGCTCGTGTAGCTCTCAAGTGGTACTATTGCCCAGCACTGGTTTATTGGTAGAACCGAAGATAATGATACCAGAGGACGTATAATAAAGCTCCCTTGCAAGCTGCCTTTTACGTTTTTTTTTTCAAACACAAGCTTTGTTTACTTCGTGTGCACATCCGTGGGTTGTGTTTTGCATTGTGAAAGTCGGTACTGATTGACATAGGGTGGATTCGGGGTGGTACTCGACTTGCGCTCAAATTTTTGAATGCGGTCACTACAGGTCCGTATTCGATTCCACTAATTCCCTAATTCATGTTTCCACGCCTCTACCCCAAATAATATTCCTTATTTCCTGTCTTCACACTTTAAAGCGGCTACTGCCGAGAAAGAAAAACGAGAAAGTCATCTACTGTTGGATCATCGACGTCAGCTGGAGTTGGCAGGTCTTCCTCTTGTCTGTCTATGCTAACTATTAGAGCTTGCTGTTCAATATTTCACTACAAGTATGGAAATTCGACAGGACAAAGGGACTCACTTTTGAACTCTAGTCTTTGACATAAAAAAAGTTGCTGGTGCCGAGATCTGAAATGAGAGCCACAGTCCTAGTGGTAAGTTTGATCAAGAGTGCCAAAGTCAAGTCTTTCGAGCAAAACAGACGTGTATCAAAGATTATTTTCTGACTGTTAACTGATTTATTTAATACCTGATAAGAACCTTGGATGAAATTAAATTTTATTATGAATTGAATCATTCAGAGTAGCGTCGGGCTAATATATTATATCTAAATACATTTAAAATCAACAAATTGGTGTTTGCATACTAAAGCTTTATAAAAATTTAAGTAATTGTTTCACAAGATAAGAATGGATTTTTTTAATAGGCGATTCCTCTTAATCAATTAAGCACTCATCTCTAAAATGCACATCGAACTTTAAGGAAAAGCATATGACAAACTTTATTTTAATTTTAACATAGTTTATTATGAAAAAGCCACGCTTTACTTTAGCATCTGCACTGTTAACAAAACATTAAACAAGTCGGACCCAGTTGAACGTTCTTAAAGGAAATTGAAATAAACACCGACCAACGACTAGCATACCAATTACCAAAAAATTCTCCGAAAATGACGCAAAATAATAAAAGCCTTTTCATCGCTCATAATGACTCTAAATGTAATTCCGATTCAAAAGGCCATCTCCATTCTTTTGATTGCTTGCTGAAAAGACTAACTTTGCATACCTCCAAACAAAACCACTTGTAAAGGTAAATTGGTAAATGGTAGGCAAACATCGGTAGTTAGCAAATGGACAAAGTGAAACCTCAGCCAGAAGTTATGCACGCAAAAAAAAACACTCCGGTTGATAAAAGGACTCACGTTTTTATCAAAGGCTGAATATTGAAAAGAAGAATCATCAAAACTACATAAAGGAGGACCATAAAGGGCATTCGATCGACATCCAAGATTTCATGGCTTTTGTCTGGCAATTCACAGGAGCAAGAAAAGCTTCCCACGTAGCCGTCATTTGATACGATCAAGATGCCATCTCCGATATTTAAATTTCGGTGCTGAAAAGTCCCTCATCCCTGACGTAAGGATATCTGAATAGCGGAGTTGGGGATAAGGGTCTGCCAAAGCAGCAAAAGGTTCCATCTATTGTTCGCAAAGAACGCCTTCTTGAACTGCACACACATCACATGTGCTGTCGGTCCCATAGTGTTCACGGTTTTCTTCATCAGGTTGATATCTCGCGGTGGCCAAACTCTCAATAAAATTGAATGAAGGGGAAAAATGTTCGTCCTTAGTTGCTGAAGGTTTAGTAATCATCAGGTGGCTTACTCGATTCCTATGAAGTGTTCATATCCTTTTACAACTTCTTTCTGATGGGGGAGAATTTTTTGAAATTTAACTCTTTTTGCCACGAAAAAAAATCATTCACAATCAGTCAAGAAAATGATGAGGAATGGGCTCAACTATCCGAGGTCGTGGATCATTCATTGTCTTGAAATTGCCAAGAATTTTTCAACGATATCAAATGCACTTTTCACATCCTCTTCAGACAACTTTTTATCCATTTATTGGAAGGAAACCTTCCATTGCAGGTGGGTGCACTTGCCTCAATTGAAAACCGAACATTTTTATATAAAAGCAATTTTTTAAATCGTGAGAATATATCAATTAAATTTTTTTGCGTTTTCTTAGGTTGGTCTGATTGCGTAATCAGAAAAAATAGGTTCTGTAATATTTGATACCAACTTTTTTAGCAGGGAATCTAACAATAAATAGGACGAATGGAAGGAAACAAAATTCCTGTTTATGCAATAAGTGACTTTGGCATCTTATAGCACTTTATTACCAATTTTATTATTTTTCCAAATATATACCCGACTAGTTTTGGTAAAATATGTTACATCCTATGAATTTATGATTTTATTATAATTATGCCTTTGAAATATGCCAAAAGATTTTAGGCAATCAAGAGACCGCGCAAAGCTGTTAGCTGAGTATTTTCTTATAACATTTTCTCTCGAAGATTCATTGCCACAAGCTAAATCATTCTCATGATTCCCTTAAAAACAAGAATGAGTATAAACAACTAAATGAATATCTTTCTTCGAAGTCGTTAGACAAGTACTTCACGATTGTAGGTTTCGTGACCACGTTGGTTAGTTGGGTATAGATCTTTTCAAACTCAGCGACATTTCGCGCAGGCTGAGGTAAAAAACACTTAATAATGTTTAAAAGCTTTACAAGCTCATCCTAATCAAATCACTACGGTCTACAGAAACAAGGTAATGTCAAAGAAAGATTAGAGAGAGACTGTCATTAGAGACGATGCACTAGGAATGCAACTTCGCATGAAATCCTGGCAGATGAGAGTAGGGACATCAATAAAATAACAACTTTTCATTGGTGTTAGATATTGTAACAAAAAAAATCGTGGTTCGTAAGTTACAATTTGGAAGAATTGACTCCAATGGAAGAATTTACGCAAAAATGGCGGCGAGACAAACGAAAAGAGATCAATGATTGCAATCTATGTGGAAGAAAGAAACAAGACAATGGACAGGATGTCATATAATATAACTCCAGCAACGCCGAAGAAAGAAGCAACATTGAAACTAAAAACTAAGAAATCAGAAGGTGCAGACTGAGGTCCAGCAGAATTGCTCAAAATCAGCATTGCTGCTACATTTGAGCAGATGTGAACCAAGAAGGATTACCAAGTAAATGGAACAATAATTATTAACTTGCCAAAAAAAGGATCTCTAAAAGGATGTGTAAAATCAAAATTAAGGTATTACCATATGAAACATTAAAACAAAAATTCTTGCCTCCATAATTCTTTGTAGAATTGAGGATAAAATAGATTGCCAGCTGTGAGGAAGTCCGCCACAAGGGGGGGGGGGCAACTGGAACGATTTGCCTGAGCCCCAGGAATAAAGTGAAACCAAAAAGTTAAAACCGCACATACCTATGCACTAATCATCTAGGGACCCGGAAACTTATTTGAAGCCCAAAATGTCAGAACCGCCATATTCCTGCATTCTAATTGTAAAGCAGGCAGTAGTCTAGAGCCTAAAACACAAGCACGCAGCACGCTTAAATATGTTATGTTTGTGTATGGATATGCACTCTACTACTCATCATATTTAAATAGCAAACATAATATCATGCCATGATTTTAACTTGACTGATCTATACATGATCTTATAGACCATCACCTGGTGACAGATTTAGGCCCCCTATTTTCTCATGCTAGCCTCGAAAAGGGTTGAAAGGTAGATCGATGTTGAGTTGGAAAAAATTAAATTATGGTGTCGCTCCTGGGGGATAGCGTAACGTAACGTATTTTTCGTAACAGAAATAAGAGACGTATCACTGTAATACTGTTAAACAGGAATTAAGCATGTGAATTCATATAGGAATTCAAACATAAAATTAAACAGATCAAGCCTAGAGCTTTATCATAAACAAAACTAAGGGTTTTCATCAAGAAGAATCTAAAAAACTGCCAGTTCGGATTCAAAAGAGAGAATAAAGTCAGAATATTTTTGAACCCACCATATGAAGGTAATACCAACTATTTCGTAATATAGATAAAAGGAAAGAATATACATAAGCTTTTCAATCGCTTGGCTGAAACCCGCATTCTCAGAAGAAAACAACTACACCGCACTAGAACCAAATATGTACCTACAGCACGAAGAAAGGTTAGCTGCCAGACATTAAACAACACCCCGTCATTTGTAAGAAACCAGTGCCAAGATCCGAAAAGAAATCACCATTCCAATACGATGCCGATGCGCTCGCTAGGGAGTATGTGTGGCGACAGCCAACGCCAACGTAAATGGAGCTTAAAAGGCGAAGTAACTACGCGCGAAGTATGTCACGCCTATTAGCTTTCTGGATGTCATGAACACAATATGTTTATACCCTACACACTCAATACGAGTTAATATAAGTAAGTTACTAAGTTACAAAAATAACTAAAATATATTCAAATCTATATTTAATTTTTTAAATCACTGGCAGTATTTTTTCTATGATTAGACTCATAACTGCACTGTACTGGTACATTTGCGCGTTACGTTTAAGGCCCCCATACACGGTCAAATTGGATGTACATCCAGATTTTCATCAAACCCATAAACCTAATGTATTTTGATCGGCCGACCTGCCAACAATCGATAGTTTTGGTTGTACAACCGCACTTCGATGTACATCCAATTTGACCGTGTGTAGGGGCCTCTACGCATTGCCTTGTATTCCAAAAATACCAAAAATCGGTTTAGATAGCCATTCCGTAATTTAAATGTAGGTCTATCGTTGAACGGAACCTGAGTAATATTCCCGTCGATCCGGCATGTTAAATAATGCTTTGGAGTTTGCAATGTGTGGAAAAAAGATAACATTTCAGGAATGTTACTGTCCTTCCACTCAGAAGGCGTGCTCGCGTAGTACTCGCGCCTGCCACAGAGCTATATTTGCAGTTTTCTCACAATAGTTAACAATACTTAATGACCTTTCGCAGACTTGTCCATCGTTTCAAACAGGTTTTAATATGAGCTGGAGTCACCTTTATCCATCATTTCCGTGTAACGATTGCAATGCCTATGTAGCAGACTAGTAGTAGTGCTGGGTGATGGCCTGTAGTTGAGAGGGCCTTGGTGCAATCAAATTTTCGTACACTACCGAGAACGAAAATATACATGGGTCAGTGTAATGGACCATGATATCAGAAAAATTTTGCGTGAAAATGATAGACGTCCCTGTGACCCCTTGCTTATAAAACCGGGTTTTCTTTTGATATGATGAACAAGTCTGCGGAGGGCCAATAGTAATAATAGTGCTTTGAGCCTATCAGCAAGTGCAAAGTTTAGTATACACTATGTCATCTGACTCTGAAACTAACACGGAAAGACTAGAAGGAAGAGGAGCAAGGTATAACAGAAAATGACCTTTCAAAGAGAAGGAAAAAGTAAGTAGGGTAAGAGTTTGTTACCCTCACAGGATATATAGTAGAAGCAAGAAAAAGTGTATTTAAGGTTTTACTGGTGAGAAAAAGCAGGCTATACTAAATACTGTTTATAACGGGCGTCCTAAAAATAGAAAGGACACTCACTTTCTAGGCCTCATTGACAGACATGCAGTGGCCAGCGATCGCCCCTTAACAGGTGATTCAAAACAAAAGTCGTCATCCTTCAAGTACAACGCCATGAAAGAGTGAAATAGTCGTTCAAAATTGAAGGTATGATGCAAATAATTGCACACATAACTCTGGATTGAGTGTGTCCATTTTACTGGAAAAAGGTATCGAAAATTTGATGTCATTGCAATTATTTTGGAATCTATCTTTCTTCTACGTCCTACAGTTTCAGGAAATTGCGGTTCATCCCGTAATTTCCAGTAGTTTGTACATAGTTAGCGAAAAATTTGTTCTTTGTGGTGAAGTCAGACAAGTACTTTACATTGGGGTAATTCCATGCCAACTCAGCATGAGTGTCCACCCGCCCATCACGGATTTTAAATTTAACTTCACTGGCGTGTTCTACACTTAAAAACAACAGATTTTGACAAAAATAAAATTTTTTCATTGATTCTATTGATTTTTATAATCGATTTTTTATTTTATGTTTTTATCGAAGTCAGAAGTCACAATAATTGAATTTTCTTCTAAATTTGCAAATAGTGAACAGTAAAAAATGTAAAAATGTACTATTCTGATAGGAAACTTTCTGACGAATCGATTAATGGCATTGTCGAAGCGAAATTTTTAGATCTAATGGTTCAAAATGGCGTTTTTTTTGAAAAAAATCACCCTTTTTCAACTTAAAATATCTCAAAAAGGGATACCTCAAAAAATTTTGTTTTACATGAAATCGCAAGGGTTTTAATTGAACTTTACGAATATATCATGGTCTTTTGTACTTTTGGCCAACCAAGTTGATTTTCAGGCTATTTTAGTTCAAACTCTGAATTTTCACCAAATGAAGTGATTTTTAATATGTTTTATCGCTATATTTTGCAAATACCGGGAAAAAAGGCTAATAACAAACATTTTCACCGAACACACAGTTTTTCAGTATATATCTTAATCAATCAAAAAAATTATATGTAATGCAATTTAAGTAAAAAAGTACTATTAAGTTTTATTTGTGATGAAGTAACGTTTGCGTTTTCTATCAGACTGCAAAAAAATGAAAGCATTTCAATGAAAAGGCATTTGAAACTTCATTTTCTAAATATTTAATTAATCTTTTCATAATACAAAAGAAAATTCTATATTTATCAAACTTGTACAAAGGTATCAACTTGTTCCGGGAACATAGAAATTTTTATTAATGAATGAAACAAAACAAGTTTTTACTAATAACAAAGTTTAATTAACCGAACGACTCAAACTGTTGACAATTACTGAATATTTAATTTAATTTTAACTTACTTCTACATAGGTGAAAATATTCTTACACATAATTTGCTTGATTAGCACAATTGATTTGCGCGTGCACGGTGTCCATTTGCACCCGCAAGTTTCCATTAAATTCCGCCTGGCGGATATCCGCCGCATGCAGGTATCAAATTATAATTATGCATCAATATTTTTCTTTTGGTAATCAGGTTGAACTTGATTGCAGGTGTTGTATCAAGACTGACGACTTTACATTGTATGATTTGATCGGATAGAGGGTCTCTATCATTAATTCCAGCGCACACTTTTAGGGTATAAACTACATGCCCTAATTTACTTCTGCGGGCCGCTAATGGATCCACGATCCACACTTTTGGCATGAAGTTGCTGGAACTGAACCTAGGTCTTCGCCGACGGTTCATCCACAACTTCATAATAGTCAACACTAACAAAGCTATACTCGGTGCGGACTTCCTCACGAAGTTAGAACTCATCCTCGACTTCAAAATGCGAGTATTAGTTGACTCACAGACCAGTTTTCAGACTGACGTCTGTGCAACTGGTGAGTATATGATAGTATATGATCGAGAGCTTTGAATGAGAACATCTTGGCAAATATAAAGAATTGTTAATGAAGTACGCTTCTTTAACACAACCACTTAATTTTGACCTACCGGTTAAACACAATGTGCAACATCACACTGTTACTAATGGGCAATTACCTTTCGTTACCGCTCGTAGACTCCATCCTGAGAAGCTCAAGGTGGCGAAATTGGAGTTTGAACATATGGTTTAACTAGGGATTTGTCAACCATCGTCGTCTCCCGCAGCATCTCCACTTCATCTTTTTTTTTTTTTTTTTTTATGTGGCAGACTAGAGGCTTAGGGAAAGTCCCTTTGTACTGTCGACAATCTATTTTTTTTCCATATACACCGTCGAACAGCAGCTCTAGCCGGAAGATAGAGAGAAGAGAGAGAGAAAGAAGAGAGGAAGGAACTGTCACAACCTGACTGCGATATTTTTATTCCACCAATCTCTGGTCCCTAAACGGGATACAAATGATTGGAGGCCATGCGGCGACTACCGTCGCCTTAATGCAGTCACGGTGCCGGATAGATATCCTATCCCGCACATTCACAATTTCTCTGTGAACCTTCACGGATGCACGATTTTTTCGAAGGTGGATTTGGTGCGTGCGTACCACAACATCTCCATTGCACAAGAAGACGTGCATAAAACTGCCTTAATAACACCCTTTGGTTTGTTTGAGTTCACTCGCATGCCATTTGGGTTGAGAAATGCAGCCCAGTCATTTCAAAGATTTATGAATGAAGTCACAAGAGACTTAGACTTCATTTATGTCTACCAAGATAGAGGGTCCCACAATCAAGGTAGCGGAACACGAGTTTGACGTGGTAAAATCATTTACCTACCTTGGGTCAATAGTAGCAGCCGACAATAGCATGGAACCAGAAATACGCGCACGACTGCTAAAAGCCAACAAAGCCTACTATAGTCTGTCAAGGCTCTTCAAATCCAAATATCTAACCATAACGTCTAAACTTTTACTATATAAGACTATGGTCTTACCCGTTCTCACATATGCATCCGAAACGTGGGTGCTTAGCAAAAAGCACTCAAACCTCTTGGGCGTGTTTGAGAGGAAAATACTTCGGAGGATTGTTGGCCCCGTATGTGAGGAAGGACGATTCCGGAGACTCTACAATGACGAGATCTACGAGCGCTATCGCGACATAGATGTTGTGAAGAAAATAAAGCTCGGTAGGCTCCGGTGGGCAGGGCATCTAGCTCGTATGAGTGAAGATGAGCCTGCACGGAAAGTTCTCTGCGGTAAGACCTATGGGGTGCGACAGCGAGGGAGGCCCAACCTTCGCTGGAAGGATGGCGTGGACCAGGACGCTCAGAGTTTAGGGATGCCAAACTGGATGACATCGGCTCAGAATCGGGACCGGTGGAGAGAACAGTTGCGCGAGCCCAGGACCGGATCCCGGTTGTAGAGCCGTTAAAGAAGAAGAAGAAGAAGATAGAGGGTTAATGATAGAGGGATAGAGGGTGAAAATGTTTGTTATTAGCCTTTTTTCCCGGTATTTGCAAAATATAGCGATAGAACATATTAAAAATCACTTCATTTGGTGAAAATTCAGAGTTTGAACTAAAATAGCCTGAAAATCAACTTGGTTGGCCAAAAGTACAAAAGACCATGATATATTCGTAAAGTTCAATTAAAACCCTTGCGATTTCATGTAAAACAAAATTTTTGAGGTATCTCTTTTTGAGATATTTTAAGTTGAAAAAAAGGTGATTTTTTTCAAAAAAATGTCATTTTGGACCATTAGATCTAAAAATTTCGCTTCGACAATGCCATTAATCGATTCGTCAGAAAGTTTCCTATCAGAATAGTACATTTTTACATTTTTTACTGTTCACTATTTGCAAATTTAGAAGAAAATTCAATTATTGTGACTTCTGACTTCGATAAAAACATAAAATAAAAAATCGATTATAAAAATCAATAGAATCAATGAAAAAATTTTATTTTTGTCAAAATCTGTTGTTTTTAAGTGTAGAACACGCCAGTGAAGTTGAATTTAAAATCCGTGATGGGCGGGTGGACACTCATGCTGAGTTGGCATGGATTTACCCATTGATTAGTTTTGCTAATATGTCCGGAAAGTTCTGGAATTTCCAAATGAAGTCATTCGCTTCCCAGTTTATCAGCGGCGCTTAAACTCGTTAAATACGAATTCGAACACCCGCTCTAGTGTAGCGAACAATTTTCGAATAAAATGTAAGTTTGCTAACATTCAGCAAAACAAATTCACTAGAAAAATCTTGTATTACTATTTTCTAAGAAGTTACCACTAGTATAGTTATTTAAACAAGCTTCTCCCAGGATTACTTATTGTCATCAGTTCTGATACTAGTCAATTTCCCACTAGTGCTAAACGTATTACAATTTTGTAAGAAGCCAGTTTATTCATTCTACGTTCATTATACTGGGATGTTGATAGTGTGGACTGAAGGGACGAAGTTTATTTATTTAGTGGTCATTTCATAATTGCAGAGTGCCAGCAAACTGTAGTTCAATATAAAGATTACAAAAAATACCAAAGATTCGGGATTGATGTAAATAAACTTCAATTTAATTATGAAACCCGAAAATCCTACTAAATCAGAACCAGAACAGAATTTGAAGACGACTTTTTCAAATCTCACCTAAAGCGTTATTTTTGTCGTACTTCTTTTTATGAATATTTTGCAAACCAGCATAAATTCCTATCTACAATGTGTAAGACTTTTTTGTGATAATTATATAATGAATAATGACCATCAATCATTTCCTCCATAAATATTAATTACCACCCCCGAGAGCAATTATTCAACCGCAAATCTCCAAGTCATTAAAGAATATTAATGGTGACAATCAAGTTTCTAACATTTGTTGCCTCATTTCACTCCTGCTGCACCTACGTCCATCCAGGTGATCAGAAATTATTAAAGCTGTTCTTGTCTGCAAGAATTACAGTTTTTTCTATATTTTTACAAAATCATTGTATTATAATAGTTCAATGTTAAGACGGAAATCAGTTGACTTATTGATGGTCAGTTTTTATTACTCGTCTAGTTTAACTTTTAGTTCCTCAATTTCAGTTAGTTGGCCATGTGTCATATCGAGAAATACAACTATAAGCACGTAAAGGAGTCCGCTAAAACTCAATTTCTTCAAAGTCAATTGAACATTCGCTCAACACATCAACTACATAAAGCCCCCTTTTTGCAATACTTCTCCCTCCATTACTCATGATCGAAATAACTTCCATTTGATTACTTAGCATCAAAATAAGGATGTTTTGACTCATTAAAAGATGCACTGCTGTAGCAGCATCCCAGGATTCGTTCATTGTCACTGAAGGCGGCGTCCAATCAAATAGTTCGTCACAAGATCCCCTAACACGTGCATGCAATTCAATCCTGGAAAATGTCACCCCATCACCGAGCGCCATGCCCAGCCGATGACTTCCGCAATCGCAAAGCAAGAGTCGTTGACAGGCACCCACTGGTGGTTGGATATTGTTCAAATGCAAATCAGATCAAGTGCAACCGCGCGGTGCCATATCTTTTATTGCAAACGCCCTCATATCGAGATACATGTGCCGATAGCAATTCATTTAAGGCTGGATATTGTGACCGTAAGATCTGCGAATATATTTTTATCGTGAGCACCCCGCCGCCAATTATGATACACTTTCACACTGTCAAAGGTAGAATGTGACACTCGGAGAACTGTTCCGAAACGGCGGGAAGGTGCGAGCCATTAATCATATGCAGCCCAGATCGAGATCAGATTACGGTTAATCGGCGACCAGGGTGGCACCCGTTGAATAACAAGCAACAATTCGCCACTTCAATGGTAATTTTATCCAGTCGAAGGCAAATTAAATTTATCCATTAATAATTGCAGTTTATAGAAGGAGGAACTTGAGACGCGCGGTGACAAAGGTTCCTGAAAACATTTTTGACACAAATGACAACTACTTAAAAAATTGAATACGATCGAATTTGAGATCAGTCGAGTGGCTTCATATCATAAAGCGATCGAACGAAGTTTAGCTACTTGAGTACAGATGGCGTGCGTATTGCATATTTTTAGGTGAAAGTGAAAATGTATCAAATTTGAATTGAGGAATGAATTTGAATATTCCATTTTAATAAAAATACCAAAAAATACGGTAACAAATATAATAAAAAATGCCTAAATACAAAATTATTGGACTATTTCAAAAGTTGAAAATGATACCATATCACGTAATATCACGTACGAAAACAATCAAATTTTTCAGGGGAAGCAAAAAAACTGCTTTTTATCTCCTTTGAAGTACTCAATAAGAGATATTAGTTTAAATAGAATAACAGTGCGAATATTGTTTTCTCTTTCATGGTGTTGCAACTGCTATGTAGAGAATTTCAAAATACATAATAATCACTCAAATTCAACATTTCCTAAAAATGCTCATACTTGGTATTAGAATGAGGGTATCGATATGTATGTAATGTATGTCCTGAATGGCTTCATACACCGTGCGACCGATCTTAATCACATTTTAGCCATGTTCTATTTACCCTAAATGAAAGAACATAGGCCATTCTATTACTTTCTAAAGCCACTCTTAGATAGCGCTATCATCATGGCTTTGTTGAAAATTTGCACAAAGCGCGAATTGTATTCCATTTCTGGCTCGGTGGCTGGAGGTTGTTAAACTAGAAAATAACGAATTTATGATCAAAACTTATATATTAAAAATGGCCGCGCCAATATGGCGGACTAGTTTTCCAATTGTTTTCATATTCCAATGAAATTATGTAATTTAGTACAGGCGGGTGTTTTGAAGGTAGCAAATAACGAATTTACGATTGAAGCTTTCAATTTCAATTCTGCCATTTATACTCCGATTTCAATGAAAATCGGTATCTGGGGGTTTCTAAGGTACCAAATACCGACTAAAGGTCTGAACATGTAGCCGAAGCGAAACGAAAACGAAATTATTTGTATACAAACGACGAAATCAATTTTTGACATTTTTTAATGAGTGTTTGCCTCCTTTCGATATTAATTTGCTATTGCTATAAAATTTAGATAATAACAAATTCAACGGAGGATATAGAAATGGATCTTAGTAGTGCTTTTAATTGTGAAGTTACGAAAAAAGCAAAGAAAAAATCGTCTTGGTGGGGTGTCTCTATAGTATTTATTAGAAAACTTAATATCTGTTATCAATTTGGTCATATGTTAACACTTTTCCCTTTCAACAAATATTAATATGCCCTGGTCTTGCAAGTATAGCTAAGTTTTGGACTTGTTGTTGGTCTTGCTAAATGTGCAACACCAAGACAAGACTGCAAGACCAAAACCATTTTTGCTGATTACTAACTCAAGCGCTGAAGCGACAAATATTTCGGATCTACTTGAGTCAAGCTAACTAGAAGTCGATTCGAGGTTACATGACTTTCAAGTCGATTTGAAGCCGGCCTCAAGCATGCATGTAACCATACTAACAGCCAGCCAAATCAATCCGGAGACAACCTCCTGTAGAAATATCAGCAATACTCCCAAACTGGTTGCGTCCTTTGTTCTGTCTGCGCCGCCCAATACCGCTGAAAAGTTTTTAGACCCCACGTTCTGTCCTCCCGGTATCTTCTCTAGGTATTATAAGTATTATTCGTGACTATACTTAACAGGACTAACCGGCTGCCTTAAGCCAACTCGAAGCCTCCAACCAGGAGCTTATAGCTAATTACATTACTAAACGACGGTAATTATTGGACTTTTCGAAACGCTGTATTTTATTTTATTTGAGTAATGCTGCCATAGAATAAAATATTGCGATTATTCGGATCTTCATATTAAGGTAGGTAAGAAAGGGCTACAACAAAAAATGGGCAAAATGGGCCCATCGCCCGTTGTTCTTTATCAATACTAATAAAAATATTGATAATTACCCTAACAGCATGCAACACGAGAACTCCTGCAGTACGAAGCCATCCGTTTGCGAAATGTTCGCATCATTCTTCCTCTAAAGTTTCTCGTCCACTGCCTTTCAACCAGACGTAAACAGGCATATCAATGCATATCAAGTGGCTTATAACTTACCTCTCTGTAGGTCCTCGGTAGTCTAGAGGTAAGGCGCCTGACTGCTATCCCCAGAGGTCCCGGGTTCGAATCCCGGCGGTGCCACGGTCCTTCGCCTTTCCGACCTAACTTTCCTTCTTTCTTCTTCCCTCTTTACATTCCTGATTCCCCTGTCATAGCCTTCCTAAGTCTTTCTCCGCTCCACCAAGCGCATGCCATCGGTTGGTTGATGAGATTCAACTCGTTTCAGGAGGCATAACACTCCAGCGAGTTGTTCTCGACGCCCCGATGTCAGAGTCGCGAAATGGTTGTGAGTAGGTGGAATAAAAATATCGCGGCTAGGTTGTGACAGTTACTTCCTTCTCTTCTCTCTATCTTCCGGCTAGAGCTGCTGTTCGACATTCACTCTATACGAAAAATAGATTGTCGACAGTACAAAGGGACTTTCCCTAAGCCTCTAGTCTGTCACATAAAAAAAAAAAAAAAAAAAAGAGGCTATCTTGAAACATATTAACGAACTCACAGGATTCTTCGTCCGGCCCTGACATTATTCCCCTGCTGTTCTAAAATCCTATGCAGGGGCCTTCTGTGCTCCCTGATGTACTTATTCCAAAAATCCATTAATATGTACAGGGTGCTTTCAAACTTTATGTTTCTGTATATGAATATGCATTTATATTTGCATGCCCTAGCTGAGCCACAGAGCAGTGGTAAATGTTTCTCAGCCCAGCTTATGTGCGCCTTTGTGTTGGAAGGGTTACTCTATTATTACTATTATAATATGTTCCAAGAATTTTAAAAATTTTGTTCGCGTTCTTCTCGAAACGAGGTTTTTGTAGATAAGTCATTTGTCCCTTGCACGGCAGTGCTTTATCTCAAAACGAATACAAAATTACCATTAGACATAAATTGTTTAAGTTTTTCTTGTGACCACAGTGGGACGAATTGCCGAAAACGTGGACAAAAGTCTAAATATTGATGAATTTGGACGAAATTCGTTATTATCGGGGAATCGACCTCGCTGATCACGAATTTGAAGTCAAAAATTGAAAATTCAAAATGGCGAATTCAATATGGTGGACATCATTTTTAAAACATTGTAGAAATAAACTCAAAACTTGTATCTAGATGTTTTTGGACATGCCGATTACGAATTTAATGTCAAATTTGGAAATTCAAAATGGCGAATCCAATATTCATTCATTTATTCATTCATTTATTATGCGAAACATGTACAAAAGATAATCTTATAATAAGTACATTCATTAAACTAAGGAACTAACATGAATAATACATAGCAAAAGTAACATAAAAAAAAATTAATACAAAAATAATATAAAAATAATACAAAAGAAAAAAAATATATAATAAAAATAATAATAAAATAAAAAGATAAATAAATAAATACTAGGATAGATGAGAGAAAGAGAAGAAGTTAAATGGTAAAAGAAAAGTATGCGTTCGCGCTCTAAGCTGTCCTATTAGTTAGGAGATTGAAAAGACGCTTCCTGAAGATGGGCGCTGAATCTTCGTTTTGCAAGTCAATTTGGAGAGAATTCCAGAGCAGAGCTGCGACGACAAAGAAAGAACGTTGACCAATTAGGGTGCGGAAACGCGGTATAATTAAGTTATTGTTTCTTAGAGATTGAGAACGCTGCACAAACTGGTTGAGGTAGCCAGGTTTGTAATGATGAAGAATATCATGAAGTAAGCGAAGAAGCCGAAACTCACGGTAGTCACTAAACGAGCAGCCCAAAACCGAATTAAAATAGGGAGTGATATGATCAAAACGGCGTAATTTGTGGACGAAACGTACGCAATCATTGAAGGCAATAGTGAGCTTTCGGGCGCAGGATGAATCAAGAGAAGGGAAAATGGAAAGGCCATACATTAAATGAGGGAGGAGTAGGGCTTTCACTAGGTTCATACGGAGGGCCATGCTGAGCAGACCAGAGTGGAGCCTAAGCTTAGAAAGTTGCCCGTAGGTTTTACGAAGAGTATAACTGATGTGATCGCAGCAGGTCATACCACTATTCAGGTCGACTCCAAGATTTCTCACACTACCAACGCAGTCGAGAGGAACCCCGTTTAAGGCAATAGCAATATCAGGGAGGTCACGACGAACAGTGGGAGAATGAGAGAAGAGGATATAATGGGATTTCAGAGGATTGAGTTGTAGAAGGTTCAAAGAAGACCAGTTGGAAATATGCTGGAGGTCGGCGGCTAATTTCTCAATCGATCTATCAAAATGATCTTTTGGTGCCGAAATATAAAGTTGCACATCATCTGCGTACATGTGAATCTTGGAGTCATTAACTACTAAAGGAAGATCATTAATGAAAATACTGAATAGAAGAGGCCCAAGGATGGAGCCCTGGGGGACGCCAGCATGAAGTAAGGCAGTCGAAGAACAATGGGTGCCAAGTACGACTTTCTGAGAACGGTTGGTTAGGAAACTATGCATCAGGTTGAGAGCAGAATTGGAAAAATTTACTTGGTGGGAAAGTTTTTGCAAAAGCACGGCGTGGTTAACACTGTCGAACGCTTTAGAGAAATCAAGTAGCACCAAGCAGCAAACATGTTGCTCATCAAGGGACTTACGGATATCGGAAGTGACTTTTAGGAGGGCAGACTCACAGCCAGCGAGCACTAATAACAAGAGTGATTAGGTAGAGCTCAAGGACAAGTAAAAGAGTTAAACATATGAAAGAAGAGATTAGAAATAACATTAAGCAAAAATGTCAAAAAAATAATAACAAACGCGCGATGGAAATACATCTTATGCAAAAAATACATTATTACGAAAGAAACAGAAGATGTTCCTTGATTCCCCTACTGGAATGTTTACATTCAAATGGAAGCAAAACTGGAACAGAGCAGTAATTTGATGGGTAAACATTTCGTGTTGGTATAGCGATTTTGGCTTACGAATGCACATGTATTGTTGTTTTGGGCGTACGAATGCACTTGTATTGTCCATTAAAAAAGGCGGGAATCTTATAATATACATTCCAGCCACTTCCCCTTCATTTTTTATCTTTCTTTCACATACGCTGCGTTTAGTGGCTAAGTAATTCTGCCTTTTTTTATCATAGATATTACTTCTTTGTTCATTTTGACTTTTTCACTCCTATTGAAATTTTTATCAGCTGATTTCAAGGGCAATGAAACATTTTTAAAAATTTGTTCTAGCTCATCACTCTTGTTATTAGTGCTCGCTGCTCACAGCTATGGCGCTTGCGGAAGCCAGATTGCCATACACTTATAATTTGGTGAAGTTCACAATGCTCAAGTATTTGTGACGCTATCAGCTTTTCGAGAGCTTTTGCCAAAAAAGGGAGGATACTGACAATATGGCGGACATAATTTTTCAAAATTTGTATAAATAAGTTCAAAACTTAAATTTATATGTTTTTGAGCATGCTGAATACGAATTTGATACTTGAATTTGAAAATTTTAAGAACAGGAACTTGAGTGACTCCGTTTACAAGATACATATGTAAGATGGGATGAAGAATATTGGGATTTAGATCACACTTTTTAATTACATATCTTGTAAACGGAGTCACTCACGTTCCTGTTCTTAATATCATATAAAGGAATACACATTTAACTAAAAGACGAACCGATTTACGTTGCTCTACGATAATTAGTCTAGGAGTTATTCAACTTTAGGTAAATATTAAAAAAAAAACATTTTTTTCACACCCTGTACCTTAGTGAATAGCGGATATAGCCTATATAGCCGGATATAGCCTCTCTAGAACAATTTTTTTCTCCAAAACCATCCAGGAATCACCCTGAAAATATTAGCCACGTAGTCCAACAGAGGATTTATTGAAAGTCTGATGACCGATACAAGTCGCGTATTAGGGGATATGAGTATTTTAAATATCTCATGAACGGCGATTCGTACAGGAAAATGTATAATATCATTTTTCGCAGATAATCGCATGATCTACAAACTTTGTAAACAATATTTTAGGATGGGACTTGCCGTTTAAGAGATATTAACCAAAAACGGAATTTTCTGTTTCGAGGAGGTTGTTTTTAGGAGCAGCGTACAACCAATTTTCCGAAACTTTTTTTATACATATTGTACTCACGAAAAACTATTTTTTTAGAAAAAATTTCGTGAGTTAACATTTAGTTAGAGGTCTGCATTCAAATTGTGCTCTGACGACTGAACTAATATTTATAGGTATACATATCCGCGACTTTGAATTTCCTAATTTTGACATCAGATTCGTAATCAGCTTGCTCAAAAACATATAGATACAAGTTTTGAACTTATTTCTATAAATTTTGAAAAATGATGTCCGCCATATTGGATCCGCCATTTTGAATTTTAAAAAGTGATCAGCGACGTCGATAACATAATACCACCAAATTTCGTGCAGATTTAACAATATGGAGAATTTTCGCGCACTTTGATAGACATTTCAATAAGGCTAAAATATAGAAGCCGTAACTGCGTTTGTGGTTTACTAAGAGAGTTGCGGCTAGTAGCTGGATTTTCTTTTTTGATCCTGAAGTAAATATAACCTATTTTATAAAAAAATACTTGACTTAGTGGTATTCCGTGGAACTCATAACTTATCTCTTAATTTCCATTGAATTTTATAAATTTTTCTCGTTATTATACATAATTATTGTTTATTTCAATAACAAATGTTAGAACGTCGCTTAACAAGTTATAAAGCATTTAAAATTTAGTACATACCTGGAGAAATATTCTCCATTTTCAATATTTCGAATTTGTATTGTCGTTATAATTTTATACAAGTTTCAATTTGCACTACGTTTTTTAAGCACAGAGCCGAACGCTTTACAAATAAAAATGGCCAAGTTCGACCTGCTGTGCAGCTTCAAGGAAAAACAATTAACCGTTTCTACTGCCGGGATTTAATAGAACCAACAATAGTCTGTAGTCAACCCAAAACATGAAAATCCCTAGATCGAAACTTTTATTTTCGGACTTTTGTCCACGTTTTAGGCAATTCGTCCCACTGTGTGACGGGTTGCTTAGAATACCAACAGCTAATAGTCACAAGAATAGTCTCAAACTCCCAAATGACAAGCAAAAACCTCAAAACTTTGAAAGGAATAGTGCATTTTCGAATTTTCTTCTTTCGGGTCATTATATGGTAGAAATGTAGCTATTTTTCGAAAATGATAGATCTAATTTCAATTCACTAAATCGAAATTTGGTCAAATACAAACCACTTTACTGAAAAATTAATTAAAGTCCCTTAAAGACAATGTGATCAAAGGTGGACGATTTCGTTGTCAGTATTTTTGTTAGTTTTGTTTTAATTTAGCAGCCATCGAAAATGACTGAATTTTGTTCGAAAGTTGCACTTTCGCACTGTGAATATAGTAAAATTTGCCCTTTGACATTGAGAACAAGGAATAATATGCAATTCGTAATCTTGTTCTACTCCTTTTTACTGCTGACCTAAAAACCTTTATCAAATTATCCTGTGTTAAACGAAATTCCTCTTTGGTGATTCCTGTTCCAACTAAAGCCATTATGCCATTTAAAACCTCATTGCCTTATTTTCATTCAGAAAATACACCAGACAAATCCCGATCCATTTTAACGAAGAACTTTTGTTTTACATCCGCTTTGCAACGGAAAAATCTCCCAAAGTCCTCTTATGTATTCAGGTTCCATTCAGACCAGCTCACCCTGCGAGGATATGCAAAAAGGATGAAAAAAAAATAATAGAAGTTTCAACAAAACCAAGAAAATTATTGGCGTAATGACGTTGAAAGTGGATCCCAGGAAATGGATGATTATTTCTCATCCTCATTCACGGGCTGCGAGGATATTTCAAAGTGTGTTCTTTATTTAGCAAAAAGTAAAGTGAATTCGGCACCAACGAAAAGAGCCCTTTTGCTATATGGGAAATATAAAAAGAACAACGTTGTCGTCGTAGGCATTGTAATACTGAAGATATCCTTACGCAGTTGAATTTAACGAGCGAGGAAAATATCATTTTTTTTTCGTGCTTCTACTTTTGAAACGGAAGGACACACCTCCAACGTCTATCCTGAAACCTGATACGCCATGATCTAAGGAGTCCTTCTTAGGGGGAAAACAAGTGATGAAGTCGTCCTTTGTGACAGATCCCTTCGTACCTGTGGAACCTTTAAATTCTGATTGCTCAACGTCAGTTTATGAATGAATGGTGAAAAGCTGGAAGTTAGGTCATATAAGCAACAGATTGAGACAGGCGAAGTCCTTCGTTTTAAGCATAGGGAGATTCGCAATGCGATAAAATGGTAGCGTTCTCACGCGATGGAGATAGCGAAAAGAGGATATTAAAGTAGATTATCCTTAAAGACATTTGATTTGGATCTTGATGTCACCCGTTTTATTGTTGGATTCGTGTGATGACAAACGCTTTTGTCGATCGAGAAGTGACAAAAATATACTTCTATTTTTTTCCTGCTGGAGATATTATGTATTCAATTCGTGTTTTGGTGAGGGTGATTTGATATCAATCTTGAGGGCATTATTCCTTATTAAAGATTATTTTGAGGTCTGTTGAATTTTGTGAAGTAGTAAAGAAATGTTTTTGATTGAATGCCGTGTTGCATCAATGAAGACACGAAAATAAAATGATGCTTGTCTACAAAGCAATAATATAGCATTCAAGTAAGCCGTAGAAGCAAAAAGATATCAATGATAACATATTCATAGTATAATATTAAGGGAAGAAGATGATAGTAATGGTCATTCTATTATGATCATAATATGATAAGAAGGGAAGATCTCAAAAACATACATATGTATGTAATTATTTCATATCTTTTAAGGCAATAAGTCTAGTTTGAAGGAGTGTGAGAGGGAATTTGACAAGCTTAAAATAGTCTAGGGGTTGCTGAAGTTTCAAGCGGCGAATTAAGTGTTTGAACATTAGGATGTCGTGTAAATTAAATAATACCCGCTTTTGAAGGACTTCCCTCAGTTGTGTTATTCGGCAAATGAACGAAATCTCTAAGCTGTACAAATAGCGAGGGAATAAATTGATCGATGATGAAGAAAACCTTTCGAGGCGAGATTAAATATAAAATTTTTAGGCTTGCCTGAGACTACGGTATACACGTCTTGATTTATTACATCTTTTGAGGAACCTAATTTTTTTTAAATACATAGTAATACCATCGTAGAGGCTCAGTCAAAGTTGTTCCCAAAATATAACTTATTTGAGATGAAATATAACATCTAGTGATACTCATCGTTGCCCACCAAAAAGGTCAATCTTTTTTTTTTTTTTATGTGAAAGACTAAAGGCTCGGAGAATGCGCTTTTTGGTATAGCGTGGAAGGGCTAAGGAAGGCAATGATAGGAGAAATCAGGAATGTAAAGAGGGAAGAAGAAAGAAGAAAAGCTATGTAGGTGGGAAAGTGGAAAAGGCGAAGGAGCGTGGGGCTGGCCAGGATTCGAACCCGGGACCTATGGGATGGTAGCCAGATGCCTTACCCCCTAGGCTACCGAGGCCCCCAATATCAAAAAGCTTTCAAGCTTTCGGGGGCCTCCGTAGCCTAGGGAGTAAGGCGTCTGGCTACTATCCCAGAGGTCCCGGGTTCGAATCCCGGCCAGTCCTTCGCCTTTTCCACTTTCCCACCTACATAACTTTCCTTCTTTCTTCTTCCCTCTTTACATTCCTGATTCCTTCTGTCATAGCCTTAGTTAGCCCTTCCCCGCTTCACCAAAGCGCATGTCATCGGTTGGTTGATGAGATTCAACTCGTTTCAGGAGGCATAACACTCCAACGAGTTGTTTCTCGATGCCCCGACGACAAAGTCGCCAGTAATGGTGGGAGTAGGTGGACTGCAAAATATCGCTGGTAGGTTGTGACAGTTCCTTTCTTCCCCGACTAGAGCTTGCTGTTCGACATTGCACTCTATTTGAAGAAAATAGATTGTCGACACAGTATAAAGGGCGTTTCCTGTGACTCTAGTCTTTCACATAAAAAAAAAAAGCCTATTGCGGAAACGAAAACGTAGAGCATACCATAATTACAGCTGGAGTGCCAAGAGCAAATGGGTAAGCGGAACTACAGAACCGAGTGGTACAAATTCATCCCTCGGGTACAGGTGCCAATCAACAGCAGTTTCCAGAGAGCGATTAAAAGAACCTATTTGAAGTTATGTTTGGGGTAACTGTGCAGAAAAAAGATGATTTACAAATTGCAGAATTAATTAGAAATGAGTTGTTAACGGTACAAGATGAAGAGAGAGCAAACGAGACAGGACAGGAAAAATCAAATCCGTGAAATACAGCAAGAAAATAGAAAAAAAAATATAACAAAAAACGAAAGGAAGCCAGATAATATTAATAATAATAATAATAGTTTCCCTTCTAATACATGTAATGTGAACCCTGGGTTGGTTTGCCCGAAGAAGACAACCCCGGATCCGCATACAAAAAAACAAAATAATTCTGAACAAAAAAAAAAAACAAAGGATGTAAATCAACACATCGGCGGTACCCCGGGCCTCCAGAGAAGGGCTGGCTCGTCGGGGGGTCGTGGGATGGCAGGACTCCAGAGGTACCACTTACATCCGTGCATCACCACTTACCTGCAATTGAAGGTCCTCCCATCATCAGGGCGGACGAGGATAACATATTGGAGCAAGGAGGGTGCCTGAAAACTAGAATTCATGGAGAGAGTGAACCGCCGCTAAGCCATAATGGTATGCCTTTAGCCCACCATTAGGAAATTAAGAATATAACCATCAACCAAGTTCATTAATATAACAGTTACATTTATTGATAAAACTATTTGAACACTATTGAACAACAAACTCAATTCCCAAATCAATAAAAAAAATTAAACAACATCAAGTGTACAAAGAGAACCTATAACTATCCCTTATGTATCAAGAACGTTACCTATTACGATTTTCACAAACATCAAATAACACCGATACTACCCATATCTAAGTCGCTTGACCAGGTCGTAACGACCACATACTAACAGGATTAATCGTTCCCTGTAATTAATTAGTTACTACTATACCTAAACGCGCTGGTACCAGTCCGTTTGATGTTCCAATTATTTGAACCTGTGTTATGACAAGCAATCACAACCTTTACGACCTAGTCAGTGCGTCACAAACAAAACCAAACGGTTAGCAGCCCAAGCAATCTTGGTGCACTGTCACTACCACTACTACATATTAAATCACAACCAACCAAGTGTAAAATATTGTAATAAAAAAACTTCACAATAAAAAATCTAAAAAATTGGAGTGTAAAACAAAGTAAACAAATCAATAAACTTCATGGTGTCAAACTTCATAAATATTTCAAATATTAATCAAAAACTTTAAACAAGAAAATTTTATTGATTCTGATCAGCTTTTATCCATTTCATTGGTAATTCGTCAGTATTCCCTCGTTTGGGTCGGATGCCTTGCGAGCTGGTTTAACCAAAACCAAAATTTAATTTTCTTGTTTTGCTTGATGTCAGCCCAGTAATTTGGTACCTCGGGGAGCAGTACGATCGCACTAGGTACCCTTTTCCTATATATGTACTTATTGCACAACCTTATCTCTAGTGTACTTATCTGAAACCATCTTCTGTTAAATTTTCAAGGCTTCATCCTCCTCCTCGTTGTTATTTTTGGGGTGTCGACTTCCTATATCCTCGCCAAGTATACTTTTCGGGCTTCATGAGTTCTGTGTCTTGATGGGGGAGTTGTTCGGTCCTTTTCTAATTCTACCTAAACCTTGCTGAACTTCTGGTTGCTCCACTGGCAAACACCTATCGCTGCCGTCTCCACCGCGGCCTAGAATCTCGGTGATTTGTCCAGCTCTTCCTTCTAGTAAATCGTCCTTCAATTTATTCTGGTTTGTGGTCTCCGAGCTCAACCAAAATAGCTATATTCATTAATTTTTTCTTTTTATTGTTAGTATCTGGTTCACATCACCTCCCGACCGAGACTGCCCTTTTTATCATTTTTCTCAAAAAAACTCCTCCTTTCTTCTTTTTTTGTTTTCCCCAGGCCTCCCTTTTTCCCGAAAAATCCTTGACTTACTCAAAAAAAATTAATTTCCTTCCTAACTCAGTATTTTCAAAAGAATATTGCCTGTAAAGTTGCTATATGCCAGATTTCTACCCGGGGGTAAGTCCGCCGTTACATACAGAAGGCGCACTTCTCAGCTGGCCTGAGAAACATTTACCACTGCCACTGTGGCTCAGCTGGAGCATACAAACATAGAAACAAATATATCCAGAAACAACCCAGCGGGAAATTTATCAAGCGCTGCCAAAAGAAGCAAGAAAGCAGCGCTTCCTATTCATATGTTATGGAAGCTCTTTGGAAGCACCCACTCTATACTCTCATTTTTTGCTTTGTTTTCCTCCAGTTCTTTTTTATTCTCTACAGTTGGTAAATTTGTGCTTTTATAATAATCGTATCTGTTATGAAATACTATTTTTGGTGAAAACAAAAGCTCCAGGAGCTTCTCAAAAGCTTCCATTTCCCTGCTTCGATTGCGCTTCTTCAACAATAAAATATAAGCGCTTCGCTCTGATGACATGCCTGTGTTAAAAGGAAGGGAATTGGGATATGAATAAGAAGCGCGTTGGCATTCTATTTCAGCGCTTCAGAATCTACTCCAAAGCGCTTCAATTCCCCGCTGGGAAATCGACGTGTCTTACGAAAAAGATATTATTTCAAAATGTTGGTGAAAAAGATATTGTTTCAATTTATTGCTGAAAAAGATATTGTTTCGGTTTCTCGGTGGCCAATGAACGAAAATAACGTCAGCAATTTCTCGACGCTTATGGAGAGAGCTTAAGTTAGTTAACTTAAGCCTGTGCTCATAAGACGGAAGAATAAGAGGGTTTTCCCAAGGGAGGCGGCTGAGTGCAAATCGGGCAAACTTCCTTTGAACTGATTTGACTCTTCTAATTTGGGAGGAGTAGTTAGGAGACCACACCTGGGAGGCATACTCGAGCAAGGGCCTGACTAAAGATATTAACAAGTGCTTAGTGATGAGGGGATTGTTGAATTAAGAAGTAGAAGTAGTAACAATAATAAGGACACAATTTGCAACAGGGAAAAGCTACCTCCGCCTTATGTGGGCCCATATGCGATAGTCTCAGTAGATGAAGCAGGAAGGTATACAGTCCGAATAGTTGCATCGAGTGAAGGGCCGAGTGAAGAAAAGAACTACTAGTAGATTCTGGACTGTGCGTCGGTGAAGTGCGGGCGTGTGTTGTCGCCAGTCCGATTATACCGCAAAACAAAAATAAACCCCAAACAAAAAAAAACATATAACAAACAAAAACTGAATAAAACCAAATTAATTAACCACCAAAATAATAACATAAATCACAAAACAAACAATAACATAAAAAATTAATAATAACACAAAAAAAACTAAGCGAAGGCCACCAACAGCAACAACAATAACCGAAGGACTGCCGGACAACAAGTAGGTCTCCTTCACCCGCTTCCCGCGCTTCCTGCCGGCCGCTCCGACGCTGCAGCCTTAATCGGTCAGTTGATAGGAGTCGTCTTGTTTTAGCAGGCATAACACTGCAACAAGGTTATTCCCGTTAGCTCCGATGGATGCATCGCCGGTGCAGCCGGCTACAAATGAGGTCATGGGCCTCACGCAAAACAGTCCTCAATGTGACAATAATTTTATAATCAATTTTTGTAACATTTGGGGACTGAATACGAACTTCCTGGCCGTTACGTGCGAATTACTGCTCCATAACCCTGCTATTTTCGCACTGAGTGAAACCCAAGTGCTACCAGATCTTGATTTAGATCGATTTCAGGTGACAGGGTCTTATTCGCTTTTTCCAGGCCACTAACTGGGATTTTTGTTTCCGTAATGCCAATGCGAACTATGCGGCCCTCTGTGTCACCAAAATTATTCGAGCGGGTATGCGCTTGTTCATCCCTCACTCTACCAAATCTGTGAAGCCTAGGCCGAACAAATGGTTCAATGGGGAATGTATGAACGCAATCAAAGCTAAAGTAGACGCATATAGAGCATACAGCGTTCGCCTAATGAGCCACTTCGTCGTGAGTACATCAAATTGAGAAACTCCTGTAACTCCATCAACAGGAAAGGCAAATCATCATTTGATGATAGATTGAGAAGTAAGATTCTTAACTCCACTACAGGCAGCAAAAACTTCTGGTCCTTGGTAACTGCCATCAAGAAGAATTTTACTTCCTCCTCAACACCTCCTTTTATTCACAACAAGGAAGTGATAACAGAAAGCAAACCCAAGGCCGACCTATTAGCTTCTCTGTTCGCTGCAAATTCTTCTTTAACCGATGCTGCTATGTCACCCCCCACTCTCGAGAATACCACCCACTCAATGGACGGAGTTCACTTCAGGACTCGCGAGGTGCTTAGGTGTCTCAAGGAACTCGACGTCAATAAATCCACTGGCCCCGACAAAATCCCCCCTATGGTACTTAAAAAATGTGCCTCACCCCTTTGGCTAAACCCCTGCGCAAACTTTTTGCCCTGTCTTACATCTCCGGAGTGTATCCCGACTCTTGGAAACTAGCTCATGTTCAGCCGATCCCAAAAAAAGGTAAACTACCGCCCAATAGCAATTACTTCTGTTCTCCCCAAAATCATGGAGACAATAATCAATAAAAAGCTGATGAAATATCTAGAATCCAACCAAATTATACACGACAGGCAATACGGCTTCAGATCTAAACGGTCTACTGGCGATCTGCTTGTGTGTTAAACCGAGCGTATCTACCAAAGCATTCACAGCTTTGGTGAGTCTAGCCTGGTTGCTATAGATATATCAAAGGCTTTTGACAGAGTATGGCACCCAGCTCTGTTGAATAAACTCCAAGCTATTGGTATACACTTAGTTCTAAGGAACTGGATTAAGAGCTTTCTTTCAGGCCGTTCAATCAAGGTAGTATTGAATGGCGTCGAATCCAACCCCCACGCCATTTCGGCGGGAGTTCCCCAGGGGTCAATTCTTCCACCCGCACTTTTTCTAGTCTTCATTAATGATCTGCTCTCAATCCCCTCCAACCCACTTCACTGCTTCGCTGATGACGGTACTCTGAATTTCTCTTACTCTTTCGACAATAATAAGACAAGCACGAGCCAGACCTTGTCTTTACCACCGTCAACTGATGTCGACTTCGATCAACCGGCATATCGAATCGATTCTTCATTGGGGCGAAATGAACCGCGTCGAATTCAATGCCACAAAAACGAAGTACTGTCAGATCTCCAACAAAAATTGTACCGACCTTCCTCCTATCTCAGTGGATAAAGAGAATCTAATGGCTGACTCAACTCTCAACATCCTAGGGGTAACTTTAACGGAGCATCTGCGATGGAATGATCACATATTCCAAATCGCCAAATAAGCCTCCCAATCCCTTGGATTTCTCAAGAGATGCAAGTTCCTCCTCCAGCCAGCCGCATTGGCTACAATATACAAATCCTACATTCGGCCGCGCCTCGAACACAACTCCCATATCTGGGCAGGCGCCCCAAAAACCACCTTGGCTTGTCTCGACAAGGTGCAAAATCGTGCCCTCAAACTCATTGATGATGGCCCCTTTCGCGCCTCCATAGACATTTAAGCCACCGTAGGAATGTAGCAACCCTCTCCATACTTTATCGCTATTACCATGGCGACTGTTCCACTGTTCAGGACCTCCTGCCTGCACGGCAATACTTTTCCCGCAACACAAGACTAGCCCGCTCGGCTCATCCCCATACCCTACAGCCCCCTCGTTCACGCACAATACGGTTTAGAAGTTCGTTTATGAATAGAACAACTCGACTGTGGAATAATCTCCCGCAGTCAGTATTTCCGAACTCGTACAACACCTTAGAGTTTAAACGTGAGGTTCATCGTCATTTTCTTCTACACCCTCCAGACCCCCTCTGACCTTTCCTATTCTCCTCTATTCTTCAAACCAAGCTTACTACTAGACATTGCACCATGAACTGAACGACATGACGGACTGGTAGTACAAAGGGTTACACCTAAGCTTGGTTTTTTCATATAAAAAAAAAGTTGCGACAATATTAAGTCGTGGAAAGGCCATCTTTCGGGAGACGAGGACCAAGATGAAGCCTCATCCGAATCAGATAATATCAGAATGGCTGAATGTGGGATAACGGTCGGTTAAGGGGGAGATCAGGCAGTCGGAGTTCCTCCTTAAAGTAGAATTAAACGTGAAGAATATAATCTTATATTGTAACAATAAAACCAGAATTAATAATATCACCTGAATTAAGAAATATTATATAACATAAAATAATAAATATAACGTTATTATCAATAGTATTGTGTGCGATCATTTCCCACATATTTGAATGATTTTGAACTTTCAGACCAGTATACGCGTACATCCAAACTGTACTTTTATTTAGGTCCCGCAGACTGAGTGGAGTAGAGTGGATAATGCCACCCGAGGTGAACCGCAAATTTGTCACCCCCTACTTTCGCAAAGAAAAGAATTGCAAAAAAGTCTGCGATGTCGAAAAGTCCTTCATTATCTCCGTACCACGTTGTGGTTTATAAGACTTCAATTTTTTGTTTATTTGCAAATTATTTACTTAAGAAAACTGATATCTAACTTTATTCTAGGTACTTCTAGTTATAATATTTAAGAATTTTTGATATTACGATTCGTACTGATCTTTGCGATGTCTTGATGAACCTTTTTGCACGAGAGTGAAAACGGAGATGCCGGAAATTGGCTAGATCATTGAACTATGAGTTCAGTGATCGATAGAGTGTTCCGAGCGATCGTTTTGATCGTGACGGAAGTTGTGTAAATTGCGTAGAGCTTAGTAATTAAGCTGGTACGCAGTCACCACAAGTGACTATTTTAAAAAGAAGCAAAATGAAACGAGTTTCTAAAACTTTATTCCACGTGCTTTTTTTTAAAATAGTGACCAATGCTAATTTGAATCTCAGGTACCACATTAGTATACGAACTATTTTGGAGATAAATTTCATTTACTGATTTTGTTTGTTGTTGCTTTTCTGATGAAATTTGCTTCCATTCTGGAGCTTTCAAGGTATTACTCCTCTTATCTTCCAATTTTTGAGGAAAAACATATTAATATTAATTTTTATTAAATCCCCTCAAGTAGAGTTTCCGCATTCATGTCTTTTGTCCGTATCCGTGGTACAGGCACCCACTTTTTTAGCCGAATTATGGCTCTGTTACTCTGCGGCCATATTGAATCTATAACTTTTGTTCATAAATTCGTTATTTGCTACCTTAAAAACCTCCCAGATACCGATTTTCATTAGAATCAAATTTCTCGGCCATATTGGTGCGGCCATTTTAAATTTAAAAGTTTTTACTATCAATTTGTTATTTGTCATTTGTTGATCCGTTAGATGGCGGTCCGAACGGGACGACCCCGCAACGGATACTGCGGTCGGGGCACTTTGAAAAATGCCTAGTTTCTTATGTTTTTTTCCGATTCGGCAGGTCGACCACCCTCCTACTTTCACACTCTGGTCTTGGGATCAGGCGACGGCAGAGTTATTTCTCACCTTAAAAACCGCTAGATACCCACTTCTATTGCTAGATACCCACACAATTGGCAAACTCAACCATATTTGGGCCATATTTCGACGGCCATTTAAATTTTCGAAAAACGAAATCCTAGGTGCATCATCGAAGATCCCCATAAACATTCATGCAAAATTTCGAACCTCTGCAATGACTAGTGTGCCCGCTATAGCGAACACTTACACTCATACAAGGCCCACAGTGGAAGCACATTTCATCAGCAACATTAGCCTTATTGCCATTGATATCTAGGAATTGAAAAATAAACCACATAAACAATAGTTTTTGAGCTGCAACTCAAAACTGTATACCATAATTTCGTTATCATCGGTTTTTTGGAATGGCAGCAAACTTATAGACGTATTCACTTCAAAACTAAATTCCTTCAATTTTATCTTTACTACCCAGGAAAAAAATCTAAAAACAACAAAATTCCCACGCTCGATTGGATATCACTGACCATATGTCATGACATGAATCCTCAGATAAATGATACCAGAGTTGGGAAGCTAATGAAACAATCATGACACCTTCACCCAAGGAAACGTTCCATTTCAGCCCTTCATCACGAGGGGTTGAATGCGAAATACGCTTTATATCACAATATCCACCCTCGTTGATGATTCGCCCCCTTGAAAACAAAAATAAAAAAAAACAGAACGAAAAAGTAAAGGACTTGAATGAGTGATGCTTGTTTCGTGGGGAGATGAGGTAATGTCCTCTGTTTTTTGATGAGTTCGTCCGAAATTCGTGAGGGATGATTACATATAGAGCAGCGACATATGGCACTACGTGAGATATGCTGTTGTACCTTCTATACCTGTCCAGATCTCGGCCATGAACTAATTGAAACAAATTATTACAGGAAGTGGCGCTAACGTGGGATTTTAATGTATGGGAATTTTCGATCTGGGAAATTGTGATACTGTTTGATCATCCCTACTTTGAATAATCGCTAAATTAAGGGTGAGATATATTGAAAAATTCGTGAGTGTTTGAATTTTATTGAGGTTTTTATTTTTATTCACAGCATGTAGGTTAAATTTAGTTAATTTAGCAATGGGGTAAAGTAAGAGTACATTTGCAAACTCTTCCTAACTGGTTAACCACTTATAATAACTAGTTGGGATGTGGGTTTGACCCCTTCGGTCCACACGATCAACTTCCCAGTATGATGAACGAAGATGGAATAAACCGACTTCTTACAAAATAGTTATACGTTTAGCACTAGTGGATTGGATTAAGCACGTTTAGCACTACTAGCCAATATCAGAACTGATGACAAAGCAATCCCGAGAGAAGCTAGTTCAAACAACTATAATAGTAGTATAGTAAATCCACAAGATTTTTTTGATAATTTGTTTTTCCTGAACATTAGCAAACAAACATTTCCTCCGTATTTCGTTCGCTGCACTAAAGCGGGTGTTCGAATTCGTATTGAGCGTGCTGAAGCGCCGTTGACAAACTGGGAAGCGAACGACTTCATTTGGAAATTCCAAAGCTTTCCGGAGATATTAGCAAAACTGTAACTGTTTAGTACTTGTCAGACTTGACCAAAAAGAACAAATTTTGCGGTAACTACGGGATAAACCGCAATTTCCTGAAACTGTATCACGCGTAGAAAACAATTCCCCGCCAAAAAGTGCTAATCCAAGGTTTGAAAAATTCGCGTTGTTTGTAAAGGGTAACGAAATTTTTGCACGATTTTGAAAGGTTGTCGGATTTTGACAAGTGATGTTTTTTTCGAAGGCTATCGCTGTGCAAAACGCAAAATGGATCACTTCGTTAAGAACGGGTCTCATTGCATCGTGTTTATTAGATATTAGCAAAACTTGTCAATTTAAGGTCCTTCTGACAATTAGCCGAAGTTTTTCTATTTAAACAAAAAAGACCCGACCGAATATTATGAAATTTTTTTCAGATCATTTCTTCGTTAATATTTTTTTTTCGGAACCTCAATGAAGTCGATATAGTTTTTAGTTCGCGCGGTATCGTGCAGGTACAAAAATCATAAACGTCGTAACAAAAAAAAACGGTTCGACCGAATTTTATGAAAATCTTTTCAGATCATGTTTTGGTTAATACTCTTCGAACGGCACGTCAACTAAGTCGATATCTTTTATAGTTCGCGCGATATCGTGCAGGTACAAAAATCACTTATGTCATTCAAACGAAAAAACCGCTCGACCGAACAGGGCCGTAACGTGGATTTTGTGGGCCCTGGGCAAGACCTTCAAATTGGGCCCCCCTCAATAAAAAAAATTGAGAAAAAACTTACCATGGCTATAGTTCCTGTTCTTTCACATTTTTAAAGTTTAGTAGGTATATCACTTAATAAATAAACACAAAATAAGGAATCTTTAAATTGGTCCTGTCCATATTTTTTGTAAATTTTTTTTTATTTTATATTTATGAAGAAAAACGAATTAAAAATTTATTTAAATTGCATTCTTCTTGCTTTTTTCTCCGCAAACTCATCAATTATATTATTAAAATCTATTTCTTGCACTATGTTAGATTCAATTGATATAATAGACAGGTTCGACAAACGCTGTTGTCAGAGCGACGATCTTAAATAGTTTTTAATTAACTTCAGTTTACTAAAACTTCTCTCGCAAGAAGCGGTGGTGACTGGTAGGGTTAGAAATATTCTTAAAGCAGCCACCATGTTTTGGTACGATTCGACTAATTCGAAATCATGTATAGTCTTGTAATATATTTAGAGGAGTGGTTTCTTTCAAATTTTCCACCAGCCCACATACTTGAAATTTAAAACTTTCATTCTCACAGCTTAATTCGTGACTATTCAAATCTTTATCATATTTTCTGGATAAATCTGCCGCCGCCTTTTGTAATTCAACAACGCTCATTGATTCTAATGACGAGCCAAAAAGAAAAGAAAAATCTTCACAATTTCTCTGTGAACCTTCACGGATGCACGATTTTTGAATGAAGAAGATTTATGAATGAAGTCACAAGAGACTTAGACTTCATTTGTGTCTACCAAGATAGAGGGTTAATGATAGAGGGATAGAGGGTGAAAATGTTTGTTACTAGCCTTTTTCCCGGTATTTGCAAAATATAGTGATAGAACATATTAAAAATCACTTCATTTGGTGAAAATTCAGAGTTTGAACTAAAATAGCCTGAAAATAAACTTGGTTGGCCAAAAGTACAAAAGATCATGATATATTCGTAAAGTTCAATTAAAACCCTTGCGATTTCATGTAAAACAAAATTTTTTGAGGTATACACATTTTAAGATAGTATTTTAAGTTGAAAAAAAGCTGTTTTTTTTTTTTAACGCCATTTGAACCATTAGATCTAAAAATTTCGCTTCGACAATGTCATAAATCGATTACATAAAATTTCCTATCAGAATAGTGTATTTTTACATTTTTTACTGTTCACTATTTGCTTTAGAAGAAAATTCAACTATTGTGAATTCTGACTTCGATAAAAACATAAAATAAAAAATCGATTATAAAAATCAATAGAATCAACGAAAAAATCTTATATTTGGCAAAATTTGTTGTTTTTAAGTGCAGAAAATGCCAGTGAAGTTGAATTTAAAATGCGTGATGGGCGGGTGGACACTCATGCTGAGTTGGCATGGAATTACCCATATTTGATTTGGAATATTCATTAAAATACGAATGAAAATAATTGAGATAATTTTTTATCGGGGTTTCCTGGGCCCCTCTGGGGCCCCCCTGGGCCCAGGGCCCTGGGCAAGTGCCCCTATTGCCCCTGCCTAGTTACGGCCCTGCGACCGAATATTATAAAAATCTTTTCAGATTATATTGTCGCTAATACGCTTCGAACGGCACCTCAAGTACCTAAGTCAATATCCTTCGTGGTTCGGGCGATATCGTGCAGGAAAATCTTTTCAGATCATATTTCGGTTAATACGCTTCGAACGACAACTCAACGAAGTCGATATCTTTTTTGGTTCGCGCGATATCGTGCAGGAAAAAATGACCACATCCGTACGCACACACACACACACATACTTCCTCCCAATTTTTTGCTTAAAATGCTCCTGGGACCTTGAAAGATGAAAATACGTCGAAATTTTAGATTTCGATTTTCAGACCGATTACAATAACTTCCTATACTGGGAAGTTAATAATGTTCCTGGCTAACAGATATCCGAGATAGGAGAAATCCAGGACAGGGTTTGATGAAACCCTATATAATCTAATGGCCAACAGGGCAGTTTGAATATTCGAGAAAATAACCATGCTTTTTTGGCGAGGGATGGTGAAAATCTTACATCAGTCGATTTATCAGTCACGCGTCAGTCAGGAAACACCGCTGAGTATCCGAACACAGACGGTAGTGTCAGATTTTTACTGAGTAAACTCACCACCCCTTTCGGTGAGGTTTACCCATCTGGCACCGCCGCGAGGCATTACTTCGGGCGGGCGTCACCAACGCGCCCCTCCAGCTTGGGCCGCCTCAACAATCTGAACTGCGTCAATAGTGGAGCGGCCCGGTCGGAAACCGAACTGTCCGTCGTCGGCCAGGTCTCTCCGCCTGTAGGGCCTCATGAAGATGTGGCCTCAAACGCTTGCCCGTCGCACACTGGGGCAGAAAGCACTTTTTGGTTCAAAAGTTTCTAGAGACCACAATTTTAAACCAATTTAGATAATTTTTTTTTATTTTGAAGGTAAGATGATTTGTAAGATATCTGTGGAAGCCGAATTTTGATTTTCCCTTCCAAATATGCCTCAATTTTTTTTTGTTTTTAGCCATTTTTTTGCCTCCCACAGCCCCAAAACAAGTCGTAGGGGGCACTATGACCCCTTAAAATGTTCGTAACAGTCCCTACTATAATCAAAAAATAACAAAAAAATCCGCCCTTGCCTCTAAAGGGGCCAGTGCGCAACCTTAAGGGCTGTGAATTGTAAAATGCACTTATGCCCTTTATAATACTACCTCCCACGGCCCCAAAAAAAATCGTAGGAGGCTCGGAGACCCCTTAAAATTTTTGTAATTTAACGTACAACAATAATAAAATAATATAAAAATCCGCATTTGCCTCTAAGGGGGTCAAAAAGGGTCCTGAAAGTTTGCCCCCCCCCCTCATATGCACCCTATGCACGCCACCCATGTCTAAATTATAAAACTAGTTAATTTGATTGTAATAATTAATAATCAATCAAAAAAAAGTCATTGTACCTCACCTGGGGCACTAATTACATCAAATTGTCTTATTTTATCGCAGAGATCAAAGCTTATTATTGATAGTAAAGTAAAGTAAATTAATTATTTTTGACATTTGAGGTTAGGTGCAACATATTTGGAAGGGAAAATCAAAATTCGGCTTCCACAGATATCTTACAAATCATCTTACCTTCAAAATAAAAAAAAAGTTATCTAAATTGGTTAAAAATTGTGGTCTCTAGAAACTTTTGAACCAAAAAAGTGCTTTCTGCCCCAGTGTGCGCCGTGTCCAACATACACAAGGGTCTGCAAGACGCCGCCATGTCTGCCGAATAACCATGCTAGATCTATTGGGAGCTCTATTAATAAAGGTCTGGGTACACACCTGGATGGCAAGTAACTCAGCTTGAAAAACAGTTGGGGTAGTGAATGGCCTATTTTGTTCCTTGGGCCATATATGCCGAGTCCTATGCCATAATCGATCCAAGCAAAGTCCCTATATGAAAAGGCCGGTCTTCCTCCAAAGACGTCATAAACGGTTTGTCGAAATCCAGAGTGGCAGAAATGGTATCGGACAATAACAACATTGGCTCCAGGTTTAGTTACTTGAGAATGCGATGAATTCTCCCGTAGAAGGCAACCAGAGCCAGAGCCTCCTTCTCTACTAATTGAAGTGGAGGATGATTCACTAGAGCTTCGCTAGCCGCAGACAGTCAGGTGCTTCTAGCTACCGGGATACCCACACAGGCCAGGCTTCCCACGTTTCCCAGCTTAATCACAGTAACCTTTTGTTTGGTCTTGATCCACCATGTAATAGATGCGTACATGACCATGTCCTTATGACAGTCGTGTATAGCCAAAACAACCTAGGTTAGAGCCTAGATTTTTTTAGATGTTCTTCTTTTACAATGCCGTTTTTAATCAGTACAAAATTTCTGTAGCCATATTTAATTTACGCTTTTGCTTCTCGATAATCTGGCAGCAGTCGATTCTTTACAGCTATTAGAACACATTATATATATTTACTTGTGTAAAGCGGGCCACTATGTGCGATTCACTTTTGCTTTGAAGTGTTTATTCATGCAAATGCACTCAAAAATGCCACGACACACGCCTCAAATATGAACCCTTTCTGTGGTGGCATAAATCGCCACGCGACAAAATAATATAATCCCGGATTATTTCCTTTTATTTCATCATTAAATACTTAGCATAAAAATATTCTTATGCCCGCTGAGAGTAACGTTTGTCTCCTTATCATTGCACTAATTTACTACTCCGCATCTACATATTGAAATCTTTGATGCTACTTATTCGATGCTATTCTAATGTAGCAAGTTACTAGCTCTCAGCAGGTATTTTTAGTTAAACATTGTATTATGTAATGCAAATCATCCAGGCGTCTAGTTTCCGTGGACCCTAGCCAAAAGGGAGGACAATCTAGAATTCATTGAACCCTACACCACTAATGTAATGTTGCTGATAAAATTATTACTAAGATAAAATTGGAGCCTTACGGCTTAACTAACTAAACCCAAGATTGCTTGGGGATGTAATCAATTCCTGACTTCGTAGTGATGTAAGAACTTCTTTGGCCCATTGAAGGCGAGGACGTATACCTCTATATCCAAAAGTTGTTTCAGGATCCTGATCATTCGAATGATAGACGGTGACCTGAGAAAAAAGTGAAAAATAGTAAAGAATTTTTATATCCGATTGCAAGATTGCAAGATTGCAAACGAGGAAATATTGCTATGTGTTTCGTTTTGTTTCGTTTGAAGAAAAATTGCCCCAAACATAACATCTTGTGGCTATACGGAAACATGTTGACATTTGTCATGAAATGTCACTAAATTATGACCAGTTGCCATAAATATTGTTAAGAGCTGCGTTTACACGAATGGCAAATAATGACAAGTCGGATTGTGACAAAAATTATCACAGAGTTGACTTTATTTGTGTTGTAGATGCTGTTGAAAAAGGAAACTATTTTCAACCATTAGGGGTTAAACCTATCTCGCGACTGTGACGGTCCACCATATGTGCTAACACAGCTAGTTCAGTGGTTGACGGGGTTTGGCTTCGAATTCTTTCGTACAACACCGATTGACGTAAAATTTGGACGAATATTCGGTCAAAAATGTACCGAACCGAACATTCGGCCGAATTATTCGGTTCGTTTTGCGCAGTTCATATAGGTCGGCGAAGCGATCTGCGAGTATCAGCGTTCGCCCACCTCTTGAGCACTTCACGCTAGCTCGGCTCGCTCACGCAATGCGCCGCTCTTTCTTTTATTGCAATTTCTCGCGTGATAGAACTATTGCCCTTTTTTATTGAAAAATAAGAGACTGAAGCAAGAATTCCATAAACATTGAGGCCCTACGCACATGGGTCGACGGATTTGCAATCTCAGTTTCAAACCGGTTTCACCATTATCACGTTCACGGTTGTGTTTGCAACCAAAATGAAACCTTTGTCCACACAAAACCGCAACTGATTTTTCATCAATCGGTGTTCTGTGCTCACGAAGATTTTGTTGAATAAACTTTGACACGTACAGATTCAACCACACAACTGAAACTGGTGTCATTTCCAAGCGTACATGCGTTGCATTCTGTGACAGACAATGTAGAAGTGTGTGTATTCAAATGCGACTTGACGAAATATTCCATGAATGGAATCATACACTCGTTACTTAGATTATTGGGTTAGGTCGGGACGTCATGCATCCAAATTAAGTGTTGGTGCAAGCTCGCCGCATATCATGGAGCCGCTGAATGCAACGCAAATACGCAAGTACAAGCTTGATATTGCTTCCGTCCGGCAAGAACAGTTTGCAAGCGGTTGCAAACTAGTTTCAAATCGGTCTCGTTTCTGTCGACTCGCTTATATTCTCATTTTTTTAAATTTTTGATTTTGTGAATAAATATGGTTTGCACAAAGAAGTGTTTGTTTCATTTACAAATACTACCTATGTACGGTTCCAAAAAAAAGCCTCTTTAACATATGTAACTCTTAAAATAATACTATTTAAATATTCGGTAATTATTCGGCAAACAAACGAACGTTAAAAAACACGCCGAATATACCGAATACGAATATTCGGCCGAACATTCGGCGCATCTCTAGTAAGTAGGTAGAAGCATAGAGGAGTCACGTAGAACAAAAATTTGTGCGCGATATTTATCTTCTTCCTCCCTAACTTTGTGAGCACCTTTGTAAAGATGATATAAGGGGTCCCTTATACGGTAGGTTTTGCTATCAGTTTTGCCACAGTCGCGCTTCTGGTTAATTATTATAAAAATTGTTCATTAGGTTTATAAATATGTACATTGTACATAGTTAACAAAAGTGGGTGTTTTCAATGATGCAGGATGCTTTTGCAGACTTGCTCGAAAGCAAATGACGTTGACTGACAGCTTAAGCAACATGCAAAAACAAACAACATGCATCATTGAGCATAACTCATTAGCTTGGTTCATTAGTCAGTCCTAGAACGATTTAAAACATTCTAGGATAGAAAAGTAGGGGAGACCGGGGCGAAGTCGCCCATGGGGCGAAGTCGCCCACCTCATTTTTTGCAAGAAATACTCATTATTGAAAGCTACCAATTTTTTTCCTAACGTGTTTTCAATGAAAAATGATCCTCACAAAATTTGGTGCACTTTGATGGATTCCTCTAAGTTGTAAGATTTTTTTCATGTTTTTGATACTCAAAAGTAAAATTTTTACCTCTCAGACTTTTATTTCTGTAAACATTACATTATCGATATTTTGCAAAAGTATTGATTTATATGACCCATTACGGTATAATGAACCGAAAAAATCATTTAGTTAGAATTATCGCACAGATATTTATATTTTTTTGAGTTGGTTTTATTCAAAAACTGCCGATGGGGCGAAGTCGCCATGTTGAGACCGGGGCGAAGTCGCCATGTTGAGACCGGGGCGAAGTCGCCATGTTGAGACCAGGGCGAAGTCGCCATGTTGAGATTGGGGTGAAGTCGCCCACTTTGAAGTTGGCAACTGTCTGGCAACTGTCGGGTTTTAAATGCAGAATAGTTTTGCGAAACATCGTGGAAGTGACATTTCATCGGAAAAGTAAGGTAATACACATTTCAACTTCTTTTTCATACCTGAATGTCATATACAAATATTTGTATATACAAAATACAAATAAATGATGACAAATTTGTAATTTTTTAGAAAAATGGTTCGTAAATACAAAAGAAAGAAGGATGGAACGAACAAAGATAGTTTGCAACAGGCAGTACGAGCTGTACGATTAAATAAAGTCTCAGTTCGTGCTGCAGCCAAACAGTTCAGTGTCCCTCGTTCAACGTTGAAAGATTGGGTTAAAAAGCACAAGAATTTGGATTTGGATTGTTCGAATCCGGACGATGTGTTGCTTATTCATCATGGCGGTATCCCAGTTAGTATTAACAATGTTTACATTTAAATTATATTTTATTATTCAAGATAAAAGTCGTTTCAAATGTCCAATTCAAAATAATTATCTTTGCAAAATTTGTACTGCGAGTGCCAAAAATAATAAAATGACAAATTTCCTACGCAGGTGCTAAATCGTGAAATGGAAAACGCGATTGCAGAATATCTTTTAGAGTGTAACGACTTATATTTCGGACTCACAACAAAAGAAACGAGGATTCTAGCTTATCAATTAGCAGAGCAGTTTGGCCTGAAGTACCCAACATCATGGAAAGAAGCAGGCATGGCAGGTGAGGACTGGCTTCGGGGATTTCTAGATCGTCATCCAGAACTGTCACTGCGCAAACCACAAGCCACAAGTTTGGCAAGAGCAACAGCGTTCAACAGGGTCAACGTAGCACAATTCTTTTCACTCTTGAAGTCTGTTTTGGTGAAACACAATTTTTTGCCCCGTTCTATTTGGAACATGGACGAAACTGGTGTTACGACAGTTCAACAGCCAGACAGAGTCATCGCACGCTATGGACAAAAACAAACTGGTCGTATTGTTTCTGGAGAAAGAGGGGTTCTTGTAACACTGGCAGTTGCTGTTTCAGCTACAGGAGTCTCAATCCCGCCCTTTTTTGTGTTTCCTCGGGTAAATTTCAAAGAATATTTCCTCAGAGGTGGGCCAACAGGATGTATGGGAGTAGCAAACAAAAGTGGCTGGATGGATGCTTCTCATTTTGTACAGTTTTTGAAATTCTTTCACTCTCATGTACGTTCCACGAAAGAAGATCCTGTTTTGCTGATACTTGACAACCACGAATCACATTTGAGCGTCGAAGGTCTCGATTACTGCAAAGAAAATGGGATTGTTGTTTTGTCTTTGCCGCCTCACTGCTCACACAAATTGCAGCCGTTGGATCGTTCGGTTTTTGGACCCTTCAAACATTACATCAACACCCATTGTGACAATTGGATGACGAACAACCCTGGTAAAGCGATGACTATCTACGACATTCCTGAGATCGTAACAAAAGCGTGGCCAAAAACATTCACACATCAAAACTGTTTATCTGGTTTTCGCTGCACTGGAATCTATCCATTCAATCAGGATATTTTTGAAGATTACGATTACGCTCCAAGTAAAACTACAGACACACCCGCGCCAACTACTAGTGCAAACGAAGCGTCACCTGATGTACCATCCTCTGTAGCTGCGACTTCAGTCTCCATCGCATTAGTTCCGCTTGCGTCAGCATCGAGTACGTTAGTCCCTGAATATGACGTCCTCAACACACTACGATCGGAGACTGCACCAGAACCAGTTGAACGTGTTCCAGTGAACAACGGTGAAGTACCATTCACAGTGGCTGTTTCGAGCTCGAGCATAATTCAGGTAATTCGACCTTTTCCACAAGCACCTCCCAGGCAAGTTAGTCAAAGAGGTCGAAGAAGAAGAAAGACTGCGATACTAACAGACTCTCCTGTATTGGAAAAACTGCGAGAAGAGCAGGAAACATCGCGTCAAAAGAAACTAAAATCAACTGCAGCTGCACCAAAAAAAAGAGGACGGACTAAAAAAACTGCTGACAACTCGAAATAACAACCGAAGGGCCTTTTCGGAAACGCAGAACTGCGGTCATTCTGCAATATTCAGCAATTGGAAGTCTGTAGCTGAATATTGCAGAGTGACCGCAGTTCTGCGTTTCTGAAAATGCCCGAAGATTAGCAAAGCTAAACAAAAGAAGAGGTTGGAGTCCAGAGCATCGAGTTCTGACGAAGATGTAGACGATCGTTCATGTTGCACATGTGAGGAGCCTATAATCAGACATGTACGAGACATCGAATGCATCGAATGCAAGCGTTGGCCACACAAAGAATGTGCGAAAGTCCAATTTTACTTGTCCAAGTTGCTCATCTTAGTTGAGTGACGGTTGATAGTGAGATGATTAATTGTTCGATTTTCTAACACCTTGAATATCTAATTACATGTTTATTTTTACATAAAATATCAATATTTTGTATAAAAATAAATGTTCTAATATTGTTAATCCACTACATTCATTTATTCTTTCATAAAACGACCAAAACCAATTTTTTAAATTTATTTCTTAGATATGGCGACTTCGCCCCAGGGGTATGGCGACTTCGCCCCACGATTTTTTGATTTACGAAAAAGTGTCAATTTAAGTTTTTTACATTTTTTTCAAAAACGAAAAACAATAAAATTTTTTTGAGGTATGTTCCTTAAAGGTGAGTGTCCGGTGAATCTTGCAGTTCATTCGATTTTTTTCTTAATGCATTTTCGTTGAAAAAATTGAGTTTGAAAAAATCATGGCGACTTCGCCCCGGTCTCCCCTACACGTTTTGGTGTTCATTAGTTATAAAACTTGTTATTTTTTGTCCGAAACTGTTCTAGTCTGGTGTTCATCAAGTTGTTCTAAATAGTCCGAAGCGTTACTTTTTTGTTCTCGATTTTTTTAGGGACTGTTTTGGACAAGACTTTGTTGTTGTTGTTTTTTCTAGTTTTGACAAATGTGTATATGAAATTTTGACAACGGAAATTGTAGAACAAAAAAGTACAAGAAAGCGTTCATTAGATTTTCTATTCTAGGTTGTTCTAAAATGTTTGACGTTTAATTGCTGGTTGTCCAATTCTCTTCTATTCTGTTCTGATCTGTCCAGTCCTGAAAACTAATGAACAAAGCTATTATATGTCAAAATTGTCAGCTGACATACTTGAAATCAGTGCCCACTGCTTACGTATTGCAAGAAACTGAAAACAAAATGGATAACTCCTTGTTGTTCTTCCTCTAAACTACTTTTAAAATTTAAAAGTGAATACATAAATTTATCAATAAATGCAAGAACTTACACAATTTGATTTGTATCCATTTTTTAGCGTACCAAGGCTTACAGTTTCACATGTGATATGTGCGCTCTAAACAAAAAGTGAGTAAAACAAAAATGTAAGGCAGCACTGACGTGTCTTCTTCTTCAAAATTACAACTGCAAGTATTTGAAAAAGCTGGCAAAGTATGCAATCATTTGCTTTTAAGTTTTAATCATTGAACACTGTGCTTTTGCAGGTTGCTTCATTGAACAACAGGCAAAAGCAAATATGCCGCAAGTTTGAATCATTGAAAACGCCCTGTTATATAAGGTGCAGAGAATGTCCCGGAACGTTCCGATATTTCCTGAAGTGTAAGTTTCCGTGAAAAAAATTATGAGCAAAAGCTGCTCAGCTTGGAGGGTGGAATCGTTTGCACGCAAAACCCACTCTCACCCACGCGGGAGATGGGACTAAGTCTTAAATTTCGAATGGGAACCCCATCATATACCTAGGGACGCTAATTTCAAAAGATAACGACATAACATTAGAAGTCAATATAAACAAGTGCAAATGTAAATAATTTTTGGGGAAAAAAAATATTAACAGCATCAAAAATGTTGGAAAGGGAAGGTAATATAGCGTCACTAACGGGAAAAATAAATTAAAATCGACCCGACTTACGAAGGTGAAATAGGGGGAACCTTAGGGGGTGGAAATGTTTTTTCAAGATTTTCAGCGAAACTAGGCCACCTATTGAAAAAAGTGAAATGTATAAGTTGTAGGTAATAAAAAGATCTACAACTTTTGCGGACACCATTTTTTCATATAACCTCAAATTTTCCGAGAAAAAACGAAAAAGCTGCTTTTTCGTTTTTGAATTTTATCTCCTTTAAAAAAATTTTTCGGTTTCACGAAATTTTTTATGTCCCAAACACACTGTAATCAAAATATTTATTTGTACGTTATATTTTGAATTTAAACCTAAAACGAGAGCTCATTTCCAGCTGAAAATGGCCATGTTGTAAACAGGGCCGGCGGAAACGGGCATGCAACGCATGCAGAGCATGCGGGCGTCTCGTCGAAGGGGGCGCCATCACGAGATTGGGATATATACTCAGCGCCGGCCCTAGCCCTTGTTCAGGGTGGAGCGAGATTGTCTTTCGGCGCCCTTTGTTCGACGCTTGCACTTTACATAAATTGTATTTACAGTTGTCCTAGATAATACTTTTTTCGAGTACTGCCGGACTGTCTTTTCCTTACGGGATTATATCTCCCCTTTTGCAAGCCTTTATGGGCTGGGGGCCCCATAAGGATTTTGATGGTGGCTTTAGGGTAACAGTTCCGCCTGTAGCGGCAGTAGTGGAAGTATGTTTTCTCAGAGTGGCTTCCCCGACGTTTCGCCAACAGTACAACCTTATTTGGAGGCTATTTGGTTGTTTGTATTGCATGGTTGGGCATTAGGGCTTGCCCCAGCTAGTAAGGTTGAGATGGTGGAGAGTCACCTTCTCGTTAAAATAGGCTTCTCCAGCCATCAGCCCAAAATTGTAGTGTTCGCCATCCTGACAACGTCATCTCTGTGAATTTTATGCTTGGCACTTTGTGGAGTATTCTCCACTCCTACACACTTTGGGTCTTTTTTTGGACCCCTATCCATTCAAGACTTCCTTGCACGGTAGTTGTTTCGTGGTCAGAAGAGTCTCCGGATTGTTAGCCGCAAGCACGCCAATTCTGACACTTTCCGCTATTTGACGCTTTGGAGTCATTTCGTTTCTTCCGACTTTCTGAAGGCTGTTCAAACCATAGCCTTTGCCCTTTTCGCCGGGTTATTATACCCTAGAGAACAACCAGATGATCTAACCCTCTTATTATTAAGAAAATCGGTATCCCTTTCTTCCTCGAGGGCCATGCAGACCCTACCAGCCTCTACACGGGAGTAGCCAGCTTTCGGATATCGCATAAACGTTTTCGGGCTGCGCCACCCCGTCTGAAAGCGGTCGTTTTTTCGACTCGCCTCTCCAATTAGGTGCCCTTACTTCCGCAGAAGATCCCTGGGTTTACGGGGTCAGACTGCCCTCCCTGAAGAAAAATCCCGAAAACTTTCCTTCGTTGGGACCACATTCGACACCTTGAAGCATGGATCCAAAAATATCTAACTGTCCTTGTAGGTCGTTCTTTTGGGAACTGTGGAAGTCCCAGAAATGTTTGGAGCGTTAAGAACTGCTCCATCTTCAAAAGTTTGTTTATGGTAATTTTATATTGATACGACCTCGGCGAGAAAGGACGGTCGCCCATGGCAGAGCTCCGTATCACCAATGGAAGGCTAATTCAAACGGAAGCTCGCGCTTGGATAAAAATTGCATGCGGGCGTTGAGGACCCTAGCGCCGGCCCTGGTTGTAAAAATAGTTTCTTTCAGATGGTGTAAAAAATTAACATTCCATGAAAAAATTTGTCAGCAAACCTGAAAAACTGAAATTGATTTTAAAAAGATATTTTTCAATCATTGTTTAAAATTTTTCGTTATTTATAAAAATTTACAAATGAAATTATTGAAAAATTCGATTTTTGTAATCAGCGACAGCGACCCAAAAACCATATAGGGAGGGATTTTCATAATGGTGTTATTTTTCGACACCTTTCCACCCTACCCATTGTTTTTAATGGACTAATATGTCAACGAAGCTCTGAAACTTTTGTGCAACAGAGAAACAAGTTGACAAATTTCTGTGCGTTAAAGTGCACTTTCGCTTTGAGATATAGCCTTCATCCATTCCAAAAATTGTTTACTAACTCATTTTTCTAAATTAAAGTATATTACATCATTTTGCGATGTAATATTTGTTCTTTTCTGACGTGCGGCTTGAGCAGTGTCCACGCTTCCGATCCATAAAGAAGAATCGGAAGAATCAACATATTAATATTTGTACGTTTCCATATGCACCACTTGAGCGAGACGAATGTTGCCGTTGCCTGACCGCTGGGGCTATTAACGTTGGCCGTCTATGCAACTTTCTTTCAACCAATGGTATTTAAACATCGGAACCTATTCAATTTGGGTTCCGTCGAGGTGAACACTGCCACTCGATCCGTCCGTTATGAGCACTTTGGTCTTTTCCGCATTGATTTGTAATGGCTGGGCGATGCGGGAAATGTCGTATAAGATGTCCGTTGCTTCGACATCAGTGTCGGCACAGACGGCGCTGTCGTCGGCGAACACCAAGTCGGTCACTAAGTTCTTGTCGTCGTATCGAACTCCGCATCGCCCATCGAATGCTTCACGCATAATCGAGTCGATCACAAGGTTGAAGAGAAGTAGCAAAGTGACGTCTCCCTGTCGGACATCCGTTTGAATCGGGAATTCCTCGGATAAGTCACTTTGAATACGATGCTGGTTGAGTTTCAATGGCACGTGTTTAGTAAGGCTGTTCCAATCGATGCATTAATATTCGAAAGCGGATTTGAAATTGATGAAAACGACGGCAGTTCGTTCGCTGTAACGATTTCTTTTTTCCATTAGCTAACATTCATCATTTTTTCATTGCGCTCCTTTAATCCCTCATGGGACATAGGGCGGAAACAGTTGCCCTCCAGCGGACTCTGTTTTGCGCGACAGCTCTCAGCTCCGACCAGGATCTCCCAGTTGTTGGGGCTTCTGCTAGTAGGGTTCTCCACCACGTTGTTCTAGGTCTTCTGACTCGACGGGATCCTTGCGGATTCCAGTCAAGGGCCTGTTTGGCTAGATTTTCGTTTTCGCGTCGCATGGTGTGGCCAACCCAATTCCATTTCCTTCGTCTGACTTGGTCGTCTATCCTTTCCGGTCTCGCAGAAAAGATATAAAACTTCATGAATTTAAAGCTCTGAAATAAAAATAAATTCTTTCTTAGAACAAAAATGCAAAATTTAGAACATGAAATTGAACGAAAACAAATTTTTAAATTAATCCTTCCAGAAAAGGAACTCAAACCTCTTAAACACATATTTTTAAAACAAGCTCTTAATAATATATACATAAATAAAAATGGCACATTCAAAATACAAAGGACCCAATACAAATTGACTTTACTGATGGCCCAGATTATCCAAGAATTGAGAATATCTTCCTCAATCCTTTACTTGAACATCTTCCCCAAAAACAATGGGTGATTATTTAAATCCTTTGTACTCATACTCCTCCAATGTATTAATTTCTCCATAAACAAACCAAAAATCGTATAATCCTTACTCTAATCCCATTGAACAGAAAAATCAGCAAGCAGGTGCAATCCTGCTACCTGACAAATCGTGTATAATAAGCGCGCTTTTTGTTTTTCGAAACAAAAAAAAATGTATGTCAGGATAATAATTTCCCTTTTTAAAAGTATACCCTAAAATCCTTACGCTCTTAAGGATCCTGTGGCAAATATTTTCTTCTTTTGCTTTTATGTAGGCCAGTTTATTGCATGCTCTCTTTACACCTATTATCCTTAAAGTTAGGGTAGTAATCAGCGAGCAATGAGCCTCCTTATCCTTAGTGTTTTTTCGGGATACTCGATATCTGGCAGGTATACGCCTTTCAGTTCTGCTAAATTAGTTGTTTTATGATGTGATGGTGCCATGTTAAAAAATGACACTTTATTTGCCTAGACGCTTGTAGTTATGAATGAAAGTAATGACCAAGGATCCTCGATGCCATAGTTCACATCGTTAAAGGATTCCTTTGTAGGAAACCGTGCCATAAAAATTGGGATTTTCCGTTTGTATTCTTTATTGTGCTTTTAAAGGGAAATTACTTAACGCCGATATTTTTTATCATTAACAAAAAACTGAAAGAAATTTATGAATGCATTTTTGAGAATGAATTTTGAAAATAAATACTACCTGCTAATTATATTTTGGGGAAATTTATATTGTAAATTTACAGTTTTAATGAATTGACTCCTTTTTTAAAGAATGAAATAAAATATGAATTGTGGATGTGAGTGCAGGTATACTTACAAAGGCAAATTCATTCTTTAGTTGAGAGTTCCGGTTTTAAAATTTGTTAAAAAGATTTCTAGGAAATTAACATTTTTGAGGTGTTACATAAAATGACTGAAAGGCCCTGGTTGACCTTTTATTCTGTTCATTCATTTATAAATACTAGTTGGGATCCCCGTTACCGAAATTCGGTCACAAAAACAATAAATATATAAAATTCACGATTTGTTCGAATTTAAATTCAATTTAAATATGTTTATTTCAAAAAAAAATTATACGCAATGGCGAATTTTTAATTACTATGAAACATTTCCATTGTCGCTCCAGAGCATCTAAAATTTCCCAGGATTTTTTTAATCGCATCCATGACGTCTTGCTTGGCTATGTAGTGGAAAATAGCAGCAACATCAGTTACTACAGCATCATTGAAACGACGAATATCAACTTGGTTATTAACTTTTATGATCATAGAAACTTCAGCTGCAATATTCTCAGGTCTTTGACAATATTCATACATGGACCTGAATGAGTGAACAAAAGGATTAATCCGATCTAACTCCAAACCTATTTCACGCATAATATCAATATTACATTCAATATTCGCATTTCTATTTATTCTATGATTAGCAGCAGTATCTACATCATAGAAATACAATTGTGCATAACATGGAGGTCGGCCATAGCCAAGAATTAAGGCACCAGTTCGGTGATAAAAAATGTTATGGATTTTAAAATGATATATGCCATTTGCAGTGTCATTTGACAAATTACACTCACAGCTAATCATTGCAAAGGCAGCATTATACGAACGAATATTTGCAAAAAAAATTTTAGAACGATTTTTAATACCACTTTCATTCGAAGTTAATCCTTCAAAAAAATTATTGAAAAAGTAATTTTGAGAAAGTGGAGGTAGATTAACTTTGCCTTTATGACAACACAAAGAAAATGCCTCAGTATTACGTAAAGTTACTTCAGTCAGAAAATGTTTGGCAATGACAACTCATATTAAGGCTGGCCGCACAAGTACGGTTTCCATGTTCGGTTTCCGAATTCGGAATTCCGACTCGGGATTCCGTGAACTTAGCGCAGACGTTCGGTTTTTTGTATTAGGAATCGACAAAAATCGAGGGATCGACAAAAAATACTGCCACAAAATACAACAAAATATAAAATGTACTCGGCACAGCACTGGCGCGGTTCCGAATAGAAATTTCCTGACGTGTGCGCCGGTTAAGCAAAAATGTATGTGAGCGCTGCGTTCGGGATGACGCCATTCGGTTTTTTTTCCGTTCGGATATTCCGAACGCAAGTCCTGGCTTCCGAACCGAATATCAGGAATGGTTTCCGAACGGAATATTTAAGAACGTGCGCGGTAAGTAGAATTATTTGTATGAAATGCCTGCATTCGGTTGTCCGAGTACGGAAACCGAATTCGGAAACCGAACGCAGAAATCGTACGTGTGCGGCCAGCCTAAAAGAACCACACGAAAACGAATCAAAATTAACCGGAATAACATTCAAAGCACATTTAAAAGAATCAGTCAAAATTTCTAAAGGTGCAACACCATCAACAAACATTTTATTATGAAATGCATCAACATTCATTTCATTCACACCACTATTCAATTCATTATTTACAACATTCATTTCATTAGCACTACGTAAATTTCTAACGCGATTTCTAGTATTTTCGCGAAGCGATCTAAAATCGACATTCGAGTGTCCCCGTCGTTGTCTTGGCATTTTTAAAAGTACACGCGGAAAAAACTTAAGTAGTCACCGATAAATTGCACTCAAAATTCGCAGTTAACTGTTTGGAATGACAAAAATACAACTCAGATTCCGAGAACCATACGAAAACGAATAAAAATTACGTAGAATAACATTCAAAGCACACTTAAATGAATCAATTAAAATTTCTAAAGGCATTCGCCAAAAAACGAACGGCAGCCCCTTACACAATACAACTCAATAATACTATACACAAAAGAGTATAAAAAAAATGCACGCACAAAGTGACCGAGTTTTTTTAAGTTAGTTATGCCGCCAAAAATCTACACAAACGCTTGTTTTTCTCTGTTTCTCATTCGCTTCACTGAAACGGCATTTGTGTCAATCGTAGGCTACTCAGCTCTACGTTGATGCTCACAAAAAATTCAAATTTTCCAACGACTTTTTAAAATTCGAAAAATTAAAATCGCTATAACTTTTTTATTCGTGAATCGATTTCGTTGAAATTCCTTATTACAAAACTATGCCATAAAAAGAACATTTTCTGAAAATTTAAACGAAATCGGTCCACGAACAAAAAAGCCTTAGCGTGTACAAACTTTTTGTTTGCCTATTAATATATAAGATGAAATGCCTGCATTCGGTTGTCCGAGTACGGAAACCGAATTCGGAAACCGAACGCAGAAATCGTACGTGTGCGGCCAGCCTAAAAGAACCACACGAAAACGAATCAAAATTAACCGGAATAACATTCAAAGCACATTTAAAAGAATCAGTCAAAATTTCTAAAGGTGCAACACCATCAACAAACATTTTATTATGAAATGCATCAACATTCATTTCATTCACACCACTATTCAATTCATTATTTACAACATTCATTTCATTAGCACTACGTAAATTTCTAACGCGATTTCTAGTATTTTCGCGAAGCGATCTAAAATCGACATTCGAGTGTCCCCGTCGTTGTCTTGGCATTTTTAAAAGTACACGCGGAAAAAACTTAAGTAGTCACCGATAAATTGCACTCAAAATTCGCAGTTAACTGTTTGGAATGACAAAAATACAACTCAGATTCCGAGAACCATACGAAAACGAATAAAAATTACGTAGAATAACATTCAAAGCACACTTAAATGAATCAATTAAAATTTCTAAAGGCATTCGCCAAAAAACGAACGGCAGCCCCTTACACAATACAACTCAATAATACTATACACAAAAGAGTATAAAAAAAATGCACGCACAAAGTGACCGAGTTTTTTTAAGTTAGTTATGCCGCCAAAAATCTACACAAACGCTTGTTTTTCTCTGTTTCTCATTCGCTTCACTGAAACGGCATTTGTGTCAATCGTAGGCTACTCAGCTCTACGTTGATGCTCACAAAAAATTCAAATTTTCCAACGACTTTTTAAAATTCGAAAAATTAAAATCGCTATAACTTTTTTATTCGTGAATCGATTTCGTTGAAATTCCTTATTACAAAACTATGCCATAAAAAGAACATTTTCTGAAAATTTAAACGAAATCGGTCCACGAACAAAAAAGCCTTAGCGTGTACAAACTTTTTGTTTGCCTATTAATATATAAGATTTTACTGAATTCGTAATTATAACAAAATTTGTCGGAAAGAAAAAATGAATCAATTATAACAGTCGGTGTTTCAATCTCATAACAGCAATTTCCTCCATCCTGCATAGAGTCTTAAGGGCGAAACTGAATATAATTTAAATAATTTCGAGTTATTATGAAACATTAACTAATTTTGGTGGTTTAAATGGATCAGACCCATTTGGCAGTACTTGTCTCTTGAATCCAAAAACATTATGTTGAAATTTTGTTATTACATCCTAAATTCAAGAGAATTTGTTACTATAACACCATTCCATATTTCTCTGATTGATTCTGTATAGTAGCCGAACATTATAGTTATCCAGAGCTTTAAAGCGATCGAATACTACAGCGATATTTGGGAATTGATAAATAGTGCCATCTCCTGGCTAATAATAGGGTACTAAAGTTTCGCTTGCCAACCTGGTAGTCTGGTACTTCTGGCTTTCACAGTCTTTTGGATAGCGTCGGGCATAGTCACAGCACAGTCTGGCATATCCTTTTGACGAGACTGTGTATCTACTATGGATATGGTTTAGTAAAAATTGCGATACGAATATTTTGATTTCCGCAAAAAGAACGATGCAAAGATTTTTTGATCAAACTAAAGGAACAGAAACCAAAAAAAGATACCTAGTTTCATTTAGAAAAAATGAGCATATTCTCTCCCACAGCTTCAGCATTCGACATGAACGATTTGGCTTCGGCAATTCACACAGTGGAGCTTATTCTGCAATCCGTTTCACGTGATAGAAACACTTCACCTGCATTTCACTTCATGTTATTGAGTCGATTCTGTGATTCACATGAATCGAAAAAAAAGTTTCACCTGGAACAAGTGGAACTGAAACTGTCAATCGCTATAAAAATGAAAATTTCAATCGTTATAAAAATAAAATAGTTGTATTTTTGGAGTAATTTGTTAAAAGATCAATAGTTTTAACATGACATGTGCAGAATTGTGGTTTATCAATAGTAATAGGAATAGTGATAGCAGGGATGACTTGGAAATAATATCCTTACGACGCGACGTCGCCAAATAAGAGACAAAGCATTTACAGTTCAAATACACTGACTCAAAAAAGTGTTGCAATGTTTTGGAAATTAAATTGTTTGTCTTAAACTTATCACACAAAGATCGGAAGACGTATGACTGGGATAATGTAGTTTTTACTAAAAACTACATTATCCCAGTGTTCCTGCGCCCAATCTTTCTTATTACACAAAGAAAGGACAAGGACAAATAATTTAATTTCCAAAATATTGCAACACATTTTTGAGTGAGTGTAACTTATACGAATAGCAGTTTACCTTCTGCCATTCGGTATCTTTCCTGGTTGGGGGCCCAAGACTTTTTAAGCGCACTGTAGTCTCTTTCCATATTTCCGCGTATCGTTCTTTGGCCATAAAATTTTCGGAATACTACTGCCCTTTTGCTACATGTTTGTGCTTTTCCATTTCACCCAAAAGGACATCAAACTGTTTCCTCCTTGTAACTTTTCAGTATACAAAACCAATAATTATCGGAAAATTGAAAATTTGAGTAAATAATTTTATAAATATGAAATACTCACTTCTTTGCTGTCATTTCGTACATAACTGCCGAAATACAACTTCGTAATAGAGTATTCCCCTTTGAAACATTAGGTGAAACCTTTAATCACTTCACAACGAATGTATTCACCTCAGGCGATTGCCAGCATATCACTTTTGGAATGTGAACAATTTTTCACGTGAAACGAATTGGAGAATAAGCCCCAGTGTTTCTTGAAATAGAATGTACAATCTATAGAATTGTGCTGGGTGAAAGTTCTTGAAAAAGTAGATGCTGGGTAGATAATCTTAGATATAAGGGTATTGGCAAATTTGCAACCGCTTTGTTGTTGTTGCCATTCTTAAATGCCTCATTTGAGGGACCATTTTCCATTGCAAACTATGTTAAAGATAAACTGTGCAATAGAATGTCAATGGCTGCGTTCAGTTAGTGGCATAATGTAAAATAATGTAAAATATGGCAAAAGAAAAGAGAAGGGTAGAATGTTGCATTGTATAACGAAACTTAACTGAACGATATGTGTTGGTTTATGCCACAAATGTCAAATTCACTATGACCAACTTTCAACTGTCACTATGTAACGTTCGGAGATGCAAAATAGCTTCATCGGTTTATGTTACATAAACGACATAACATCGTTGCTAAGTGAACAATTTTTTGTTCTACAAATGTCAAAAATATTTTACATAGAACCTGAACTGAACGACTTTTTGTTACATTAGTCACATAATGTAACATTGTGCTACTAAGTGAACGCACTCAATAATGACATGATTTTCTGTTTTATTCTGTTCATTCATCAATTTGACAGCTGCTCCCAATGCAATCATTGAACACACCTACTACTATGTAGTTTTATCGAATAATATTTTTTTATATAAGTGTACTTATAATATTGACAATAAATAAGTTATATTCGAACCAAACATTAAAATTGCTTATAGCTTCAAAACTATAGGCCGTGTCATAAACGTTGTCCGACTTCATAGGAAATTATCCAAACTTTCCAATTTTGTAAAAAAAAATATCACTTAACTACATAATTTTGTGGAGAAAAAGGAGACTGAATTTGAAATTTTAGGCGGAAGTATTCTGCGTAGATTGGGGCCTTATCTCATAGAGTTACAAAAATACAGAGTGATATGTAAACCTCTACCAAAAAATTTCAAACTGAATGTTTTGATATTTGACAGTAATTTTTACAGTTTTGAACAACTAAATCAAAAATTCATCCAGACAGATTAATAGCTAGCTAAAATACGAAGATTTTTAAAAAAATGGGTACGGAGACTCAAATTTTTGGCCTGTTAGAATAAATTGAATAGAAAAAATAGTATTTTTTTGTAAAAATTAGACTTTTATTAAAAATTAAAAATAAAATAAAAATGAAATTTTAAAATCCGGGAAGAGGGATCGATAGGTAAATTCAAGATGAAAATTTAAAAAAAATATTTTCTCAATAACTTAAAAATTACGACCTCTAGAGTAATTTGGGTGGAACACTAGCATATCTCGCCACAGTGCGTCTGCCAGGGACATAGTCTACATAGTCCCCGCCTCGTATATTTGGGCCAAGGCCCCGACAACCACCTTAGCTTGGCTGGACAAGGTGCAAATACGGCTCTCAAACTTATTTGTGATCGCGCCATTTGCTCTTTAATTGACTCGTTAAGCCACCTTAGGAATGCAGCCGCTCTTGTAAAATTTAACTGTTGTTACTACAACGACTGCTCCACAGAAATAACTAACCCTAAGCCTCCGAGGTAACTTTTATCCCGCAACACAAAAATTTCCCGCTCGGCTCACACTTATAGTTTACAGCGCTTATCTTCGCGCACACTATAACTAGAACAACCCGACTGTGGAACAACATGCCACAATCAGTATTCCCAAACTCATACAACACCCAAAAGTTCAAACGCAAGGTTCACCACAATCTCCTCCAACACGCACCCGACTCTCCCTAATCTATCCTATCTTTCTCTCTATCCTTCGAGTTAAGCTTACTACTTGACATTGCACCATGACGTGTACGACATGACGGACTAGTATTACGAAGAATGACACCTAGGCTTAGACCTATCACTTGCTGCATATCAATGACATAAAAATTAGTAATAAGAGCTATTCTGGGGGTAGTTCAAGTTAGGAGTTCGTTTTATTTTCATTAAATTCGCCATACCCAGATTAGGTGACATTGAGTGGTGTGAATAAAAACTGAGTATACACTTACAGGTAACACTCCTGAGTGGAGTATTTCGTTAAAAGTGAACACTCGATTTGGTGTGAATAAAAATTCCCCTATTCACTCATGGGAAATTTTTGGATTCAAGTTTTGAAGTTTCAATGTTGTACCTTAAGTAAGACTCAAAATAGGCAATTTTAATTTTATCAAAAAGCAAAGTAGTACAGGTAAAAACTAAAAATAGCGAAAATGATTGGATGCAGGTTGAAATTTCGCACAGAGCTACTTTTTAGGGTTCCTAAAAAGGGGTTCTACAGTCTACCGATTTGCTACCCCGGAAGCCCACTTTTTAGAGGGTTTTAGGGTCAATTTTTTTGCAAGTACATACAAAGCTTGTAGATCATGCGATTTTCTACAAAAAAGTTATCATAGATTTATACGTATGAGTTGAGATATTACCGCTTTAAAGATTTAAAATACTCATATGCACTCATTCGGGACTTGTCATCAGACGTTCAATGAATCCTTTGTCTTTGCAAATGCTAAAAATCGAAAAAATGTGATTTTGCTCACGCTTTCAAATTAAATGGAGTCATTCAACTTGTTGCTCTTTATACTAAATAAAGAAAATGCATGTACATGAAAGGTAAACTTAAGTAAGCTGCTTTACCATAATTAGTCTAGGAGTTATTCAACTTCAAATAAATTTAAAAATAAATACATTTTTTTCCGAAGCGCCCTGTTTCTTAGTGGATAGTGTAGATAGCCCCTTCTCTAGAACAACGTTTTTCCTCTAAATACATCCAGGAATCACTCATGAAAATATTAGCTACGTGCCCAACAAAGGATTCATTAGAATGTCTGATGTACAAGTCCCGAATTAAAAGGAAGCTCTCTGCCAAGTTTCAGCGTGTACCCAATCATTTCCGCTATTTCGCTTTTTTCGGATAAATTTACCTGTAGTACTAAAAAGAGGGAATTAAAATGTTTTTGAATATTAATCCTCGGAAAAGAAAATATCACGATCAGCGGTAATTTGATGATTCCGGTGATAACTTAAAATCGTCGAAAATGTTGAATGATTACTAACAATTTTTTGGAAAACAATAATGAAGAAACTCGTGGTGGTGCTATACCAAAGCTTGTAAAAATTAAAATTTTTTTAAGATATGTAGGTGATCCGAGGTTTCAATTCGGTGAAGATCTTTTCATCCATAGAACAACAATAGCGGTGAAATAATTTGGGAGGTGTGTCGTACTATATGCACAAGTGCAGATAAATGGATCAAATTTCCGATTTCACGAGAAGGAATGAAGGAAGCTAAGAAGAAATGTTTAGCTAAAAATAAATTTTCTAGTGCAATTGGTGCTCTGGATTATCCATCAAGCATGGATATATACATAATTTTAATAAATTGACGAAATTGTCCTCCAAATTGAAGTTTCTTTTTTAATTATTTGCTTCGTCGATTATTTCTTCATCTATTTCATCCAAAAAATCAATTTCATCACATACTACCCTCAACTTCGAAGAGCATTCACTCACAAACAAACGTAAAAACTAAATTTTATTTACACCAAAATGACAATGTGTTCACTTTATATGGAGAAATTACAGAATGAAGTACTTAACGAAACCTTACGAAGGTAATTTTTATTAACGCCAAACTAAGTGTTCACTCCAAAAAATGGAGTGAACACTTGCATTCAGTTTTTATTCATGCCACCCATTATCAGCTGGGGTATCACCTCTCCTGCAACTATTTTTTCTTTTATGCCTTTGGAAAAATATAGAAGCCAAATTTTCAGAACTATCGAGAGAGTTAAAAAATTATCTAATTAAATTCTAAAAAGTCACGCTCATTCATTCACAAATGAATAAATAATTCAAAATATTCCCAAGAGCACAAACGGAACTCCCTTAATAACAAAAAATCATTGTCGTCAATCCCCAAGTAAACATTTAACAAAACAAAGGGTTTCTTAATATTCAAATATAAATTCCATAATTTTCTAATAAAGCTCAAGTGGCTTTTTAATGCCTTTTCAAAACACGCTAAGAATCCATTGAGGAATTCATCTTCATATGAATTCGCTACCCTTCCCACTTCAACCATCCCCTCAGCTCATCATTCAGGTAATAAACATTTCAATACGCAAAACATTCATTCATAAATGAACCAAAAAAAGGAATGCATATTTCGTCCTTTCTGCAAGGAGACATAAGCTGCGTTGCTGCGTAGGTAGATCAACTTTTGACAGAGGGAAAAAGGCAACCACCAACCCCTTCACTTGCGTGTGTGTGAGGGGTAACTTGATGACATTATACGAGACTTTACAAATGTACAAAAAAAAATCACTCTGCTTCAACCGAGCCCAGGATCCTGCTTCATCCTTTTTGAATTGTGCAGGGGTATACTTTGGCCACTCCTCCTGCTTCCTGTTTGTTAGGGGTCCTGCAAGGACCAATCAAAATGTTTAGAATTTTTTGTTGTTGTTTTGCTTGGTTGTTGTAGCTCGATCGACGCAATGGCGATTAGGGTATTAAAAGTGAGACGAGCTTAGAAAATTTTCACAAAATTCATTTCACCTTCAAGGAGTCGTGATCGTTGTTGAGAGTTGCTAGACATTTTTTTTTTGTTTTGGAATAGTTTATATTTTTTATTTGTTTGTTACGAAAATTCATTTTCGTTGTTACTATTGAAGCTTGATCAATTGTGGTGATTGTTGAGACAATAATTAATGTAGTGAATAGTGGAATATTACACTGTTTTCGTGTGATTTTGTGATTACTGATAAATAGTTTGATTGAAAGCGAAAGATTATTATGGATTATATTAAAGAAGAAAAAATGCAGCCAGGTGCTAGTTCTCCAGAAATTATGGACAGTAGATATAATCAAGTACGATTATCACCGGCGACTTCAAGTAAGTTTTTAAAAAATATTATTTTGTTATCCTTAACAATCTTTGAGATTATAATATTTAATTCTAAACTAAAAGTTGTAATTTCAAAAACCATAAGTGTTATTTTACAAGTCTTTTTTTCAATCCATTTATATATTTTATACATTGCCATGGTTGCTACCCCAAAACACTGTTATTTTTTATTCTTAAAAATTTATTCAGAATTGTGATCCATATAACAAAATTTGGTCAGTTAATTAAAAAGTTTTTGAAATTCACTAAACTTTTGAGATATCACAGCCCCCCAACAAATTGTGGAACTAACAATCACTTTGTAATTCGATCGGTTATGAAATTATTACCTCCATTTCGTGGAATTTGTTATGCGCAATCTGAAATTAAGTTTGGAATTAAGCCCTTCAGGGAAATTAATACTTTAAATAATTTTGTACTTTCGTACTTTTTAATACTCTTTCAAATTTTTGAAATGCAATAAACCACAACACAGAAACTACTCTTCCATTCTGAACAAATTGTGCCTCAATAGCATAGTTTACTTCGTTGGGATCTTCCATAGCCAAACTTTGTGATTGTTGTCAAAATGGGGTTTCTCTCGATATCTGGGAAATATGGGCTTTCGAAATGTTAATACATTGGATTAAAAAACATTACGCCAAAGTTCGAAAATTCTTGAAAACGGATTTTTTTTCAAACAGCTTTTCCACTAAAAGTACAAGATCATCATATCGATCATAAGTAACTAATTTAGTCAAATCTATTTCTGAACAAAGTAGTCGTGTAGGATTTCGATAGCATTCTTCCATCAAATACAGATTTCTTACTAATTTAATACTAAAATATCGGTGCTTTTAATTTGAAAATTGCTTTCGATGTTATGTCTAGTTCAATACCCTCATTTTGATAGTCAACTTTCAAGTCGCGTTTACACCCCAAAGTCAACGTGAAAGGGCACTTTGAATGAAGCCTTTTGTCGCCCTACAATCGGCTTCGGAAGACTTTCTAAAAATTTGCAGTGAATCCATTATTAATTAAATTCTTGAAAGAGGAGTGAAAATGAAGGCTGTCGATGTTTTGAAGGTATCCGTGTACCATATTAATTCCACAGAGTGAAAATTAAGGTTTGATCAGCGCGTCGGGCTTTTAAAATAACATATATTGATATACTCGAAGCGGATAGAAATAACGGGTGATTCAGAAATTAAGAAGAAAGTTGTATCGAACTGAACTGAAGAACTGAACTGTCAAAAATTGCAAATGCAATGAGCTGAAGCAACAAAATAGAAGAAGATATATTGGTGCTATACGATAGAACCATCCATAACTTTTACTTAAGATCTTGTTTTTGCAAAAATTTTCAAAGATATGATGGTCGTTGTGTAATACTATCAAATGTTTAGCGTTTTGTATGCTTGTTCTTCGATTATGTTCTTTTCGGTATACAAGTTTACGATCTTCTTTTCTCATAGCACATTATCAATCTTTTGAAAAATGCATAATCCATCATCATCATCATCATCTGTAGCACTACAGCCTATTATTGGCCTTAGCTTCCTACAGCATTTCTCTCTATGACGTCCGGTTCCTGGCTAATGTCCTCCAATTACGTACGCCTAGCTTTACTAAATTATCGATATCTTTGCAGGCTCGCTATCGTCGAGCTTTTGTACATGTGTCACCCATCGTAATCTACTTAATTTTATACTTTTGACAATGTCGGATCCCCGGTACAGTTGGTATAATTCATGATTTTATCTCATTCTCCATTGCCTGTTTTCATAGACACCGCCAAATATTGGGCGTAGAATTTTTCTTTCAAAAGTGCCTAGAAGAGTTTCATCAGCGGTATATAGTTTACACTTCATTCCTCTTGACCAGGGATTCTCAACCTTTTTGAACGTACGCCTTTTTGTGTATCATTAGCTATGCGTACCCCAAGTTTGCCGATACCCCAGCGCTGCTCTCCCTGTCTGTGACTCAGTGTTCCATTTGGACCCTAGTGTTCCAAAAAACTACCGCCATAAATGCAGTAGTAACGATATTTTCGCGTACCATCAAAGGGTACGCATATCACTACAGTACACAGCCAAAAGTGCTTAAGTGCAAAATATGTGTTTCGAGATAATCGCCTTCAACGTTTTTTTTTAGATACAGAATTGTTCAAAAAACACTTTTGCCGGTTGGATAACTCAACACCCACGGCTCGGTTTAAGACAAGAATTATAACAATGATTAAGAACAAATTACTGAATATAAAAATGCAATAAACTAAAAATCGTCAAAATTGCACTTAGACACTTCTGGCTGTGTACTGTAGACCACCAGTTGAGAAACACTGCTCTAGGCAAAATGCGTGAAGTAAGATGTTGTCGAAGGCCAAAATAGCTTTTGTTAGCAAAGTTTATTCTCCTTCTGATCTCCGCTGTCTCGCTGCTGTCAGCTTGCAATACTGTCCCTAGATAAGTAAATTCTTTAATAGTTTCTATGTTAGATGAATCGTTGATGAGTAATCCCATTATTTTCGCAGCTGTTTCCAGTTTGATAAAGACTTGCAAAAGACTTCCCTATTAGAGCTGTTTTTATATTCTGATATTATCGAGTCTAGGAGATTGTCTCCTTTTCGGTCTTCGAATTCACACAGTAGGTACTTGTTGCAATAGTATTGATTGGAGGACAGTTATTAAACGCGAAAAACTTGCCGTTAGGATATTTCGTTTTCACCCTACAATCTTTCGAGCTTACTGCGCGAAATATTTCGTCCTGAAATGATCGAATTGGGGCAATAGTAAAGGGTCATCCAAAACACGCGCCCACATGTCTTTTTTAATAAATAACAAATTCTATGCAATTTTTTCAAGCTGTTGGAAGTATTCCATTACACTTATAAGTGGAACAAAATATTATTCAAATGTCCATTCGGACTACGTCTTCAGGGATCGATTGGAAAATCTAAAATTTACAAAGACTTTTCGAAATGTTGCTGGAGTTTTTTCACAAATTAAAACTTCAATGTACTTTAAATCATTAATGATGCTTGTTTTCATGCACTCGACTTTTCAAAAAAAAAAACCCCACAAAAAAATCTAAATCTACTTGTGCCAACTGGCTTGCGCAAGTCAATTTTCGCAAGTGAATCGTTGCCTATGCAAAATATGTGTTCATAGAAAATCAGGATGATGTTGGTGTTTTGGCTTGACTGTCTAAATGGTGTTTAAGCCTCGACTTCAACCCTCAGCATGCCCTTTGGTGAATGGTGACGGTTCGACGTCTGACATGAATATTTTCAGCAATTGACTTGTGCCAGTCACTTTGCACAAAAAAATCGGTGCTCGTTAACCGATTCATTTTCACTCAGTTTATTTGCACCAGACTTGCCACAGCCAGTTTTCACAAGCAAATAGTTGCATGTAAGCTGATCTTTAGATCATATGATCCTTGAGGCCAATTGAAATCTGAATTTTGTGATATTACACCGAAAAAATCACGAATTTTGCGATGAGCATGTTGTATCACAAAACCGTTGTTTCAACGCGTTGTTGCAATGTATACCTGGTCACGGTTGGATTTTTACTACCTTCTATTAACCCAATATGGCTTTTCTCATTTGGAAACACGTCAGGTGTAAAAATTGCACAGTGCTGACATCTAGGCGTCACATTTAGATGACTTTTTATAAGGACCAAACTTCAATAAAGCTTACACACATCAAAGCCTACAGTTAGCTAGCAAACACATCCAAATTGCGGGCTGAAATGCGATTGAATATATAACGTTTCGGTTTTCAAAATTGGTATAGCTCGCAGCGACCAGAATTCTACAAATGGAACCTGCCGAGACTCTGGTTTCCGTTTAACAGTGGAGAAATTTGGTATTAAAGCCAATTGATTGTATATAAAAATCTTTTTGAAAGACATGCCGATTCTGTTAAAATTCTTAAGTCTATATTTCACCGTTACAATTAAAAATAGCACAAAATTACCCAAATCTTTCTTGGAAAATTCAAAATATTAATTCAATTCGTCTAAATGCATACTCAAAGCAGAACCTGAAAAAATGTACACGACGAAAAACGACATTTTCGCTCTAATCACATTGGGTAAAAACATATCCCAGAAGAATAATTATATAATGAACAACTTCACCGCATATACATACCTTTTACATACCTGTCAACTAAACCTCCCCCACATAGAAAAATATTCCGTGACAAAGTTCAATTACAATTAAAATGCCATCTGGACAGTCAGCCAGTAGCGATCGAAAAGTTACTCACCTGCAGTTGGACACAACATTTCTCATGATTTCATCCTTCCTGATTACAATCATCATTCGGTACCCATAAAGTGCCATCCCAATCCCCTTACAGTACACGTTTTTAAAAAATGCGCAACGCAACATACATTTCCGCCTCCGGAAGTAATAAGAAAACACGTCACATAACCGCCCCAATATAATACATGCCCTCTACCTCAATAGTTAGCCCCCTTCTGCTTCTATTGAAGCGCGATCCAGAAAAGATCAGTTCAGTTGCGTTAAGAAATTAATAAGGCGTTTTCTCGAGTAACCTGAGCACAGGAAGCTGAAGGACCCTCCTACTTCTCGTGTTCTTTTTATTTATAAGAAATCATTCAACAATTCAATTCAGAGAAACTTTGAATAACGTGTTCTTTTGTTGTTCTTTTCTAGGTCGCATACTCTACCATGTGCCCTGCAAGGTATGTCGAGATCACAGTTCCGGCAAACATTATGGCATATACGCTTGCGATGGCTGTGCGGGATTCTTCAAGAGATCAATACGTCGCAACAGGCAGTACGTATGCAAATCACAGAAGCAAGGTCAGTGCATCGTTGACAAAACACACAGGAATCAGTGTAGAGCATGCAGATTACGAAAGTGCTTCGATGTTGGAATGAATAAGGATGCAGTGCAGCACGAACGAGGTCCACGCAATTCAACCCTTCGCAGACACATGGCCATGTATAAGGATGCGATGATGAGTGAAGTACCATCGCATATGTCACACGAGTTAATGCTTGGACCTGCACTAACTGGAATGCCAATGCAGCCGTTGGGTGTTCCACCCGTTGTCCTAGACCTTTCGATCCCACGGGTACCACATCACCCTCACAGTTTTCTTGGTCATGCTGCTTACATGAATGCTTTAGCGACAAGAGCTTTGCCACCCACGCCACCATTACTAGCTGCCGAACATATTAAGGAAACTGCAGCTGAGCACTTGTTCAAGAATGTCAACTGGATAAAAAGTGTCCGAGCATTTACAGAACTCCCAATGTCCGATCAGCTTTTACTCCTTGAAGAGTCCTGGAAAGAATTCTTTATTCTTGCCATAGCTCAATACTTAATGCCGGTCAACTTCAGCCAACTTTTGTACGTTTATGAAACAGAAAACAACAATCGCGAAAATTTCCACATCGTCGTTCGCGAAGTGCAACTATTCCAAGACGTCCTCAACCAGCTAATTCGTCTTAATATCGATCCGAACGAGTATGACTGTTTGCGAGCCATCGTTCTATTTAGAAAAAATATCGAAGATTCAGTCAACACTTCCGTCTGTACTGGTGAAAGTCCATGTTCATCCAGCTCAGAAAGCCGAACGGTACAAGAATCCAGAAAGGTGTCATCACTTTACGAAGAAGCCAAAGGAACCTTGGTCAATTACATCGCTAGATCTCATCCAGGACAGGGTTTGAGATTCCAGAGCTTAATGCACGTGATTCCTCTTATGAATAGTGTCTCCAGCTTTACTATCGAGGAACTATTCTTCAGGAAGACCATCGGTGATATTACCATTGTTAGGCTTATATCGGATATGTACAGTCAGAGAAAAATTTAACGAAGTCTCAACATGCTTGGAAAGTAACCAAAGTGCAACTAAATAGTGAACGAAGACGATCGTGTGTATATATCGAGAGAAAACTTTGGTCTGTGATAACAGAAATAAGTAAAGAATTTTATACGCAGTATTATTATCGAATAAGGTAGAGTAGTAAAAGAATCTACATATGTACTTAGAAAATTCAGTTAAGATAAAATATATATTTATAACGTTAATTTTTTATGTTTTATTTTATTTAAAAAGATAATACTCATGAAAAAATTTTCAAAATATGGTATGACTATTTTAAAAGATGTTCTATTTAATAATTTGATAATATATTCAAGTTCAATGAAATATTGTTTTCGGCTTATCTTATCCCAAGTGTTTAAAACATCAGTGCTGAGTGAACTAGATGATTGAAAGTACGAGGGAGTGGAGACTGTGGGATCAGGAGGAGATTGAATAAAGGAAGCATTGAGAAGACTTACATCAACATCAGAAGGTGAGGGTACAGAAGTAAAGATTGAAAGTACGAGGGAGTGGAGACTGTGGGATCAGGAGGAGATTGAATAAAGGAAGCATTGAGAAGACTTACATCAACATCAGAAGGTGAGGGTACAGAAGTAAAGATTCCTAAAGAACGAATATTAGACCATAGTTTGCAATTTAGAGGGGGGCAAGCTTGCGATAGTAAAACTCGCGTTTAGCAAATTTGATTTTACAAATGATGAGATTGTGTATAGTTTGTGCAGCGCCTTTTTATAAACTCACGTTGATTAATCAGATCGGCGATCTCACGGGAATACCAAGGAGAAGAACGAGATACCTGGCGCCTTCTCATTATTATAGGGCCACACTGATCAAAAGGATGATGAATAAAAGCACTTAATAGAACAACTTTAGTGTCAATACAAGTGGTGTAATAGATATCATCCCACGGCTTGGACGCATGACTACAGATAGTTGATTTAAATTAATATTGCATAGTCGCGATATGAAACCGTAGAAGATGAAGAGGGCGGGGAAAATGCAAACTTAGTTGAGAGAAATAGTAGGTCATGATCAAGAAAACTAGGCGGGGAGATTATGACTGTGTGTTAATAAAGCATATGTGGCGGTGGTAGCTAGAATATCGAGTAGGTAGGGGTTCTGGCAGTTCAAAAATTTTGGTAGTTGATTCAAAATATGTAAATCCAGCGATACAATCAATTGCCAAGTGAAATCGCATGATTATTGGTTTTCAAAAAGTTAACATTAAAATCACCAGCAACAATATGGTTTCATAGTGCAGAGAGAGCCTTGCAGTAAGGTTGACAAACTCAACAGCATTGGGTATACACTAACTATAATACATTTCTCGCCGGCAGATTTTACTTCTACCGCAAGAAATTCAAGTTGCAAGCCACACGATTTGCCCATCCCTCTTGAGGAAAGCAATGATGTACTATATATACCAACATCCCGATTGGTCCGCTCAGCTGCCTACAGTGTACTCTTTCAAACACAGTAAGTAATTCCTTGATACATATAACAACTCGACTACATTCTCCAAGAACTCAAATACAGAATTTATCGCAAGAAGTGAAGTAGACGGAACTTTCGCTGAAGTAGACTTAACTTCCTCTAAAGTAGACGTCACTTCCACTTCACTTCCATTTTGGTCACTCTCATACATTCATATGCAATGGTACCTAACTTCACTTCACTTCCATTCCGATTTAGGGTAGGCATTTAGCCTTCTTCTAGACATAGCGCCAAGCCCTAAACTACTTGACAGACGGTTAGTAGAAAAGACTCCTTAGCTTAAGGTGCCTGTAAACGAGCAACATTTTTCGGCCATTTGTGGCCAGCAATGATGGCTGAACGACATTGCTCCAAATTCAGCATTATTTCCATCAATGTATTCAAACTTGTCTGCAAGATATCCATACAGCTGGACGATGCTAGCCATATTGCAACTGCTAGCCGGCATTTTACTTTTGATATCGCTCATAGAGCGAAAATATTTAATCATTGCTGAGTATTATAAAATTATTTGGAATTTTTTTTTTGGACTAGGAGTATGTAGTATGCCCTAAAGATAGCATAGTTGTGGGCGGTGTAGGAGTGTACTTTGCCTGGGCTCGGTGTGCATGAACCCACGGTATCCGGCGAACCAAGTCGCACCCAAATACGTGTGCAATTCGAGGATAGGTTACATTTTTTTAACTTCCCAGTATAGGGAAGTTATTGTAATCGGTCCGAAAATCGAAATCGAAATTTTCAACGTATTTTCATTTTTCAAGGTCCCAAGAGCATTAAGCATTAAGCAAAAATTTGAGAGGAAGTATGTGTGTGTGTGAGTACGTATGTAAGTGGTCATTTTTTTCCGCACGATATTGCGCGAACCAAAAGAAAAGAGATAGCAACTTCGTTGAGGTGTCGTTCGAAGCGTATTAGCGGAAATATGATATGAAAAGATTTTTATAAAATTGGTTGAGTCGTGTTTTGGTTTAAACGCCATAAATGATTTTTGTACCTGCACGATATCGTGCGAACCATAAAAGATATCGACTTAGTTGAGGTGCCGTTCGAAGAATACTAACCAAAATATGAATTGTAAAGATTTTTATAAAGTTCGGTCGAACCGTTTTGTTTGTGATTTTGCTACCGGCACGGTTCCGCGTGAACTATATATATCGACTTCTTTGAGGTGCCAAAAGAAGAATATTAACGAAAAAATGCTCTGAAAAAATTTCATAATATTCGGTCGGGCCTTGTTTTGTTTAAGCGGAAAAACTTTCGATAAGTGTCAGAAAGACCTTAAATAGATAAGTTTTGCTAATATCTAATAGACTAGATGGTATGAGACTCGTTCTAAACGAAGTGATCTTTTCTGGATTCTGCACAGCGATAACTTTCCAAAAAAATATCACTTGTCAAAGTTCGACAATCTTTAAAAATCGTGCAAAAATTGCGTTACCCTTTGCAAACATCACGAATTTTTCTAACCTTGGATCAGCACTTTTTTGACGGGGAATTGTTTTCTACGTCCTACAGTTTCATGAATTTGCAGTTCATATCGGGATTGGTCAAGCCTGACAAGTAATTTACATTGATTAGTTTTGTTAATATCTCCGGAAAACTTTGGCATTTCCAAATGAAGTCATTCGCTTCCCAGCTTATCAGCGGCGCTTGAACACGCTCAATACGAATTCGAACAACCGCTTTAGTGTAGCGAACGAAGAACGAATGAAATGAAACACAAAATCTTAAGAATTTACCACTGTTATAATTATTTGAACTAGCTTCTCACCAGTTCTGATCACCAGTTCTGATACTAGTCAGTTCCCCACTAGTGCTAAACGTATTACTATTTTGTAAGAAGTCAAGTTTTATTCCATCTACGTTCATCTTACTGGGAATCGTGTGGACCGAAGGGGTCAAACCCACATCCCAACTAGTTTTTAGTTTAAAGCCGAAGGATGATATAAATTGTTTAAGGAACCAGTTTCGACTGAATCTGACTAGTTCTTAGATCTTACAGAGAATGCAGAAATTAGTTTGAAAGGAGCCTGACTCAGCTCTTCCATTGGAGAATCATGCCCCACGAATAAACAGGTATTCCTTTTTGACGGACAGGTTATACAATATATTTCTGGCACACACGGATACACCTTCAACTTCAGTAAATTTATTGTCTTTTCCTTAAAAAGAAGTTACAAATAAACCATTAAGAAGAAACACATTTTCAAGTTTTACAAAACTACAAATGTTTTCACGTTTCTAGCCAACATGCATTCACGCCTGCACAAGCAGAGTACGCCTGACCAAAAATAAAACTCGCCCGCTCCTAGCTTGCAACAAGAACGCACGCACCATCAAATCGGCTGTATGGCATCCAAACGAGGCACAATACGCTCAAACTTTTTCTAAACTCAAATTTAAAAGGAAATCAAAATAATATTTTCGTAAATAAAGCCTCCTACATACAGATATGTATGTAGATAGATAATTTTATCCGTACTATATTCATTAAAAATACAAAAACGAATTTTAGCATATTTATTCGAGTTAAAGTAAGACTCGTCAGGCACGGTACCCCTAGGTAAAATTTGTACTTTTCCAAATGCAGCCCGCTACAAGCACGTATCAATGAAGAACGGAATAGTACGCTCACACTTTTTCTAGACTAAAGGGAGCAAAATTGGAGCTTTAAAAATTGTATAGGACAAATAAAACGGGCAATTATCTAGGTGACCAAAAACGATGCCCTTAGCATGATTAATATAACAGTTCTCGTCCGAAACCGTAGGTCAAGCAGCATTGGACGTGGTTAGTACTTGGTTGGGGGACGACGCTAGCATTTAGAATTGTCGATTCCGATTATACTTTACTACCAGGCTCATTTTTGGGATTTTCGTGCTTGTGGTGGAAGTGTGCATGCCTCTAGCGGGCGCATTTTTAGATTTTCGTTTACCAACTATAAGAGAGACCCGTGCTGCATCCTCATGATATCATGCTTCTACAACACTAGGCAAGTGGGCTTGTAGCAAAATTCTTCTCTTTGATGAACATTTATACAACATCCAGGAGTTCAAACACAACATCTATCACTTCCTCCTTTGGCATTCTCCAGATTGTTGTTAATCTATCTCTTCCTGTATTCTTTCCTTTGAACCAAGCTTACTACGTCATATTGCACAATAATGGGGAAAAAGTAGTTCGTATATTGCAATATATGCTTCTTAGATTAAAATGCAATAGAAAAAACAAATCGTAAATCTATAGAAAAATCAGTCGAAGAGATTAGAATTAACTTTAATTTGAGGAAATATTGAAAAGAGCCGTGTGTCCACAATGTTCATACCCCTTATATTCTACGTAGCATTAAAATGTAAAAGAATCTAAGTTGTATTAAATCTGGAAATGAAATGCTGTTTCTGGAAATGAAATTTTGTTTCTATTGTATCGAAATTTAATTCGCCCCTGTAAAATCTCTAAATTTCCCCGCAAGATTATTGCAAATGTTCTTTTTATGTACATATAAGGTTTTTAGATATTCTAAGACATGGACCCACATTGCTATAAAATATCGAGATAAAATTAAAAACATCTTTGATCCTACGTCCTAAGGGCAGCTTCCACTTTGTTTCGTGATGAAAGCTGAACAAACCACATACGAGTAAATATGAGGAATACCTTTAATAGGTGCTACGACCTCCATAAATAAATAAATAAAACAGTATCAAAAATGCATAAAAACTCAAGGGATTCTTTCCTGTTCCCAACAATGTAACCGGAAACCAGTAGCAGCTTGCTAACTTCGACTTTTCAGAAGTCAATCACTGGTCCGTTAAAACTACTGAATCGATTTCCTTCTTAAAAGGGAACATTTCAAAATTTTAAATTTCTAAAAAAAAAATCTGCATCAACAAAATCCTGAGCCGCAAGGATACGAACACCTTTTACTGATCTCAACGATATTCGAGCGAGAGAGAGAGAGCGACCCATTCATAGTGTTCAGTATTCACATGGAAAACATGGAAACCTTTACCGATAGAGGATCCGAATTTGTCAGATGGGTATTCATCCCCTGTGCAACAATGGCTTCTAACAGCAGTGATGACGGCATGATGAGGATTAACTCAACACAATACCCGAAGAGTCTATTAAATTTACAGCAAATGGACAGATAATAAAGGGCCATTAAAGGTTGAGGAATAGTTCAATCGTTGTTGTATAGATGATGGTTTGGTAAAAGTGTGTGCAAAAATGTGGATTACCTTCGCCTTGTACCTGAATGAAAGTCAGTAAAGCAAGCACCCATTTATTCAGGTAAAATATATTGCCTGGCTTCAAATTTAACTGAACCCGCTCATGTTGCACCCTGCTCATGTATCATAACTAGAATTAAGGTAACAGCTAAAGTCAGTCACGGAAATTCACTGTTGCATGAAAACTCTTTTCAATCGGCCACATGAAGCGATAAAAATAATCTTTTGCTTCATAGAATGCAAATAAATAACGTTTAAACAGTTTGATTGTCGGCATTCACAAAATAAATATTAAAATTTTCCGATAATATTGAGTAAGTTGCGCCGTCAGGAGCTACTACGCTCAGATGCGCAGGGCAATTCACGGTGGTCCCGAGGAAATAAACTTGATATACCAAGTCCCATATTGATCCCTGTCTCACGGTACTCAACTCAAGCCGCCAAATCATGTCGCTTAACCTTGTACTGTCTCCTGTCTTTCAGGATATTTTGATATCATGCGGGCAACTGCAGAGCGGTTTTGAGGTTAAGACTTAACAACATCTCTTCATTGTCCTTAGAAACTTTACTGTGGCCGCGCAAGAATGCTACAGGCTCATTGAATGTTTTCTCACCTCCAGGAGGTCCTCTCGATCAAATCATAAGTAGTTGGTCCTTGCAATAAGATACAGTTTCGCTCCTCAAAATAATTCTGACAATTTACAGACGAGTGCGTTTTGATAAGAAATTAAATTCGTAAAGAGTTTTTGGGGGATTTGACGAGATGTTTTAAACCTCTTCAAATAATCCTGACATAAGGATTAGATACTACAAGGAAGCTATACGTGTGAACCACGTGATTAAACTAATTTTAAAAGCGTCGCACCTTGAACTCTTAAAATACCGTTCCCACCATCGTGCATCTACCAAACTGCATTTGGCTTAAGGACTTTGCGCATCTGTCGTGAGAAATGCTCCAACACTCAAAGCACTGTAGTTTTTAAAGTTGCATTTCTATATTGCGCGAAGTCCTTAAGCCTGGCCGAATCGAAGCCAATATATGCAATGTATCAAGCCATTTGCACCCTTCGCTATATAATATTATCGAATGGGAAAAAGTTTCGATAAAACATTTCGCAATTGTTCCGAACCTCTTCAATGTATCAAAATGTGCGCACAATGCGTCAAGTGGGCTGCAGCAACCTTTCGACTGTGGCCGCCCTTTAGAATATCATCACCCTTCCGCAAGTTGTTGTTGCCGCAACGGATGGAGGCAGTTGTTCCGCAGGAAAATTAGAAAATAATAAAAACATTGGCTCCGTCATAACGACGATTTCGGCTTAATGAACGAACGGCAAATATTTCTTGGTGTATGTTATATTGAAACAATGTCCACTTTGTGGTGGATACATTCAAGTGTGGTTTTTGTTGAAGTCGTTCTGTTACATTTTAAGGACTCTTATATCCTTTGTCTTGTAATTCTAATTTTTTAGTGCGGCCTTTGTTCTGGTGAGGGGTTTTGTCGCATTTAATATTATTCATTCGTCAGGAATATAGTAAAGGTGTTCTGGCGAACGTCATCTGGTGGTGGAATTTTTGTAATGGAGGGGATGCATATATTTGCAAAAAGTATGGGAATGTTTGTGAAGGAAAATTCAGTAATAATAAAAATTGTATGGTATTGTGATTTTTTTTATGTTAATAGAAATGATTACTGCAACATATGCAGAACGTTTCGATGAGTCCATAATTTAATTATCAATCAAAGAAGCAACATTTAGTAAATTTTTGTATTAACACGTTGAATGCTATAACGTCCCCGGTGACTGAAACTGAGTTAGCCGGTTTGCCAAGCCAAGATTACTAGAAACATAAAATTCTAGTAAATGTTCAATAATTTTAAATTTTTCAATTTATCATGATTACTGACTATCATTGTGTAAAAAAATTAATGCAATATAGAGCAAACGGAAATATTTTTATTTAAACACGGTGCGGCAAAAGTCCGGCAACAACGCACACTGGGGGAGAAAGCACTTTTTTGGTTCAAAAGTTTCTAGAGACCACAATTTTTAACCAATTTAGATAATTTTTTTTTATTTTGAAGGTAAGATGATTTGTAAGATATCTGTGGAAGCCGAATTTTGATTTTCCCTTCCAAATATGCCTCAATTTTTTTTTTTTGTTTTTAGCCATTTTTTTGCCTCCCACGGCCCCAAAACAAGTCGTAAGGGGCATTATGACCCCTTAAAATGTTCGTAACAGTCACTAGTATAATTAAAAAATAACAAAAAAAATCCGCCCCTGGCCCCTAAAGGGGCCAGTGCGCAACCTTAAGGACTGTGAATTGTAAAATGCACTTATGCACTTTATAATATTACCTCCCACGGCCCCAAAAAAAATCGTAGGAGGCTCGGAGACCCCTTAAAATATAAAAATAATTTAACGTACAACAATAATAAAATAATATAAAAATCAGCTTTTACCTCTAAGGGGGTCAAAAAGGGTCCTGAAAGTTTGCCCCCCCCCCCCTCATATTCACCCTATGCACGCCACCCATGTCTAAATTATAAAACTAGTTAATTTGATTGTAATAAATAATAGTCAATCAAAAAAAAGTCATTGTACCTCACCTGGGGCTACATCAAATTGTCTCATTTTATCGCATATATAGATCATAGCATAGCACAAATTAACTATTTTTGACATTTGAGGTTAGGTGCAACATATTTGGAAGGGAAAATCAAAATTCGGCTTCCACAGATATCTTACAAATCATCTTACCTTCAAAATAAAAAAAAATTATCTAAATTGGTTAAAAATTGCGATCTCTAGAAACTTTTGAACCAAAAAAGTGCTTTCTGCCCCAGTGTGCAACGGTCCGATATTACCTGAATGGTAGGTATAAGTGAAAAAAAAATTGCTCAACTTGGAAGGTGGAATCGTTTGCACACCAAACTCACCCCGTCCTCACCCACTTCCTGGGTGGGGCGAATCTAAAATTTTTAAATGGCAACCCCGGAAATTTTTTTATCCGAGCACCCTCACAAATCATCAAAAATAAAAATGATTCCTCAAAAATCATTCATTGCTTGAGATAAAAAAATTTCGTACAAAAGTTTGATATTTATCTTTGGAGAATCATAATCCGTCAGAAAAAATAAAAGTTGCCATTTGAAATTTTAAATTCAGTACAGCGGTGACAAGGATGTCGTTTGTTACTATAAGATAGAGTACTGGCAAAAGTGGGCATCCTTGTCGTACTCCTTACATTATGCAGAACTCAGCCTTTGGAACTGTTGTATAGATCTAATGCATTATTTTGTCCGAAAATCCACCTAAAGGTAAAGCGGCGCCTTTAGACAACACAATTCGTAGTTTGGTGAAGAATTTCTTTGAGGACGGGTCTGTCTGACTCGCCAGCGTCCCACTCGATCGTCTCGGCGATGCTCCAATAAAGTTATTTAAGCGGTAAGAGAGAGTGTTGCCGATAATCCAAATGTGTCGTATCGCCGTTAAACATAGGTGGAATGCCTCTAAAGATTATTATGACGCAAAATTTCTTCCCATTTAGAGCAGAACTTACTCAAAGATTGTTGCGAACGGAAAGCCGCGTCACTTGTAATATGGAAATGCGTTCGAAAGAATGATCGATGCTGAGCCGAAATTTTGATGACGGACGAAGGTCATTTTACACTCTCTGGCGAAGTCAATAAACAAAACTGTGGTATTTGGGGAATAGAGAACCCAGTTTTCTTCAAAGTTCGAGAAACCCTCAACGGCGCAGGCTATCGTTAGATGTTGGTGCACTTTGTGTGTCCGAAATCGCGTGAAAAAGGTCTGACGAACCTATTTTCAACAATATAGCGCACCTTGCCACACCACAGCCACTACGATCTAAGTCTTGCAAAATTAAGGTTAATCTAGCAAACCGAAGACCATTGACGAACTCAAAAATAACAAATGCGCTGAAGCAGCTGGCCGAAATGCTGGCCAATGGTATGCGGAATGCACGAAAAAGAGCTGCCTTTTGCGCATCGAATGGAGGTGGTCATTTAATCGACATCAACTGTGTTGAAATAAATGGTACAGAATTTCCTAAGTAAATCTTGCTCATTTATCAAAATCAGCTCAAAGTTATTCAATGTTGGGGTTAGGATTTGCTGATTTAAGATTTGTTGCAGATTCTTAGCAATTGGTCGCCAAGAATTGGTGCGAAATGCAGAAGTCAACGAAAAGCTCACCATTGTTGTTAGTAAGTTGTCTTATTTCTTGATTTCCAATTTGGTCTTCAAGGCCGGTTTGCTAGGGTCATGAGTTTAAGTTGAAAAATGATTTAACTCTTTGGAACAGAGAGAATAATATGATTCAGCTAATGAGACTGGACCTGGTGAGTATTATGCCAACACCTCTCCTCCAATGTTCGGGTGTGTTCCTACCAAAATATGAAAAGGATTCACCCTGTGGGCAGATATGCCTGGTCTTGCTAAGTCTTATGGTATTGATATCATCTCGGCTCATACCGATGAGGACTTAATGCCCAGTGCCCTGATTCGAAAAGCAAAGGTTGGCGGTTTTGTTGGAGTGGGGTGATAACCCTCAGCCAAACCGACTTTAAAGTTTGCTTAAGGCGCAGAACATTCACCTTTCGGTATATTCGGCAGAACATTCACCATTCGATTCACGTTATTCATGACAATAGGATATATACACTTACAAAAATACAGGGTGATATGTAAAGCTCTACCAAAAAATGTTCCGATTCCACCGCCCCTTACAACCCAATCAATTTTTCGTAAGTCTCACCAAGACCTATCGCCAGCCATTTTTGCGAATTTAGCTGTTGAGAGTCATAGTGACGTAAGTCAAGTTTTTAATAGTTCGGAGTAAAATAAAACTTCGCGTATTTCCTCATAAAAAAAAATCTGGTCTGGTCTAACTTCGCGTATTTCCCTATAACAAAAAAATCTGGTCTAGAAATACGAATATAATTCTAAAATGCCAGTTTAGAAACTGCCTAGAACTTGTAGCTAATTCGAATATGGCGCTGGACAGGGTGATGCGTAAATGACATGATTTTAGTCTAAACTCAGTTTTTGAAAACTATTTTCACTTATGCCACTATGATTTTCAACAGCTCTATACATCCTGTATAAGCACATGGATCTGTCTACATAAGACCTGTTCCGTTCTTGGCTGCTCTATGTTCATTCGAAAATCAAGAACCGTTCGGTAATATTTTTTTAGTAAAAGATTTGTTGCAATTTCTAACTCCTTTAAGCAGCCCCAATCACATTTTGGGGGGCGAACGGCTAACAAAGACCTCGGAAAGTGGTGGCACCCGATTTGTCACTTCTGTCAAGATTCGAGGAAAGTCACTGCAGACGAACACCTAGCAGACCTGTTAGCAAGTCCTAATCCCACCTCCCCGCGGTGCCCTCTGGGGTACTTCTTCGGAAGGAGCTAACGGGAGACGGGCGAATGGCGAGCTCTCTGCGCCACAAAACAGAGTTTTAAGTCGGTTGGGCTGAGGGTTAGCAACCCGCTCCCATAAAAAACACCATTGCTACGAATCGGCAAACAATGCCTCGGAACCGGACGGACAACACGACGACGACCTTTGCTTTTCGAACAAGGACACGAATCGGATCATGGAATGTGAGAACACTGCTGGCTGAGGGACGGCTGGATGAAGTCCTCAACGAGATGAATCGATATAAAATCAAGATCATGGGACTTAGCGAGACCAGATGGCCCGATGCGGGGGAACATATCTGACCAAACGGTAAGTCCTTCTTATATTCTGGTAGAAACGAAACTGAAAGCCGTAGGAGTGGCGTTGGCGTAATACTCACCAAAGAAGCCAGGTCCAGCCTCATTAGCTGGTCACCGGTTTCTGAGAGAATTATTACCGTGCGCCTGCGTACCAGACTAAGAAGTACTACGGTAGTCCAATGCTATGCTCCAACTGAAGACGCAGAAGATGACATCAAGGACGAGTTCTATATGCGACTGAATGAGGTTTTTCGCTCTATTCCAAGGGGAGACATCATTGTTTTAATGGGTGACTTAAACGCTCAGATCGGCCGTGACAACACCGGCCTTGAACACACAATTGGAAACCAAGGCCTAAGCCAAGTTACCAATAACAATGGTGAGCTTTTCGTTGACTTTTGTAGTTCCCACCAACTCATGGTAGGTGGAACTTACTTTTGTCACAAGAAGATACACAAAGAGACCTGGGTATCGCCCGATGGTAGAACGAGAAATCAGATAGATCACGTGGCCGTTAGCCGCAGATGGAGAACTATTCTTGAGGATGTCAGGAGTTTCACGGGAGCGGATACTGGAAGCGACCACCATTTGGTTGTAGCAACTATTCGCCTTAAAATCGCCGCAATCAGAAACGTGCAACATGATGCTATAACCCGTAGACGGTTTAACGTAGACCTTCTGCGGGAGAGCGTTAAAAAGCGGGAATTCGCTGGAAACTTTTTAGAATTATTAAACCAGCAAACCGTTTCTGACGACACAAATATTGAGGAATTGTGGAGTACGACAAAGGGCGCGATATTGACGGCTGCAGAAACAAGCATCGGTTATGTCCAAAGAAACCAGCAACACTGGATCTCGGACACAACCTGGCAAAAAATAGAACGCAGAAGGGCCCTCAAAAATAGCGTAAACTCCACAAACGACCCGGAAAGACGTCACCAATTAGAACGGGAATACTCCCAATTACACCGGGAGGTTAAGAGAAGTGTCCGGCGTGATAAAAGGCAGCAGATAAACGAGCTCGCAGAAAAAGCGGAAAACGCGGCAAACACAGGCAACAGTAAGGTGCTGTACCAAATCACTAAACAGCTCTCGGGAAAGCACTCTACTAAAAAGCATGCCGTTAAGAGTGCGGATGGAAGGCTGCTGTGCAGCGACGAAGAGCAACTCCAAAGATGGAGAGATTACTTCTTCGCCGCCCTGAATGGTACACTTACGCAGGAACCTCAGGAAAACAGCAACAATGCACAGCCAATAAGAATCACCACCCGGGCCCCATCCAAGACGGAAATAGTAACCGCAATTCATGCGATGGCCAATGGTAAAGCAGCTGGGAAAGATGGCATCCCGCCAGAATTGTTGAAAGCCGACTCAAGCCTCATAGCAGATGCGCTTCAGCCAATCCTAGAAATAGCATGGAACACCTGTACCTTTCCGGAGGATTGGACGGAAGGTATCATAGTCAAAATACCAAAAAAGGGGGACCTAACAATATGCGACAACTGGAGAGGTATCTGTTTATTATCTACTGTGGGCAAAATTTTGTCCCATATATTACTATCTAGGATAAGTGAGGCAGTTGATCGAACGCTTAGGAGGCAGCAGGCCGGATTCAGCAAGGGCCGCCCCTGTATTGATCATATTAACACCTTGAGAATAATAGTGGAGCAGTCTACTGAATTCCGATCCCCCCTTTACCTTGCTTTCGTAGATTATGAGAAAGCGTTCGACTCGGTAAATAGGAGCTTTATATGGCAGGCACTACGGCGACGTGGATTGCCTGATAAAATAATAGAATTGATAAAAGCCCTATATAACAATTCCAAATGCAGAGTTCTCCATAATGGAAAATTATCCGACAGCTTCGAGGTGAGCTCAGGAGTACGACAAGGATGCCTACTTTCGCCTTTACTATTTCTTATAGTAATAAATGACATCCTTGTCGGCGCTCTAGATAATCGAACAGGCGGCATACAATGGGGTTTGGTAGACCGCCTTAAGGACCTCGACTACGCCGATGATATCTGTTTGCTGGCCCACAGACACCAGGACCTCAAAAACATGTTGAACAATTTGGCAACAGAAAGTAGTCCAGGAGGCTTAAGGCTAAATCCGACTAAAACTAAAGAAATGCGGATAAATGCAAACACCATTGAACGGACAGCGCTGAATAACCGTGACGTGGAACTGGTAAATAAATTCTGCTACCTCGGTAGTGTTATTACCGAAAATGGTGGGGCAGAAGAAGACGTAAGTTCCAGAATAAACAAAGCACGAGGCGCATATGCATGCCTGTTCCGCATATGGAGATCAACGGAGATCTCAATTAACACCAAATTGCGGCTGTTCAACTCCAACGTTACAGCACCCAATTCATCACAGGGCGCCTACAAGTCTTCATCAACAGATGCCTTCGTCGTATCCTAAAAATCCGCTGGCAAGATAGAATTTCAAACGAAGAACTTTGGCGCCGTGCCGGCCAAGAAAGGATAGACGACCAAATCAGGCGAAGGAAATGGAATTGGGTTGGCCACACCTTGCGACGCGAAAACGAAAACCTAGCCAAACAGGCCCTTGACTGGAATCCGCAAGGTTCCCGTCGAGTAGGAAGACCTAGAACAACGTGGAGGAGAACCCTACTAGAAGAAGCCGCAACAACTGGGAGATCCTGGTCGGAGCTGAGAGCTGTCGCGCAAAACAGAGTCCGCTGGAGGGCAACTGTTTCCGCCCTATGTCCCATGAGGGATTAAAGGAGTTTAAAGAAGAAGAAGAAGAATCATATTTTAGACCTAGGCCCTGAGAGTAGTAGTTATTAGTAGAAAGAGCGATTCCTAAGGTTGATTTTTTCATATTAAAAAAAGGTTATGTATCAGTCCTGGCCTTTGAATAGAGAAGATAAGGAACCGAAAATAGCGTACATGTACACGGATTTGAGGGAAGCACTTGGGATCAAGAAATTTTCTCTCTAATTCTCCCCTTTTACTTTAACCACAACAACAAAATACATTGACTTTAACCACAACAACAAAATACATTGTCTAACCTGAACGGAGGCGTAGTGAAATTTGTTCAGGTTTTGCGAAGGGTCTGCTTCAAACATTTAGCCAAGTGAAGCGTTCTCACCGAGATGGTTGCTGAGAAACGATATCTCTCCCGGTTTTTGAATAAATATAACACAGCCACTGTCCGGGTTAGACACAAATACGTAAAGAATGCTATGCATTAGTGTTGCCAATATGCTTCCCCGTGTTTAATAAATTGCACTTCCTCGTCTTCTCTATTCATAGTCCGGGCGCTGGAGCATTTCCAGTGGTTTTGGCGTGATGTAACGGACTTTTTTGGTGGAATCGGTCAGAAATGATATCCTCAACAATATTTAGGGGGTGCGCAAGCATGAAACTCCCAGGAAAACTTTTGGTAGCCCAAAAACTGAAAAGTTCACTAAAAATTCCCTGTTTTTTGGCCTTTCTTGTTAAATATCTCTTAACGAAGGCTTCTTAGCGAAAAATTTGTTGAGCATGTTTTGTTCGTTATTGGATTTGCTAAAACTTACCCTAAGGTGGATTTTTGAAATTTGAATTTTTGCATTGCAAAATAGCCGAAACCCGCGAAAACAAGTACCTCACTTTAAAGTTAACACAAGGAAAGGAGAGACCATTATCTTCCAATTTAATTTTGGAATTAGATAGTTAAAGGCATGATTAACTTATATCCAAAACCCGATCACGGTCGGTCAAATAGTTTTTGCATAATGAATTTTGCAATTAAGTGAATTTAAAAAGTTAAATTTGTTACTGCGCCAAAAGAAAAACTCCCATGCTGGTCCTGATTTTTTTACGTATGCTCTAAGACTCTCTTTACGATATCCAATCATTAAAATTCCGGTTTTTAATTTTTTTTTATGGTTTTTAATTTTTTTAGGTTTTTTGGCAAAAAACGCAACTAAGGCGTTTTTTCCACAAAAATTGCTAACTCGGCGACGCCAGGAATGCTAGGCGCGTTTCAAATTCGCTCGAAAAAAGACTCAGTTTCTATTGAACACAACTTTGAATAAAATATTGTTAAACATAATTTCTTAAACAAATTAGAAAAATTACCGAATTTTGTTTGAATTTTTTTGTTGTTACTAGCTCGGACGCGGTGCGGCTCGCTGCACGGAACGTTAAAACATTTAAAATTAATCCAAAACTTCAAAATTAAAATCTTCATAACTAGTGAACAAGACAAAACCAATAGTCTTGGCCTTAGTCTTGCGAGCACGGCTAAACCTTGGTCTTGGTCTTGCGAGCATAGCTAAGTGTTAGTCTTATTCTTGGTTTTGCTTAATGTACAACCGAAGACAAGACTTCAAGACCAATATAGAGGTAGTGAAGAGCTTTAAATACCTAGGAACAATAGTGTCGTCAACAAACGAAGAGCTTAAGACACATTATTGGACCATTAAACGTAAACGGTATGTGGAAAATCAGATACAATGACGAACTGTACCAAATCTACAAAGAAATAGACATCGTCAACTAAATCAAAATAAATAGACTACGACGGGCAGGACGCGAATGCAGGAAATCAGACCAGTGAAGAAAATATATAAGGGAATCATAATCGGTGACAGCAGGATGGCCGAGGAAAAGCTGCCGTAGATACAGACGCTGAACACCTGTTGGGCGTACGAAATTGGAGGACTCTAACCAGTGAGCGAGAAGCTTGGAGGAGAAAACTGAATGACCTATTTGTACATCACTATTCTTAACTATTAACGAAAAACCAACTATTCCTTAAAAATTTGGGAACATTAGATTAAAAATGCATTTATTTGAAGTGTGCTGTGTATTCTGTTAAAGCCATGAACGTTAAAACATTTACAATTATTGCAAATAGCGGGACTCAGCACTCGAAATTCGAGGGCAATTTTCAAATTTCAAATTTTTTATAGTTGGAAAAAGCAATGCCAAAAAACCAACTTTTATTACCTTTTAATGTCGCATATTGCAAAATTGTGCTCATATATGGGAATTAAATATAACAGAGGCCATACATAAAAATTAATTTTGAGCGTTCTATTGTGCCGTGTATAAATAAAATTGTGATTTTGCACTCAGAACTCAGGGCTGCACGGTGAATTTTTCGATTACCATGCAGGCCGTTATATGTACAAATCATTAAAGAATTCTTGGGTTACAAGAGTAACCCCTCGCTAGTTTTCCCGCTGAAGTTACTCGCGATGAAAGAATACCAGTGTAAATTAACTTGAAGAACCGGCTCTGCTGCTGCTGAATGAATATTAGGGCCCTATTGTGGAACGAGTCGATCCGACGACTTTGAGTCGATGTTAAATTTTCATACTGAGAAAGTCGATTTTTATCGATAAAAACATAAATGAGGAGCGTCGGAACGAAAACCGATATATACCATTTACCACATTTTTCACAAATTAAAAAAAAGCTTGTAAATTTTTTAATGTTACAAAAGTGGAAAATTATAGAATGTCAATTTGCAGTAAAAGTGACATCGATTGGTGTGTGAAGCTTGAAGGAGGGTAGATACTTAATTTAGCGAGATACTTGGCGGACAAGTTTGGATATATCGGTTTTTGACGCGATCATTTGGATATATCGTTTTTTTTTAGCATTTTTATGGGAAAAATATCTCTTTTCTCAGCAATTAATTAACCGATTTTAATGATTTTAAGTGCGTTGGAAAGAGGACACCCCAACGCAACTTTTGGTACAATATGCACCAGGGCTCCCGTGGAGGGGCCCCAATGCACTTTTCTGCATCGAGGTGCACTAAGTGCATTATGTTATACTAATATTAAATTAAGGTGAATGAATGTATTCTTCCCGTGTAGAGGAGAAATTTACGAAAATTTTGAGCCATCAACCACCCCCCTAACATGTATGGGGGGGGAGATATGATTTTTTTTTGCATAAACATGCAGTTTTGTGCAGCGGTGTACTCAAATTAGTAATTAATTAACCAATTTTAATGATTTTGACTTTGTTGGAAAGAGGACACTCCAACGCAACTTTTGGTACAATATGGAGCACCAGGGCTCCCCTGGAGGGGCCCCAATCACGTGAGGGTAAGGCGAAGTATTTACGAAGAGCGTTCAGATATTTTTTGGGAATCGATTTAATAAAAGAATAGAAAAATAGATTAAGCTTCTTTGTAAACGTGTACCTAATCGGAATTTGAACCAACCATTGTTGAATTGTGTAAAACTTAATAAGAATTATCGGTTTTTAATCCAACAACAAGAACCTGTTGAATTTAAAAATTTATTTGTCGGGTTTTGATCTGACCACAGTATTTTGATATTTTTTTTTAAGATGGATGTAACTGTTTTTTAATTGATTTCTGATCAAGTACGATAAAATATTGTACGCCGAAATTATGCAAAATGTCCAAGTCCGAAATAAATTTTGATTTTATATATTTCTCTTTTTTTTACAACCAAAAACGGTTTCCGCACATCCACTAAAAATCAGTATAATAGGAAATGATCGAACGAAATATTTAATAAAATTCAAAGAAAAAAATCGATTTTTTTTAATGTTTTTATAATTATTTATTTTCTAATACAACTTCTCGAGTTTATGGCCGAAAGACGAATGACAATTTTTACGAAAAACGGTAAAAAAAAGCAAGTAGATATTCGAAAACCAATTGTCATGCATTGATCAATTTAACTACTGCTCCATCTACACTTGAGAACAATTAATTACTAAAAGCTATAAATTAGAGTTGCCAGTTCAATACATGTGTTTTAGAATGTAAAAGGTAAACAATGTCATAAAAGGAACGTTAGTGAATAAATTAAATTTAATTCAAATTTCTTCCAGATCTCAGTCACCAGCCATTCAGCCTGCAGAATTCTTCAGATAAGTGATGTGCAAAGTGACTATAAATTCTTTGTTGAAATATTTTTTTTTCTTTTTCAGAAGACGATCGTGAACAATTTCTTTCCTTAAGGGTGTATAATTAAACATTTTGTAACAGAAAAAAATGAAAAAAAAAAATGTCCAAAATGCGACATATCGGTTTTTGTTCCGACGCTCCTCAAATATGAGTCGATTACATTTTTGATGTCGACTTAACAATTGTGTAATCGACTCATATTAATTCTTTTATCGACTAATTTCGACAAAAATCGACTTTCGCAGAAAGAAATTTTAACATCGACTCAAAGTCGTCAAATTGACGATATCCACAATAGGCCCCTTAGTCTAGAAACTCACAATGACATCCTTTGTATTGTACAATTGTATCATACCAACACCACGCTCTAAGCAACTACTCGGCCTCTACTAGTCTGAACAAAATTTGTCCATATCGATTCATCCAGTAAAATTAAGCCTTTTTGATTCGCTACCCAAATATAAAAAAATCAGCTAAATTGGTGCAATAGAAACTGAGTCCTTTTTCGAGCGAATTTGAAACGAGCCTAGCATTTCTGGCGTCGCCGAGTTAGCAATTTTTCTGGAAAAAACGCCTTAGTTGCAGTTTTTTGCCAAAAATCTTAAAAAAATTAAAAACCATAAAAAAAATTTAAAAACCGGAATTTTAATGATTGGATATTGTAAAGAGAGTCTTAGAGCATACGTAAAAAAATCAGGACCAGCATGGGAGTTTTTCTTTTGGCGCAGTAACAAATTTAACTTTTTAAATTCACTTAATTGCAAAATTCATTATGCAAAAACTATTTGACCGACCGTGATCGGGTTTTGGATATAAGTTAATCATGCCTTTAACTATCTAATTCCAAAATTAAATTGGAAGATAATGGTCTCTCCTTTCCTTGTGTTAACTTTAAAGTGAGGTACTTGTTTTCGCGGGTTTCGGCTATTTTGCAATGCAAAAATTCAAATTTCAAAAATCCACCTTAGGGTAAGTTTTAGCAAATCCAATAACGAACAAAACATGCTCAACAAATTTTTCGCTAAGAAGCCTTCGTTAAGAGATATTTAACAAGAAAGGTCAAAAAGCAGGGAATTTTTAGTGAACTTTTCAGTTTTTGGGCTACCAAAAGTTTTCCTGGGAGTTTCATGCTTGCGCACCCCCTAAATATTGTTGAGGATATCATTTCTGACCGATTCCACCAAAAAAGTCCGTTACATCGCGCCAAAACCAAAAGTTATAGCTTTCACTGCTCTAGCGCCTGGACTATCAAAGGTCCTGGCCGTGTAGGTGTAGCCTGTGACCTCAGAATTTAAATGCGTCACGAATGATGCCACCAATTAACTTGACTGTTGTAAATAATATTTCCCCAAAATATGCACCGCATAATGACCACCTTATATGTTGGCCGAACGGAAAAATCATGTAAAATTAGCGTGGCATTCAAAGAGTTAAATAGAAATGAACTGAAACAGTTTTTCGAAATTTGACTATTGTAAATATTGCCGTTTTATTGCGTGATTCCAAATATTTTTTGCTATGTACAATGTGATCTCGAGGAAAATTGGGTCTTAGGTACTTTTTTGGGTGTCTTATTTATTTTTCGAGATATAAATAACGCAAAAACTCAATTTTTGAATTTGTTTTCGAAATTGCGAAGTTAGCATACACTTTAGAGCCGCAAAGATGTTTTTATCGTGTTCTACACCCAAAAAAGACCCAATTTTCAGCAATATCACATTTTGTGATGGCTGTCAGTCTAAATTTGACTCTGACAACTGGACTATCAATGGTAATCGTCATCAATGAATCGATGACTTAAGATGTCGCCAAGAAGCTTTCTCTTTCACGTTCGCTGGTATTTCATGTGTTGTGATTTTTTAAGGTCTGCACAATTTTATAAATTTCAGGAATACTTGAGAGGTTGGGACAAAATTACCTCTACATAGCAAAAATTTCACCAAACATTATAGGATGTGATCTCTTTTCACAATTTTTTGGGTAACAATTCTTTCCGACTGGTCTTATCAGCATCTGAAGATTTCAAAAAGGATGGAATCTTACTTAAACCTCATTTAAATCTCAACTCTGGTAAAGTATCGGATGATCTCTGTACTTAGGAGTCAAAAAAAATATTTTCCTCGAATTATATAAGACAACAGCGGCGCATCTTCAAAGACCTTGGCTTAGGGTAATTACCTGGAGTTATTCTTCTACATTGTTAAAAAAAATTGGACATAAGCCCTTCAATAGAAGTTACTTATTTTCCCTTTTTGACTTTTGTTAGAAGTTGGTAATATGTAAAAAGTATTCGGCAGACGGCATTTGAAACTAAAATGTTTAAGGTGTTTTGGAGCGGAAGAGTTTCTTTAGGCTAATTTTTGTTTTTTAACTTACCTTTGTTCAGAAAAGTAAATTATTTTTGTAGTAGTCATTCATAATTGCAAATTAACTTATTTCACAGCTTGCATTTATATTAATAATAAAAACGAGCAAATTTGATCCAACAAGTTCAAATACTCATCTATGTATTTTACTACCTTCTATTAATGTTTAAAATGAATTATTTTTCTTCATGTCACATAATAAGAGTTGCTTTTTTCAACAACATTCCTGCTTAATTTTGTTGGAACATGTAATGGAATGTAATTTTGTGGAACATGGGAGATTAGTATCCTCATTACTTTATTTATATGAACGACTCAAAGTAGATCTTCTTTGATTTTCCGACGGTTCTATCATAGAGTGCAATGTCTGGCAGAAGAATGAAATATTCCAAAAGCCATCTAATATGCAGTGCTAATACTGTAACAAATGCTGATCGATAAGAAATAGTAATACGTTTCCTTACTATACTTATCCATCCATCCATCCAATGGCGCTACAGCTTGTCGCTGTAGTCTCCTCCACCATATTCACTCCTTTCTTGTTGGGCCATTATTCTCCTCAAACCTGTTAACTTGTTCCTCTACATTGTTGCCAGATCATTAGTCTGACTGCCCTACAAATAGCTATATATTCCACCAAATCTTGTTACTTCTCCCCTAAAAGTTTTGAAACTTATACTTACTAATTCATATGAGTTGGTAGGGCTAATTGAATTTCTTCTGCATGTTTCCAAATAATAAGTCACTTTATTCAAAGCCGCGTGTGTTGACGTCATCCTTAACTTATTTTTCAGATATTTGCTTTATTAAACATTTTATAAACCACAGACGTCATAGTTAAGGATACGGAATCGGTACTCGATTCTTTATGAGTATTTGGTTTTCAATTCTTCTCATATCAGTACTCGATACTTTTTACCGAGTACTTTTACTCATATCAGGACTTATATAGTAGAATCAAGTACCGAGTCAGAATTCAAGCTAGCCGCAAGTCTTTCTCAGGCGTGAATATTTTGCTATTAAGGGTTTACACATAATAAGTATTTTTCTGCCTCCATTAAGGGCCTTAAACATCCCTAAACTCTTCTTAATTGAGGCAGAAAAATAAGTCCCAAACGCAACTTTTATAGTATAGAAATTTGTATACTTTTCTATCTGTTGCACGAAAGTGAATTCCATACAGAGAAAATGCATACAAACTTCTATGCGATAAAAGAGCTCCAGTTTGCGTTTTGGAATATAAACGGCCTTTTATAGATTTGAATTTATATTCCATACCAAGTAAAAATGCAACTCCCCATTCTTAGCCTGAATCAGGAACGCACAACGTCAAAATGCCTGCATGGCACCCGAAACCTTAGATTAACCTTACGGTACGCCTTACTTCAAGACTCGCCCGTTCTTAGCCTGCAACAGGCACGGGAGCATCGAAACACTTGCATGGCATCCGCAACAAGCACAGTACGCCGGAGTAAAACCTCTACTTCTCTACAGGCATGGACAGGATAGTCCAAAAGAAGCACGGTACACTCACAGTATTTTATACTAAAAGGAGAAAATTGTGGCTTTAAAAAATAAAGGGTGCCATTGGTCGTAAGTCAAGCAGCATTGGACGTGGTAGGTACTTAGTTGGGGTACCGCTTGATAAAGCGTTACTCGCGTTTGGAATAGTTAATTACGAATACATTCATATCTGTAACAAAGGCGTGCGGACCTCTGGCGCATTTATATAACTTCTTGCAATTAGCGGGAGCGTGCATACCCCCGTGTGGCAGGCGCATTTGTTCATTATGCGTACTTTTATTGAGATGTGAGCTACATAAGAATTTGCAATCTGTCGCAGCCGAAAATCCAACAATGCATACGCTAAGGTATTCGCAGAAATCTCAAAAGTTAACTCATCGATTCTCAAGGAATCGAGTACTTTTGAACGAGTAAAAAGAGAACCCATTAAGTAATTTCCTTTCGATTCTACTCATGAATATTTAATCGAGCACCCTCCACCGATTCCGTATCGCTAGTCCAAGTCATAGTATGTCTCTTGAGAGTAGTCATTAGATCCTCCATTAGAATAGGCCGGCTCATTAAAATGTCAAATCTAGTGATCAGTTTCAAGAGATACACACTGTATATAGCGTCAATACTTTGATCGAGAATTTCGACAACAAAATCCCTTTTGTCAACAGAAGAAGAAGAAAAGAATTTCACCGACAACAAAGCGGCTGCAAGATTGTAGCTAACGAAAACGTTATGCACTTGGCCTTTATATGACAGCCTTCTTTTTTGGCTTTGATGTTTTTACAGCTCCAGTACTTGTTCATTTAAATCTTTTTATCTAATTTGGCACCCGTATTCTACGGCCTTCATATGCCTCTTAAAAATCCATGCGGCCGGTGTTCGCCCGTTCCAAGGCCTTCTTTTAATTTTACTCGGGCAAACGAAACCAGATTTGGATCCTAATAGCGAATCTTTCAATGACGTTACTAGAATCTATTTTAAGACTACATAGCTATATATGACAAGAACCTGTGATAAAAATAATAGCTTGAAAAAGGCGCTCTAAATTTTTTATATGTATATATGTAGTACCTTCATAGGAGACTGGTTTGATTATAACCACAATTCAAAATTTCAGGACAATTACAAAATCTTTTTTAAATAAAACTGGTCGAACATTTGAATTGTACCATAAACAAAATGAAAACAAAAACTATTTCTTATTTTCAGTTCACTAAAATAATTAGGAAACAAAAACGAAGAGATGTATATCAAATTCAATGATCGTGGCTAAGGGTTGGTAAGACATTGGTTGGTAAGAAAGACTATCATGATTTAAGAAAAATGTATGGTGTTCGTGAAGGTTATCAATTTGCTGAAGTTTTATCATTATGCCGCCACTGTTTCTGCCCAATTTGGCCATCGGCTGGACATCCATATATTGTAGATCAATCGCCAGATTTTAAGCAACGTTTAGAAGAGGCTGGTGGGCAACTTGAAGTATCACAGCCAGTACCACCAGCACAATTTTTGAAATTTTTGTCATTGTAATGAAAAATGCGGTTTATTTAAAAAAAAAATGAAATGAAACAAGGTATGTTATAATCCTGAATTTTTTTGCGATTATTATTATTATTACTACTACTATTATCATTAATGTATTTTGGTTCTTATGATATTATTGTTTATAAGCTATACTTTTTATCACGTATATCCGGCCCGCATTGATATTTTGTTTATGTTTTTATTTTACAAATTTTTAGTTTTAAGATACTCAATTTTTTTATAGGAGTAGTATAAAAGGCTTTTAATAGGGCATCGGTTTTAAAACAGTATTTCAACAGTATTTTTGGACATTTTGTGTTATGCCTCTTTTAATGGTATCAAAATATTCTATTACCATGCTAAATATTCATGCCGTCATGGCATGGAGACTCTTCTTGGGTTATTTTGTTTTTTTAGTTAAACATCTATGGTCATTTTATAGCAAAGCGAAAATAAAGTTATTAAATTGAAGAAATTCCTTGCACGAATTGTCATTCATATAATAGTGCATAAAATTGTTGGAATTGTGCTACTATCTATTTCTAGAGCAAGCTAAATTAACATCACCGTTATTAACATAAAATGTCCTGAAATATATTCTTTTTATCCGAAAATATGTTATAATGAGAAGGATTTGCTGGCTTTAAATAGCATTCTATTACAATATATCAATGCAGTATATTGCATCATCAAATTCCGTTGCTGAAATTGTGACTATCAGAATCACTACAATTGAAATGGTCGAAGCAATCATTCGAAACAGGAAACAAGTATCAAATTACATTGAAATTCTTTAATTTCTCTATAGCGAGGTAATCCATCTGGTTCTTAGTTAGTCTTTGTGTTAGCATGGAAAAAGAAAATAGTAGAGTGATGCCAACAAGCCCAAAGTTATCATGAGCCCAAGGTAGGACAATACATTTTGCTTTGACACCAGCTCCAATCGAATGCTTTATTATTATATCATTAGGGGGGTAACGCATATAGTAAGCACGAAAGTTAGTTAAGAAAGATCGGACCGGAGTGGAACTCAAAAACTCTGATAAACGTTCTTATTCTAAGCCTTCAAAGCAGGACATTAATTGAGAACATGGCCCCTATGAGTCGTCATGACACGACAAGTCGTTTGAGTTAGAGTTGGGGGCCTCGGTAGTCTAGGGGTAAGGCGCCTGACTACTATCCCAGAGGTCCCAGGTTCGAAACCCGGCCAGCCCCACGGTCCTTCGCCTTTTGTACTTTCCCACCCACATAGCTTCCCTTCTTTCTTCTCCCCTCTTTACATTCCAAATTCCTCCTATCATAACCTTCCCTAGTCCTTCCCCGTTCCACCAAGCTCATGTCATCGGTTGGTTGATGAGATTCTCAGAGAGTCTCAGGAGGCATAACACTCCAGTGAGTTGTTTCTCGATGCCCCGATGTCAGAGTCGCGAAATGGTTGGGAGTAGGCGGAATAAAATATCTCGGCTAGGTTGTGGCAGCTCCTTCTCTCTTTCTTCTCTCTATCTTCCGACTAGAGCTGCTTACACTCTATACGAAAAAAATAGATTGTCGAATAGTACAAAGGGGCTTTCCCTAAGCCTCTAGTCTATCACATAAAAAAACTAGTTGGGATGTGGGTTTGACCCCTTCGGTCCACACCACTAACTTCCCAGTATGACGAATGAAGATGGAATAAAATGACTTCTTACAAAATAGTTATACCTTTAGCACTAGTGGAAAATTGGCTAGTATCAGAACTGATGACAAAGCAATCCCGAGAGAAGCTAGTTCAAATAACTATAATAGTAGTAAATCCACAAGATTTTTCTAGAAAATTTGTTTATCCTGAGCATTAGCAAACAAACATTTTCTCCGTATTTCGTTCGCTGCACTAAAGCGGGTGTTCAATTCGTATTGAGCGGGCTGAAGCGCCATTGACAAACTGAGAAGCGAATGACTTCATTTGGAAATTCCAAAGCTTTCCGGAGATATTAGCAAAACTGTGACAAGTGATGTTTTGTTCGAAGGCTATCGCTGTGCAGACCCCAAAAAAGATCACTTCGTTTAGAACGGGTCTCATTCCATTGAGTTTATTAGATATTAGCAAAACTTGTCAATTTAAGGTCTTTCTGACAATTAGACGAAGTTTTTCTATTTAAACAAAAAAGGCCCGACCGAATATTATGAAATTTTTTTCAGAGCATTTCTTCGTTAATATTCTTTTTTCGGCACCTCAATGAAGTCGATATAGTTTTTAGTTTGGGCAGTATCGTCCAGGTACAAAAAACATAAACTTCGTTTAAACAAAAAAAAACGGTTCGACCGAATGTTATGAAAATCTTTTTAGATCATATTTTGGTTAATACTCTTCGAACGGCACGTCAACTAAGTCGATATCTTTTATAGTTCGCGCGATATCGTGCAGGTAAAAAAATCATTTATGTCATTTAAACCAAAAAACCGCTCGACTGAATATAATAAAAACCTTTTCAGATTATATTGTCGCTAATACGCTTCGAACGGCACCTCATGTAAGTCAATATCTTTCGTGGTTCGGGCGATATCGTGCAGGTACAAAAATCACTTACGCCGCTTAAACAAAAAAAAACGGCTCGACCGAATTTTATGAAAATCTTTTCAGATCATATTTCGGTTAATACGCTTCGAACGACACCTCAACGAAGTCGATATCTTTTTTGGTTCCCGCGATATCGTGCAGGAAAAAATGACCACATCCGTACGCACACACACACACATACTTCCTCCCAATTTTTTGCTTAAAATGCTCCTGGGACCTTGAAAGATGAAAATACGTCGAAATTTTCGATTTCGATGTTCGGTCCGATTACAATAACATCCTATACTGGGAAGTTAAAAAAAAGAGAAGTCGAAAAACCCTACGAGTGAAATGGTTATTAAGACTAAATGATCAGGTCTGGCTGAATAATATGGAAAGATTGAGGAATCAACTAGTCGAAGTATTTTTCAAAGAACTGGAAACTGTAAAATTCAGTAACGTAAGTAGTTTATCTATCACCACAGAAAAGTCTAACATTTGTCAGAGCTTAATCAGATAAAAAAATTATCCTATAAGTCTGCACGAAATATTTGCCGTTGCCATTCTCAATAAGTTGCCACCAAATAATAAGTCGAGGACTTGTCAACTTACCACATAGAAAATACTCAAGCTCATCGCCATAATGATTCTATACGAAGAGCGTTGCTGTCAATTTTATAGCTCACTAGTTCAAACACTTTCCCTTCACCATGGGTGGATACTTGACGAAATGCCCAACCCCTAAGCTGGAATCACAGAATTTTTGCGCTAATCCACCCCATGTAGCTGGGATGCAACCTTTGTGATGCAATAAAACTCAAGTGTTCTCAAACACTTAATATCCCTCGCCCTTGATAGCATCGAGTTTGCCGAATGGGCAAATGTCGTCAGCCGCGAGGATCCTTCTGACTCCTCGTCAATCCCTTAAGGGGGAAGACACCGGCGAATGCGGTGCTTTTGCAAAGCAAAAAGCTGAGACTTATTGAACTGCACCCCAATTTTCCGGCAATTTTAAAAGGGGGTTTTCCTCAGTTTTGGTCGCTTAGCGTGTGTTTGTCAAACAGATTATAGAGGAGGACATCGGGAAGCCGTTTACGTAATTACACAGGAGGTCACTGAAATTGCGTAACGGAGGGTTGTTCTTGTCAGTTGTCACAGCGGAAAATGCAGTTGGTGACACAGCTAGCATGAGGCGCTGAAGCGAACATATGCAAGTTTACTGTCAACTTAAGAGGAATTAGTTGCGGGAATGATGCAAATTTGATTTGTTTCAGGCTGACAGATATTTGCTTTAGTCGGGAAGGGATAAAGGAATAAAAAAATCGTTGGGAAAGTAGTTTATTGCTTAAGAACTTTATTAAAACACCCTCTTTATTGACCGTAAATGTTCTGAAAGCAATTTTGTCTAGAGTTTGTAAATATTTGCTTGATTTAAGCTAGAAGAAACACTGTTTTCATTTAATGCAATTCAATTTAAATCCTAAACTTCAATTGTGTTTGCATAGGTGGAATACTGTGGCGAAAATGTTTCAAAAAACAATAAAAATGTACTTAACGAAGGTCGTACTGAATATTATTATTAAAAAATATTTAACATTCTCGTCGAATACATAATTTTTGAACATGCAAACACTCTGTCGAGCAATATCTCAAACCATAAAATTCTAAACTCAAATGTTCCAGTTGATAGCACTTCACTTCAAGTTCAATTAAATGTTAAAACACCTTAGCATGAGCTTACTTATAATGGATATTATTGCTTAATTTACTACATACCGATCTTGCTATCGTAAAAATTCATTTGTATATCCAACCATCGTTATGAACAAATAAGTTCTGGTCACGAAAACTTACGGAGTTTTATACTAATAAACCCACATAAGATAGCAAACTGAATATATCATAATTAAAACGGGCTGTATACTATATCAGTTTAGGGAGTTAAATATAAAAGTAAAAAAATAATATATAGTAATAAGCCCTCAATAAATCACCACTAAATAACCCAGATCAAAAATAACAAAACAAAATTTGGCAGTTAAATTAGTAAAGGAAAATATAGAAGTATGTACATACATATACTGTGTACATCCGATAGTATTATATACTCGATCAATTGCCTGGTCAAATATAGAATGGTATCACAGACCAGAAAAATATTAAATGTCCGGATGCAAGATGTAGCTGATATTTTGACCTACGTTCTTTTTAAAGTAATCCAGATCAGATCAATAACTTTCACGTAAGCCCACAGCAACTTGATCCAGGCAAATTTAGATCAAAATCTATGCCTACCATATAAAGACGCAATTCATTGGACAATCCAAATCTTTAGTTTTGGGTGTTGCCAACTTTTAATTATGTATTTATTTGGAAAAATTGTTGGTGACATTTGCCCATTTATTGGAAGTTGCGTTTTGTTAATTTTGAAATTCATTAAGTATTTTTATAAATTGCTTTCCGGAGTAAAAATAAAAAATGAACTTATAGCGGGCGAACACCGGCCATTTTGCTTTTTAAGGGGGATATGATGGCCGTAGAGTTTTTAACGATTTAAATGGCCAAGGACTCAGCTGTACACGCGGGCATTCCACGGCAAAGAGCCACAAAAGAATCCACCAAATGTATCGAAACCAAACAATCGAAAAAGAATAAAACATTTAATTGCGGTGTTGATAAAAATTTTGAAATGTTCGAATTGATAGATTTTTTCTCGATAAATTCGCGAAAATCACACTTACCTCCAAAATGATTTCTTTGTTGAGTACATAGTTAAATTGCGTCAATTTAACTTATAGTTTTACTCGGTGTCGGCCTTCAATATAAAGCAGGTTAGGGATGGGAACTTATAGAAAATTCTTTACTTCTGTAAAGATGCCTCCTGGTCCAACCAATGCCACGAATTTAATTTTCTGCGGTTGCAAAAAAGATTGCGTAATTCTGCAATCTTGCGTGTAAAAATTGTGCAGGCTGCAATTGCTATAATGTTGAAAATTATTTAGAAAAAATAAATGGTTAAAAAATTTTTTTAAAAAAAATTCTTTTCATTAACTAAAAAATGTACTGAAAAGTAAAAAATAAAAAATATTTTAAAGAAAGCGTGAAATTTCAATTTTAATGAAAAAGTTAATTAAAAGAATGGCGCATTTTTCATCAAAAATTGAAAATATAACTGTAAATCGCGTGAGATTTACAATAACCCTCAATTTTTTGCTTTGTTAATTTCAAATTCTAACAAAATTTTTTGATGAAAAATGCGCCATTCTTTTAATTAACTTTTTCATTAAAATTGAAATTTCACGCTTTCTATAAAATATTTTTTATTTTTTACTTTTCAGTACATTTTTTAGTTAATGAAAAGAATTTTTTTTTAAAAATTTTTTTAACCATTTATTTTATTTTCTACTTTTTAGTTTATTATATGTATTCCGCCATTTTATGATGGCAATTCTATTAGATTTAAAATTACGTCACACAGTTTACTGTATTCATTTGATACCCATGTCGTGGGCTCGGTGGAACATAATTGCAAAAACGGCCGCCATCTCGGAACCGTCTTCTTGATTTTTTTACAAAAAGGTCAGATTGCATTTAGTACTTATACATGATGAGTTGAACTCAAGTTGAACCCAAGTCTAACTACATGTAAACGGAAGTCGAGTTGGGTTAAGGTTGACTGAACTCGACTCAGCTCTGCTACCTGGGTTTAGTTGAAATTATGCATACGGACATGAGTTCAGTATTTGAGTAGTTGAATTTAGTTGACAGCAGCATCTCTGTGTTTGTTTGTGATTTTTTGTAACGTGTATTGCTTCTTTATTATCAACTCACCCTTAACTCAACTATTCATCTCATCATTCATACACATTAACCACCCGAACTACGAGTGTGTGCAAAATTGGAAGTTGATCGGTTATATTTTCTACTTTTTAGTCTATTATAAGCTTTCCGCAATTTAGTGTTGGCCGCCATTTTGAATTTGGAATGACGCCACATAGCTTATTGTGTTCTACCTGTCATATCCTTTCATTTGATACCCATGTCAGAGGGCCGCGGAGCACAATTTCAAAAATCGGGCGCCATTTTGGAACCGCCATCTTGATATTTTTACAAAATGGCCAGATTGCATTGTCATCCAAACTAAACGTGTATGCAAAATTTCAGCTCTATCCGAAACCGGGAAGTGGGTCAAATTTAACTTCCAAGATTTGACGACAAACAGTGTAAGTGTTGGCCGCCATTTTGAATTTGGAATGACGCCACATAGCTTATTGTGTTCTACCTGTCATATCCTTTCATTTGATACCCATGTCAGAGGGCCGCGGAGCACAATTTCAAAAATCGGGCGCCATTTTGGAACCGCCATCTTGATATTTTTACAAAATGGCCACATTGCATTGTCATCCAAACTAAACGTGTATGCAAAATTTCAGCTCTATCCGAAACCGGGAAGTGGGTCAAATTTAACTTCCAAGATTTGACGACAAACAGTGTAAGTTAAATAAAAGAATTTAAAAATAGCTACTATCGGCTGAATCTCAGTGCACAGAGATCTTCAATAACTAAAAATAAAAAACTTTTATACTTACTGCTCTTGTTAATTTCTCTTAGAACCAGTTTTGATTTTTTTAACAAAAAAAATATTTAAACATAATTATGAAGTATTTGAAGTTTTCAAAAATTATGTTTCAAACATTGTTAGAATCTACACCTTTCTTATAATATTTACATAAATAATTAAGTATAATACATTTCAATTCAGGTAAAAATGATGTAGTATAGGGGTCGGCAACGTGGTGCCCGCGAAGCAATTTTAAAGTGCCCGCCGTTTTAATATCTAAATTTCACAAAAAAAAATTCTATTTAATTAAAAAAAAATTAAGTGCAAACGTCATTTTCACAATTAAAATTGCACTTAAAGCCTTGTTAAAGGCAATAACACATGTGTGCTTGTTCCCTATTAGTGTTGAGGGAATTAGAGTGTCTGGAAAAAAAGCAAACTGAACTACTTTCTTTTTCCTTCGGATCCTTTCTTCTATATAACTTTTTTCCGCAGAATCTCTTTATCGCTATAAATATTTATTAATTTGATTACGTCTTCTTTAGTCCATGAGCCATCTATGAGCTTCTGACTACTGGATCATCTATTTCTTTAATGTTAATTAATCGCACCAGTAAAATGTTTAACTTTTGTCATTCTGGGTTTCTGGGAAATGGTGAAGTTGTTGGTGACATTGTCATTTTAGAAATTTGTTTAAATATTACCTCTCTCTATCTTTTCATACGATGCCCGCAGAACTCTCGCATTTCTGAAATATGCCCTCCTAGTAAAAAAGGTTGCCGACCCTGACTTAAGATAATTCCAGGAGACGACGTTGATACCGCCCACCCTGAGCACCAGGTACCTCGGAGACTATTGCTGTCGTCATATTTGTATTCTACCTTCGAGTAGAAAAACTAGACTCCTTTGTATCAATATTTATATAAAAGATATTTGACCTCGGAACTCAAAAACGTTTATAGCGATGTTGATGAAATAATCAAGGAATGGAACCACCCTTCATCGTTTTGAAATAAAACATGTACGTTCTACAGAAGTGTTCTGGGTTAAAGTTTTTGAAGAAGATATAAGCGTATTTTGTCGTTGTCATTTTCAAAAATCTCAGTTGATGAGACATTTTCCATTGCAAGATAAGCTACGCAATAAAATATCAATAATGACCTGCTCTGTGTTCTTTGAACCTTATTTGGGGGGCACTCTAGAAGGTAAATGTTGGTGCACGTAAAGAAATGGTACTACTACGTTCCTCCATACCACGACCCTCCCGATGAGCAGCCTTCTCTGGCGCATGACTTCGGACCTACATATGTATGGGAAAATTTTAAAGTAGTTGCGTGATTGTCTGAGGTTGGCCTCTTGAAAGGCAGCTAACCGAGATCTTCATTACAAGCTTTCACGAACTTGGTTTATGGAAACACGCCGCCTGTGGGTTTCTTCCAAAGTAGCGACATGTTCAGCCCATACCGAAAAAAGGTAACTTCAGCAATCCCTCCAACTACCGACCAATAGCAACTACTTACTTATATTCTCTCTAAAGCCATGGAGACGATAATCAACAAAAAGCTTACGGGATATCTAAAATCCAACCTGCTTTTAAACGACAGACAGTACGGCTTCCGTCAAAAAACATCCACTGGCGATCTTTTAATTTGCCTTACAGAACACCTCAACCGAATTTCGCATCTATTTGGTGAGTCTGATCTAGCTAGATATATTTTCAAGGCTTTTGATAGAGTATGGCACACAGCCCTGTTAGCAAACTCAGAGCTAGTGATGTTGACCAGCTTCTACAGAGCTAGATTGAGTTTTCTTTGTAGTATTGGATGGCGTCAAATCCAAACTGCACTACATTTTTCGGGAGTCCCCAGTGGTCAAATTTATCACCTGCTCTACTACATATCTTTATAAATGATGGTACCTTGCGTTACTCTTACAGCGTCGACAATCCAAGGCAGGAATGTGCCAGATCCTGTCTTGATGATGGCGAGCTAATGTCCAACTTTATAAATAAACACATTGAACTCATTCCAGATTGGGGAATCAAGAATCGTGTCGACAGCAACAGCACTCCGAAACGCACCTTGGTGTGGTTAGATAAAGTACAAAATAGGGCCCTCAAACTTATCGATGACGACGCCGTTTGCTCCACTATCGACCCCTGGAGCTGTCGTAGGACTGTAGCACAAACAAAATTATATCGCCACGCTCTCCTGCCTCCACGGCAATCCTATGCCCGCAACACCAGATTAACCCACTTACCTCATTCCCTTCGCTTGCAACTCCTCATTTCACGTACTCTACAAACTACTAATTGGTTTCTAAATAGAACAACACTACTGTGGAACAACCTTTTACAGTCAGTATTTCCGAACTCCTAGAACATCCAAGAGTTCAAACGCAGGGTTCACCGCCACCTTCGCCAACACCCTATTGAGCCCTCATAACCTTGACCTTCCCCTCCCGTACTAAGATTACTGCTACACATTGCACCATGACGTAATAAACGACATCACGGACTGGTAATACAAAGGGTGACTCCTAAGCTTAGAGTACCACATAAAAAAGTTACAAAACTACTGTCATCATGGAAATCCAAAGGCAGCCCCATAAGTTGCAAGAGACCATATCGAATAACGATGGATGTTCCATCTATAAAGCTTTGTAACAAATTATTTGAATTAAATCTAAAGTTTATTATTCAACATCGCCGAGAATTACATTTACTATATGCTACCTTCTTTTAGATATAAAAAATTTCAGTAGTGTGCTTTCTTGGTACTAGATTTATGATCTGCTGACCCTTCATGGACGATTTTAATGGGAAATATGTAGTTTACTGTCAATAATTTCACGCATGAACTCATTCGCGGCCTTCCTCAAGGATAGGATCATCAACGATTAACTAGTGATTTACATTTGCCGTGTCGTAATTTGTTAAAATTAAATTAAAGAAAAAAAAAGATCAAAAGAAAGTTTTTAAACTTCTGAAAGATCTACAACAGCTAAAAGTTGAAGGTCAAAAAAGAAAACGTGAAAGTGTGAACATTTCTAAGAAATCCACTATTACATAGCTCAGTGCAAATACCTCACCACCAAAAACACACCATTTCCCTTCCAATAAGTTTCGAGATCGATATTGGAAATTCTTTAGCGGCGCATGTGCACTGGGCAGGAACCAAATTCCTAAGCCATCATCGAATTAGCCACCGCCTACGATTGCAATGCTTCTTTTTCGCATGGTGCTGGATCGTGCCACCATAAAGCAAGGTTAGCAACCGGATCAACTCAGGTGGACACCACCGTGGACCGTCGTCGTACAGCCACCGGCGGCGGGCGTATTGCAATCGGCACACTAAATGGACGTCGTTAAGTAAAATTAATACAGGTTGATGTTTTCAATGTCAGATTAGATCAGATCGTGTTTGGTGTGCAACTCCTCTTGCACAGTAGCGAACCGATTGCCCATTAGGGACTGCAGTGCCAGCACCGGTCACTCTGCAGTGTGGCACTGCCCAAAGCGGTCTACTCGATTAAGCGCAAATTTGCCATGAAGCTGATTTGAACTGACCGATTCGTGATACTTAGCGTTACGGCTGTTATGTGCCGGATTGGCTCATTGTTTTCGGATTTTGTTGTTTGCATCTGTTGTCCAAAGTGAGCACTACCTGCCTAGATGGGTGGGAAGGAAATTAGGTCATTTTACGGGGAGAAAGAAAACATTTATCACAGAAGGCTGCTTTTTGCATAAACAAAACACTTTAGGTATTTACCAAAAGAAATCATCTGTTGCATTCGATGATGTTGGTAATTAAAGAGACGGAAACGATAATGGGATTTGCTTTTTTTTTCTTTTTTGCCCTTTTTGAAAGTTTTTTAATGTTTTATTGCTTTTAAAAGGGTACAAATTACGAACTTCTTGTGTGTTATTAGTTATGGATTGAACGAAATAAGTTTTGTTTTGCCTTTATTTATTAAAAAATTCTTCTTTAAACATAATCAAGAAAACTTAAAATTTAAAATCAATGAAATCCCAATTAAAAATTCTAAACAAAAATGATTTAAATTTATAATATAAACCATGAATATTATTCAATGATTGAAGTCTCAATTAAGCTACAAGATAGATTCCAACATCTGAATGCACTACTACTAGGATTCTTATTGGGGCACATCTTTAAGTCACTACGAGGATTCCTTTATATATGAGAAGGATTTCTCAACCATAATGCTACCGCATCCAGGGCAGACCCGATGCGCCAGCACTGGACACCAAGGATGTCGTTGAGGAGTGGGTTATTGACCGAAGGCCCAAATTAATCACACCGAAAATGAAAATTCTATTCGCCGCCTGGATGTACGTACAGGAAATCACGTCGGTCAACGATGCAACGAGTTCGTAAACGCAGATGATCAGTCAATGCAGTCAGCGCAACCATTTACGAATGTATGCTTTTGAGTAGTGGATGAAAATTTTCATTACCATTTCAATTTCGCAATACCAAACGATATCGACATAGAAGAAAGGCAATTATCGGAGTCCATTGTGGGGTTACAATGGAGTTGTATCCACCCGTCCGTAAACGGGCGTAGCCTTAGATCTCGTACCGCTGTCTGGACCACTTGGATTAGCGGAAACGAATGAAATGCGTCGATTTAAAGGAATAACGTTGTGTCTCTGACATGGAAGAAGCGGCGTTATCGACATTATCAAAAAATCGGATGGAGCTTTCTTCCACCAGCTGTACAACCACGATCCGCCACAAGGTCCAGCACCCGAACCACCGATTATCGAACAGCCGACGAATTAGTTTCTCGATACCGAACCGGCAATTATCGGGGTGTGATGGCAATAAAACCGGCAATGGGAACAGCTTGTGGAAAACTTTGGAAACCGAACACATGCTATTGAAAATCATCCAACTATTCAAAGCATCGTATATGGCCCAACGAGCAGCGTTCGTATTCGAAGCGGCTTATCGGAGAAATCCACCAGCAAAAGAAAGTGGCATCGACGGCGGACGTTCACAAGAATCAAGAATTGAACGATTTTTTTTTTTTTGTATGAAAAAACCAAGCTTAGGTGTAACCCTTTGTACTACCAGTCCGTCATGTCGTTCTGTTCATGGTGCAATGTCTAGTAGTAAGCTTGGTTTGAAGAATAGAGGAGAATAGGAAAGGTTAGAGGGGGTCTGGAGGGTGTAGAAGAAAATGACGATGGACCTCACGTTTGAACTCTAAGGTGTTGTACGAGTTCGGAAATACCGACTGCGGGAGATTATTCCACAGTCGAGTTGTTCTATTCATAAACGAACTTCTAAACCGTATTGTGCGTGAACGAGGGGGCTGTAGGGTATGGTGGTGAGCCGAGCGGGCTAGTCTTGTGTTGCGGGAAAAGTATTGCCGTGCAGGCAGGAGGTCCTGAATTTCGGTGGAACAGTCGCTATGTAATAGCGATAAAGTATGGAGAGGGCTGCTATATTCCTACGGTGGCTCAAGGTGTCTATGGAGGCGCGAAAGGGGCCATCACCAATGAGTTTGAGGGCACGATTTTGCACCTTGTCGAGACAAGCCAAGGTGGTTTTTGGGGCGCCTGCCCAGATATGCGAGTTGTATTCGAGGCGCGGCCGAATGTAGGATTTGTATATTGTAGCCAATGCGGCTGGCTGGAGGAGGAACTTGCATCTCTTGAGAAATCCAAGGCATTGGGAGGCTTGTTTGGCGATTTGGAATATGTGATCGTTCCATCGCAGATGCTCCGTTAAAGTTACCCCTAGGATGTTGAGAGTTGAGTCAGCCGTTAGATTCTCTCCATCCACCGAGACAGGAGGAAGGTCGGTACAATTTTTGTTGGAGATCTGACAGTGCTTCGTTTTTGAGGCATTGAATTCGACGCGGTTCATTTCGCCCCAATGAAGAATCGATTCGATATCCCGGTTGATCGAAGCCGACATCAGTTGACGGTGACAAGGTCTGGCACGTGCTTGTCTTATATTGTCGAAGGAGTAAGAGAAATTCAGAGTACCGTCATCAGCGAAGCAGTGAAGTGGGTTGGAGGGGATTGAGAGCAGATCATTAATGAAGATTAGAAAAAGTGCGGGTGAGAGAATTGACCCCTGGGGAACTCCGGCCGAAATGGCGTGGGGGTTGGATTCGACGCCATCCAATACTACCTTGATTGAACGGCCTGAAAGAAAGCTCTTAATCCAGTTCCTTAGAACTAAGTGTATACCAATAGCTTGGAGTTTATTCAACAGAGCTGGGTGCCATACTCTGTCAAAAGCCTTTGATATATCTAGAGCAACTAGGCTAGACTCACCAAAGCTGTGAATGCTTTGGTTGATACGCTCGGTTAAACACACAAGCAGATCGCCAGTAGACCGTTTAGATCTGAAGCCGTATTGCCTGTCGTGTATAATTTGGTTGGATTCTAGATATTTCATCAGCTTTTTATTGATTATTGTCTCCATGATTTTGGAGAGAACAGAAGTAATTGCTATTGGGCGGTAGTTTAAGGGGTCGCTGGCTTCACCTTTTTTTGGGATTGGCTGAACATGAGCTAGTTTCCAAGAGTCGGGATACACTCCGGAGAAGTAAGACAGGGCAAAAAGTTTGCGCAGAGGTTTAGCCAAAGGGGAGGCACATTTTTTAAGTACCATAGGGGGGATTTTGTCGGGACCAGTGGATTTATTGGCGTCGAGTTCTTTGAGACACCTAAACACCTCGCGAGTCCTGAAATGAACTCCGTCCATTGAGTGGGTGGTATTCTCGAGAGTGGGTGTGACATAGAATGGAAACGAATTGTGAATGTAGTTCGAGATCGATATTTAATTGCACATCTTCAGCAGTTGCGTACAAAAGTATTGCGCAATACCTCCCAGCATTCAATCTGTAAGGGTATGGTAAGGCCTACTCCTTCCTAGTAAGTGCTCTTTTCAGTACATCTGTAAGCTTACAAGTCCCACTGGGGTATTACAAAAATACGAAAACAAGGCCTTCCGAAAATTCCTACTGGGAAAGGTCTTTTCAAGCACTATAAAAAATGTTGTATATGTTATCCTCGACAAATGCATCGATTTTCCGTTATTTAACGTTAAATTCGACGTTTTGAGTATTTGGTTAGAAATAGGTCACCTTCGATCAATCATTACTCGCTTTGTTTTATACCTAGAGCATTCATTCAAAAGCCATTTTTTTCCTTTTTGTATAAACTTGATTTTGATAAAACGTTTATTTTTGGACTTATTAACAAAAAACTGTTCGAAAACGTGGGGTTCTTTGATGAAAATTGCAATTATACAATTATACTGCAAAAATATCAATTATACAAAAAAAAAAGTTGTACTACATTTTTTGCTTAAAATTAGCCTCTCTATCGTTAACGAGGTCATTTTGACCAAACAAGAAAAAGCACACATTGGCATATGGTAGACTTTGCTTTTAAGTCATTCCCTATCTATTGCTAAAATTTCAAGTAAATCGGTCGCCTCCGAAAAAAAGTAGAGGTGATATCGGTTGGGAGCTGGACTAAGAAATAAGAACCCCAATTCCAACTTTTTTTGTGGAAAACCAAACCTAGAGTTCGCCCTTTATCGTACCAATCCCTAATGGCGTTCAGACGAGTCTAATAGCAATCTTAGTTTGAAGAATAGAAGGGAATGTTGCAGGTAAGAGAGCCCCTTGCAGGATAGATGGCATTTGCACATTGACGTACATAATTACCCTAGCATACACTTTACCTTAAACTTTAGGTGGAAGTATTCTACTTACACTGATAAGGTGACAAAATTACAGGGTGATATGTAAAAGTCTAACAAAAAACTTTCAAAACTCCCTAGCGACTAAACCGTTACGACACCGGCCAACCCCAACCATAAATTTTTTGGTTTTTCTGCCCAAAACCTATCCATAAACGGCCGCTTTGTAAACTTAGTGTATACACCCTGTATACTCCGATTTGCTCATAGGAAAATATAAATTTATATACATATTACCAAAACATGCATAGACTTTTTCTTAACAAATTCAAGTTTATTTTCGACAAACCGTTAAACAATATGTTAAAGTTTCCATTTGGCTCAAATGTCTTACAAAACTGGTTTTCATTCAAAACTTGACTTTAAATCTAACTTTCAAAAAGTCGTCGACTTTTCCTTTTCCAAAAAAAAGTTACTGCTATCAACACAGTACCTACAGCTGTAGCAACAAAACTAACTCCCAACAGTTCATGATGCATCCCTTCTGGTCCTACCCTTATAGGGCTTATCATCTGATTTTGTTATCAATTGAATTGCGAATGAAAAATAAAACCGAAATGAAACAGACCCAACGACGCAAGGATCAAAATCAAAAAGGCATGAAAGTTGCTTTCGGATAATTCTGTCACCCTAAGAATCAGTTCATATCCTTGCCCTGAAACAACTCTTAAAAGGTTTTTTTTTAAAGAGAAAAGGAGAAAAGGTTCCACCAGCCAGAAATCGAGGGTTGTCCTTCCAAAGGTCCACTGACAAAACGTTGATAGAATCATTGAGTGAGTTTTAGTCAATTTTTTTTTCTTCTCATAAAGGACGAAGGCTCATTACTGTGCATATGGATGTTAATCCTACAAGCCAGTGACTTACCGCGGTTGAATACTGCAGGGTGATAGACCAATTTATTGCTGAATATGTTTGGGTAAATTGTCTGTTTTGGAATATTAGCATCACCCTGTAAGGTTCACCGTTAAGAACCCATATTGTACTTAAGCAATGGCGGAAATTTTGTACAATGAACGTTCGGGGATTATCTTCAATTTCCTGACAGGCAGTTAGAATGGAGAATGGTATAAGTAGGGTGATTTTTTAGTTTACATGCACACAAATAAACTAATAACAAGGGTATGTGGTTGGTCCTGCCTAAATTTATATTTATTATAAAACATCTGACTTTTTTTGCAAATAGACTATTTTGTTTTAAAGTATTTTGATTTGTTATTATTAATCAGTTTTCAGAGAGAATAAGATAAGTGATTGGTCCAAGAAAAATTTGGTTACTGGTGTACCCATAACGTCTACTTCAAATAAACCTTACAACGTCAATTTAAAAACTGAAAAGCAAATGCATTCACCCTCATTACTAGCATAACTAATAATTCGTTTTTTTGCATAAAGCCATAAGTTACCTTGCTTAACTGTAACACTTATCAATCTCGGCTCAATATTATCACTCTTTTGAATATGCCGACAAAAAACAGCGCTTCACACTACTACAGCGTCTATTTTAAGGGATGATGTTTTGCCTACAAAGTCTTTGAAAAGAGGACAAGGGTAAAACTACCTCAATTATCTTCCATTACAAACAGAAAATTTATTGAAGCGTACTTTTAATTTGTAGGCAATGCCCAGATCTTTCATCCCTTCAATTCGGAAGAGTTCCAGATGCATCAATGCTGATGTTTTTATATTGCATACGGAAAAATGGGGTTGGTTTATTCCCGAATGGTAAATGGTATAGAAAGTCAAATAAGAGGTTTGAAATAGTGCAAAAGTCAGTTAAATCAAATTTAAAAGGAAATTTTTTAGTGGCCATTTAAAGTGGTATAATGGCGATTTTTTGAGGAGGTAAATATGTAGTAATGAAATTTTTTGAGAATATGTATTTTTAATTATCAATCATATTGCAACACATATTTGTTATTAACTACATTATTAAAAGTATAAACGCCTTTTCGGCATATTGTATGTAAAAAATTTTGTAATACTATAAAGTTGTTTTTATTAGGTTTTTATCAAAATATTAGGAAGAGGTGCTTTAGTTTTGGCCAGTACTGTATATAGCACCTGCATGGATAGAGATCAGATTTTTGTGTAGTAGTTTAATCTCGTTTAATCCAAGTGATAATAAAGTGTAATAAGGGGTATATATATCATAGAGTGTTGTCAATAAACACTTTCAATATTGGTCAATGGTGGGGGTCCTGCTGCGAATTTTATATTAGCATATTGATTGCTTTTTTAAATTCGTGTTAACAGATCTGTTAGCAAGTGCATCATTAGCGGCGGTACGTTCACGTCCTAGATTTTCTCTTAAAAGGCCCACACGTGGAACGATGTGTCTGTTAACGTGGTCTACTGCTTGGTTATATTGTTTTAACATTGATCTGTTACACACGCTTAATTTTGGATGTATTGGGAAGTTCATTTAAAGGTACTTATTTCAAAAATAAAAACAAAATTCATTTTATCGGGTAACCTTTATCGGATAAAATGGTGCATTGTTATGTTCCAATTTTCGATGACGCGTTCGAGCATTTCGAGTGGTATATGGCAAATGACGCGATTAATGCTCGTTTTCAAATCCTCAATCGTAGCCGGGCTTATCCGTGTAGACTTTTGGAATTTACGTTACCTTAAAGGAAACGTCTCTACATTCTTAACTAGAAATGTCATTCATTTCTTTCCTTGCACTTGCTCTGAAGTTTCATCAACGAAATTACTGAGCACGATGTGCTGTAAATTTCTCCCTAAACGATCTTTGTAGAATCCAGTTACGAAATCGCGGGTCATATCAACCAATGAGTTTCGAACTTCCTCTTTTTTTTTTTTTTATGTGGCAGACTAGAGGCTTAGGGAAAGTCCCTTTGTACTGTCGACAATCTATTTTTTTTCCATATACACCGTCGAACAGCAGCTCTAGCCGGAAGATAGAGAGAAGAGAGAGAGAAAGAAGAGAGGAAGGAACTGTCACAACCTGACTGCGATATTTTTATTCCACCAACTCTCAACCATTTCGCGACTCTGACATCGGGGCATCGAGAACAACTCGCTGGAGTGCTTTCCTGCGGTGGAATTTTTGTCACCAGATTTATTGTCTACCTGTAATAATACAACAGATTTTTATGGTCAGTAAACTATTCAGAATTATAGAAAACTTCGTTCCAACCTTTCCGAAACCCGAAGTAATTTTCCACAACTGCTAAAAAGAATTTTTAAAAACCTTATAAACTTCAAAAAAAGAGAAAACCCGGAAAAACTGTTAGAAAATCTAGGAAAACCTGTCATAATAGCGTAAGACTTCGAAATTCTTACAAACCCCTTTAATTGCCAATAGTCCATTCAAAACGCGCGTTTGGGTGTTCCAAAATAACACCGTTAAGACCATCGAACGCTCGAGGTCCTAAAACATGGGCGTCACCCTTAAAAATGCAAAAAACACCCCTTTTTAGGGTTTTTTCGCGATTATTTCAATAATAATGAAAACTAATGCAATGAAATACACTTTTTTTAAATATTTATTTGCGAAGGTGGTCGATTTGTACTAAATGAAGGTGAACTTTATGATAAGGGGTAGTCCTAAAGGGTTGAAACCACCCCTAAATCGGCTAAAAATAGAAAAACATGTAAACATTTTTTTTTTATTTTATGCCTCAAATTCGATTGTGGAAGTACTGTGAGGCAAAAATAAATAATTTTCAACCCTTAAGGGGTTAAAACTACCCCTACAATTATAAAAATCAACTTTATATAAAAAAAATTTGCAAATTTTTTTTTTTACTTTTTGTTTGAAATTAGGTTCAATAGGTATTATCAGCCAAAAATTTATTATTTTCAACCCTTGAGGGGGTAAAACTACCCCTACATTAAAATTATAATTGAAAAAAATGCAAATGCAAATTTTTTTATATAAAGTTGATTTTTATAATTGTAGGGGTAGTTTTAACCCCTTAAGGGTTGAAAATAATTTATTTTTGCCTGACAGTACGCCCACAATCGAATTTGAGGCATAAAATTTAAAAAAAAATGTTTACATGTTTTTCTACTTTTAGCCGATTTAGGGGTGGTTTCAACCCTTTAGGACTACTCCTTATCATAAAGTTCGCCTTCATTTAGTACAAATCGACCACCTTCGCAAATAAATATTAAAAAAAAGTTTATTTCATTGCATTAGTTTTCATTATTATTGAAATAATCGCGAAAAACCCCTAAAAAGGGGTGTTTTTTGCATTTTTAAGGGTGACGCCCATGTTTTAGGACCGCGGCACCCCGATTTTTGTGATCAGCGACCCCAAAAACCTTTAGGGTTCGATTTTCTTAACGATGTTATTTTGGAACACCCCCGCCGCGTTTTGAATGGACTACAACTCTGAAAAACTGGGAAACATTCTCGAAAACTGGAAAATGTTCGAAACATTTGTAAAATTCTTAATAACTCTTGAAAACTTATGAAGGCTCGGTACAAGTTCTTACTAATACCACTTCACTCACCATAAATTTGTCTCGGTTCAATTGATGGGCTTTTGATGCAACGTATTCTTTGATTCGTGTAAGATCACTTGCCATGCACGTAACTTTGCAACAAATGCACTGAAATTTTGTTGTGTCGTCGCATAGTTGAATAAAGTTATCGACTCCTCATTTAGCCGCTCAGGGTTAAATTTTGCCATTCGTTTAACCGGGGCGCGAGAAGTGTCCAGTTGGTTACCCAGCAACAATTATGACAAATTGAATATCAATAACAATATTTTGGTCAAAATAATAATGATTTTAACTTTAATGCGGCCCCTAGACTATCAATAACATTGTGCAATATTTTGTGCAATATTATTGACAGTCTGTGGGAGAGCATTTGAAAGGAGGCTCACGCACAAGAAGTTTAAATGCAGTTGTATGTTGAGTTTTACTGGCCACATCCAAATTAGCCAGTCTACTCAAAATGTTTTGTATGGATGTAAAGGCAATTATTACACGAGTTGAATTTTGTACGCTTTTAACCCAAGATCCTTAAGTAAAATGAGCCAAGTTGTTCGATAAGATAAGCCAAGCTGCTGAGAACCTTATTCAAGTAACTATCTCATAGGATTACAAAAATCAGGAATATATGAAAACCTCTACCAAAAAAATTTAGCCCTAGCGGCTAACCTTCGTCTATCCAAAACTTATCCACAGCCGGCCGCTTTGTTACTTTACGTAATACACCCTGTATAAAGCAATAAGCTCGCTCTAACCTGTTCAACTCCAACGTTAAGGCACGTTTGCTGAAGAAGATGACGATGAACCCTATGTTTGAACTCTTGGATGTCGTAGGAGCTCGGAAATACCGATTGCGAGAGATTATCCAGCAGTGGAGTTGTTCTATTTAGAAATGAATTACTAACTTGTTGAGTGCACAATAAAACGGACTGGAGGTGGTGGAAGTGAGATGAGTGGGTTAATCTAGTGTTGCGGGTATAAGATTGCCGTCGATCGATGGAACACTCACTATGATAGTAGCGATAAAACTAGCCAAACATGCCCTTGACTGGAATCCACAACAAACCTCTCGAAACGGAAGACCTAGAGCAACATGGAGGAAAACCTTATTAGTAGAGGCCGCAACAACTGGGATATCATGGGCGAAGCTGAGAAGTGTCGCACAAAACAGAATCCCCTAGAGCAGCGTTTCCCAAAGTGAAAAAAAATATAGTTCTGAAAACTACAAAACTCTCCTGATATTCCTTCAAATAATATGTGGATTAAAGATCCTTTTTCTGTCGAAATTGAAAAGGAAGAAATGTTTAATCTTAGTGAACAAGTTGATATTTTAATTGTAATTTCATGCGGCACCGATCTAAAAATGGTGTTTGAAACTGTACCACTAATTAATTTTTGGTGTCAATTTTTGGCGCGGTCAAAAGGAGTACTCAAACGTAAGCGAAAAAGCAATACAATTTTTAACACCTTTTCTCACCACTTACACATACGTGTGAAGCTGCGTTCTCAGCGTTGGTGTACTTAAAAAATAAGAAACTGGTGTACTTAAAAATAAGATAGTCGAGCCTAAAGGCTGAAGCAGAACCAATCCGTTCCGTCCGCTCCGCACGTTTTTCCTTTGTTCTTTTTGACATTCCGTCCGCTTGATTGTGGCTACCGTTCTGTTCGTCTCATGGAAAGTTTATGGAAATGTCAAATTTCCAACTTTTAAAAACGGACGGAACGGATTGGTTCTGCTTGAGCCTTAAATTGAGAATAAAATTAACATCATTACCTCCTGATTTGAAATTGTTATGTGATGACAAACAACATCATCCTTCGCACTAAGGACAGAATATGTGGAAACAAAATTCACTTAATTTACTAAAGCTTTAAATGAATATACATAATTGTTATTTTTTTAATTACTTATGTATATATTTCTTATATAGTTCTTTTGCAATTTACGTGTATGAAATAAACAAATAAATAACTTGATTTTTATTAAAAAATAAAATAAATGCTTTTTTCATAAGGCGGACGGTCGCGAAAAGCCGGGCCATGGTCAAAAAAGTTTGGGAAACGCTGCGGTAGAGGGTAACTATTTTCTCACTATGTCTCACAAGGGATTAACGGGCCAGAAGAAAAATAGCTAATTATGCATTCGGTAGACCGATTATGTGACCATATGGTTGCTCTAAGCACACGAAACACATGCCTCGTAGAACCATTTTCGTAATATGCACAACTGAATAATTTGTAGAAGTTGTTCCAAGCCAAGTCTTTTCCTAATGAAATGTCAATTAAAATATTAATTATAACATGACACTTTGACACAATTCCCGCGTGATCTATCATAAAATCAATACTGAAAAAAGTATATTTCTAAATAAATCAGCCGTTAGTAATGGTATTGTAAAATTATCAAAATTAAAAAAAAAATCATTAAAGAACTTTAAAATATTAATACATTAATTAGGTATAAATTGTTGAAAGTAATTTATCACCAAACATTTTGAATTATTTAAAAAAAAACACTTGGGATTAGCAAAATAGGTTAACCTGCAGGAAAAGAGCAAATGATAATAAAGAAATTTGTGTTACAAAATTTTGTAATACCCATTTTGTGACTTCTTTGTAAACTAGCTCAGATTTATTGTAAAATCCCTTTGTACATTTTATTACAATGTTGACAAAACAATTCCCACCGGTTTTGCTTGCGTGTAGGGAAACTGTAATTAAATTCTACTGAGTGACTATTAAGTGCCTTTAGTTATGTGATCCCGAGTGTTAATCTAATAAAAACGAGAGATATAAAACCTTGTATTTACGGAATTTTGATTGCCCACATCCTACGACGCATAACTATTTAAGATGCAGCCCAATCTAATAATTTTCTAATATTTCCAGCTTAATGAAATTCCAGAATGCACTTTTCCTGTGTGTAAAAATGTTGGCGCCTTGGTGATCGATTTAAATGGTTAAAATGTCGTGCTTCGAGTCTAATTGGTGCTTAAATTTAACTTAGATATCAGCTTCATTTACACCGGCTTCTGCCCTTATTTCACTGAAATGCACGAATATTTATCGCTTGGCTAGTTAGAAATAGATTACCTGAATATTTCCTATGTTTAAATGTGGAATGGTCCTCTGCAGGTACACAATTAATGTTAGTAATGATTTCTAATCGAATTTGTATACCTTTTAATGTCATGAGTTCATTCAGCTTCGTACATCATGGTACTAGAATAGTTTACGTAAATTAATGCGTTATTCGGGTTTTTTATAATATGGCAATCTTGCATCTCTCAATACGATACCCTCACCGTGTGGAACGATCATATTTTACAAATTGTTAAACAAGCAACAGCAAATACTTCCTTTAGTATCTGAACGGAATAATTTCTACAAGATATCCTCAAACTTATTAAGAATGATAACATTTGCTACAACATGGACCCTCTAAGCCATCAAATTTTTGCAGTAAATACACTCAACAAATTCAATTACCAACCAAACAACACGTTTTGAAACAATCTTCATTTTTCAGTATTTCTGAACTCATTTAACATCGCAAAATTCCGAATTCCTTCAGCATCTTCTGAATTCCTATTTTATCCTCAACTGAACCCTCGAGCTTAGCTTTACCGATAGATCGAAGAGTATCCCTCCCAAATAGTTAGATGAACATGTAAAAAATGGGTCTATGAGTGTCGTCCTAGAAAATTTGCGAAAAATTGAGTGAGTTAAGGTTGATTCGCACTATACGGAACGTGAACGTCACGCCACGGAATGGCAACGGCACGTCAAAATAATCTTCAATGAGCTTTGCACTACACGTTCATATTTATATGAAATGTCACGGACCGTCAACGTAACGGTACGTCAAGATTAGTTTCAAACTATATTTTGACGTGACGTGCCTTGACGTGACTACTGCTCAATGTGAACGAAGTTACGAAAGCACTTCGAATTTTTCAAGCATTTATCTTTTTTGTATTAAACTAATTTATCATGGAAAATAAACATCTAGTTGAAAAGGTTCGCCGATATGAGGAGCTGTGTGATTTGTCGCAAATTTTCTTTTTCCTCAGCGATCATTGATCAATAAGTTTGTAATTACAATTAATTCTAATATATGTATGTAATTCAAATTATTTTGTGTTAGTGGCTAAAACGAAACTCTACCCAAGAATCTTATCGGTTTTGATTATCTGAAATAAAGAAAATTTCTTTTTTTTTAAAATGCTGCATTTCTTAGATGATTACCAGCTTAACTCTCCATAAGAATACTAGATTGGCGTTATTAACTTAATGATATATTTATCTTAACTTTAAGGTTCAAGTAGCAATTAAGCACTAAAATAAAAGATCCGGTATAACCTGTGTTTTCTAGTATAAAAATGTTCAAACTTTAATTTGGTTATAGTTTGAAGGAAGCTCTTAATCGATAGATCATAAATGATTTCGGGTATATGACCACCGCGACTGAAAACTCCTTCATTACAACAACTATTTCCGACATCATCTGGACGAGACGACGCGACGCGATGATGGACCACGTGCTTCTTAAAATATTTAATCTTATAAAACAATGCAATACTGTATGCAGTTTGACGAATTGACTTTGCCAGAAAACGAAGCTATACTTTTGGCTTACGTAAAATTTGCAAAAAACGAAAGAACTTGCCAAGAAATGTTATTCACTAAAGGACCTGATCGGTTACATGGAAGTACGTCAAAATGAAGTTGCAAAATTTCTTAATATACTACATATTACATACAACATACAACATAATGTCGGGTTTCCACCAAACAGTCAGTTTTAAAAAACTGTTTTGTTTTTAAAATTTTGTTTTGTTTTGCTTTACCCACTCAAAATGGGACAGTGTTTTGTTTGTAAAAACACTATCCTCCGACAAAAATGTTTTTAAAATTGTTCGATTTTTACAAAACATTGACATTTTTGTTGGCAAAAACAGTTTTTGTTTGTGTTTCTTGTTTTGTCTGTTTGGTGGAAACCCGGCATAAAACATACAACCCAAAACACTCAACATACAGGTGAAGCTAATATAAAGCGTATAAAAAGACACTAAAATTTAAGAAGAAATTAAAAAATGAGTCAAAAAATTTAAAAAGATATACCTAATCATCCGCGCCCTCAATCCGTTTGATCGATAAGCGTCCTCGTAGGGGTCTCGCCCCCCAGTTTGGAAACCGTAACCGAGGTTTATGACCGTAATAAGTTTGGGAATCACTACTCTATTTCATCTGGTTTTTTTTATGTGAAAGACTAGAAGCCCAGGAAAAGCGCTTTATACTGTCAACAATCTATTTTTTTTTTCTTCGTATAGAGTGCAATGTCGAACAGCAGCTCTAGTCGGATGATAGTGTGAAGAGAGGAAGAAGTGAAGGATGGAACTGCCACAACCAAGCCGTGGTTTTTTTTATTCCATCTACTCCCAACCATTACTATCGCGACTCTGACTTCGGGACATCGAGAAACAACTCGCTCGAGTGCTATGCCTCCTGAAACTAGTTGAATCTTATCAACCAACCGATGACATGCGCTTTGGTGTAGCGGGGAAGGGATTGGGAAGGCTATGACAGTAGAAATCAGGAATGTAAAGAAGGAAAGTTATGTAGGTGGAAAGTGGCGAGGCGAGAGACCTTTGGGGCTCCCGGGATTCGAACCCGGGACCTCTGGGTTGGTAGTCAGACGCCTTACTCCGTAAGCTTCCGAGGTTTGCTTATCAAAGCTGCTTTCTTTCCTTTGGCGTATTATTTTGTTTGATACTTTTCACTGTTTTGCCTGGATTATTTTTCTATCATCTCTTAGCCTTCTTTTTGCCACGTTATTTATTCAGATTCTTAGTACTACTTATACAAGCCGTGCTCCTCTACACACTGTGGCGACTATTTTCGCAGATGTTATTAGTTACTAGTAAATGACCAATCTAGATGTATTCTTTTATGTTCGAAATAAGTACTTTAAATCATCATGTTGGCGGCCGCTGAAAAATTACTTAAATTTTTAATATTGACATTTCATTTTGTCATAGGTGTAATAAAAGGTTTTCCTGCCACCATTTTTACAAAATCTGCCTTGTCCTCCAAAAATATAGCCGAATGACATTGCTACCGAAATTGAAGTTAGCTAGAGGCATCCACCCAGTACAAATTAAGCACAACATAAAGCAAATCTCTAATCTCTAATAAATCAAGAAAACGATCAGCGGCTGTTAAGATATTATCATCACATAAAAAGTTTATTTTCACTGCCGAAAAGATTTTAAACCCTCTAACGAGATATCCGGTCATATTTTTTTTGCAATAAACATTTAATATTTTTAATTATAATTGACAGCTGCAATTTTTTTGCTAAAATAAATGAATGCAAAAAAGCATTTTTTTCAAGCACTCTTATCACGCAAACTGCTCTAAGTCAATCGGACCTAATAATTCATTTAAATTTCATGCCTGTTTAAAGTAACCTTAACACCCTGGCGCAGCATGCATCCCATATGAAAAAAGGCAGTCGAAATTAATTGCGCGTAGGAAGCTTTAAATAAAACTTCGATAAAATCTTTCATCACAATTTTTAGTTAAACTTGAACCTCCGGTTTTTACTTTGGTTTTGTTTTTTTTCCTTTCTTAATAATTTCATTACATATTGAACTGCACTTACAGAAGACCTTAAATTCACTTCTGTCCGCCTTACAGTATGCTGAAATCCGAAAGTCGTTAACCTTTACAACAAATTGCATTTCCGGTATGTGGAGGCTTTCTTTTTCATGTTTCTTTCCCATAGATCCGATCCAGGTCTCGATAATTGGGCTTTGTCCAAAAATTAATCGGAGCAGCAACCTAAAGATCCCCTCAGGGAAATTGCGGAGGTTACATCAGATTCGTTACAACTAAAGAGAAATTCTTTCCGCGTCTTTTGCCAGCTAACTAGTAATTCTCCAGCCGGGCTATTGCTGATTAGTGTTTTTTGGCACTGAATTGGATTTTATTGACTCTTTATTACGACATGGCGGAATCCTCTAGTAAGTATAGTGCCTCTTGCTATATTATTTCATCTTTTATCTGGGTTTCACAGAGGCGTTTACCACTTCCATTTGGCGCTTAGTCATAAGACATCAGTAATGACATTGATTTTGTACACGTGAATCAAAACCGGCTGATCTCGTTTCTTTTTTTGCTTAAGTTACGGAGCCATGCGCATAACCGAGATTGAAAGTGAAGGTGTTGGAAAAATGCTTTTGTCTGATTTGAAAAATATTCTGGATTAGAAGAATTAAAATGTTGACGTGGTAAATAATGAGGGAGGAATTTTAAAGGAACTTGAGTACCGTAGTTAGATCAACATTAGTTTAGAGATTTTGGATGCAAGTCTTTATTGCTTTATAAACTAGTTTTCCAAATAGAATCACTACCAACTATAACGGCAGAAGGCTGATGTACGCATTTTAATCTTTCCACAAATTCAATTCTATCACCAGCTCGCTTCCTAGTTTTTATAAATGACTTGTTCTTCCCATCCAACTCACTTACGACAGTACTCCACATTACTTGTATAGCTTCGATAAAGCAAGACAAGCACGTGCCAGACTTTGTCTGCATGATCGTGAACTTGTGACCATTTCAATCAACAGGGATATTAATCTGTTTCTAGATTGGGGCCTCAAGAATCGTGTCGAACTCAACGCCCTGAAAACGAAATATTGTCTCTTTTCTAATAAAACGCGCTCCTCAATTCTTCCCGTTTCAGTAGACAGTCTAGAGCTGAAGGCAGAACCTCTCAATGTCCTAGGCATAAAATTCACCGAAGATCTGCGTTGGAGAAATCACACATTCCAAATCGCTAAACAAGCACCACAATGCTTGGGATTCCTTTAAAAATGCAATTTCCTCCTTCTGCCGTCGGCCAGGGCTATAATCTACAAATCCTACATTCGACCCCGCCTCGAATTCAACTCGTATCTCTGGGCAGGGACCCCGAGTTGGTACTCTAAGGTGGTCTTAGCGTGGCTGGACAAGTTGCAAAATCACGCCCTCTAACTCCACAATTGATCCATTAAGCCACCGCAGGAATGTAGCGACTCTTGTAAAATTCTATCGCAACTACCACAACGACTGTTCCACCGAAAAATATAACATCCTGCCTCCACGGCAATGTTTTTCCCGCAACACAAGACTAGTTCTTTCGGCTCATACTCACTGTCTGTAGCCATTATTTTCACGCACACATCAGGTTTAGAAATTTGTTCTTTTCGAGAACTGTGGAACAACCTCGCTCACTGGCGAAAGTAAGGATCCAAAATATTGTAGAGTTTGAAGTACGACAAGGACTTAGACAAGGAGATGGATTGGCCCGCATGCTTTTCAACCTGGCCCTAGGATGAGTAAGTAATAAGGAAAACTTCAGTCCAGAGAAGTTCATCGATAGCGATAGTGATACACAGTCGGTACAATTACTTGGTTATACGGATGACGTCAACATGGTTGGGAAGGTCCTTTTTGGCAGCAAAAAAAGCTTATGTCGAATTAAAAGAGGACAAAGGACATAGGCCTGAAGATAAACAAAATAAAACGAAGATGATGCAACAGTCCAGAGCAGAAGGATTTAGAATGGGAAGAAATACAACCATCGACGAACATAACCTAGAAGTAGTCGATAAAACAGTCTACCTTGGGTCTATAATCGCAAAAAGAAACGAATAAATAACAAGACGAATACTGCATAATAGGCCCAACCAGGGAGGATAGAATATGGCGAAGGAAATACAACGAGTTGTATGAAATTTTTGACGACCCAGAACTCTCAACGTTTATAAAAATCAACAGACTAAGAATAGTCGACCACGTAATCAGGATGGAGGGCAATCGTGTTCCAAACCAGCTCATGGTAGCAGAAATTTCAGAAAATAGACCAGTAGGTAGACCCAGGAAGAGATTGATAGACTCTGTGACGGCTGAAGCAGAGGCAATGCTCAACATCCGAAACTGTAGACATACTGCAAGGGATCGTCAAACTTGGTGAAATGCCCTAGAGGAGGCCAAGGTTCAATTTGGGCTTTAGCGCCATTGGATAGATGGATAGTATTCATTAATCTGAGTTTGAACGTATGTTTTGGGGAAGGTAGTCCTAGACACTGTAACCCTTTGGGAAGGGCTAAGGATTGTACAAGACGCTTCGACCGAAATGCAAAATGGGACTGCACCTTTTTCGTTGATCCCAATCAGATAGATGATAATTATTAATACAAAATAATAATTTGAAGGATAGAATCAAGAGCGGCAGACGGCTATTACAAAAGGCCAGGAGCTTACTAAGGATGTAAAGCTGACTGTATAATTAAGTAAGTAGGTAATGTAACGCCATTATTAATGCAATTGACATTAAGTTACAACTTCAAATACTCATATTGAAAAAGTTCCCCAATAAAACCATTGAATACAAAAATTGTAGAAATTGCTTAAGATGTCAATAGCAGAGTTATCCCGCAGGAAAATCTACAGAGCCTATTGGAATCCAACTATAAATACTGCATACTAAATTGTGAATTTATGAAAAAATTAATAGCATAAGGACAAAACTAATTATTTTCTATTAAAATACACAATAGTTTTGCAAGAATCCACATCGGCTTAATTCGTACAGAGATTCAAAATACGGAATGAATTTGATTTGTATGTGAAATAATTCGCAGCCATTAATTCTTAGATAACATCATAATAAAAAAAATCTTTTAAAAACAAGCCAGAAAAGCAAACTTCCTCCAAAATGACTAAAAATGGCCCCGAAATAAACAACACATAATCCGCATTTAATGGATGTCAACTGCTTTCCAATTCCATTCGCAGCAACAATAAACCGGATAATTAAACAAATTTGTCCGTAACAAATCATAATCCTCCACCAAAAGGATCTCAGTTTATTCAGGCTCGAGCTCATAATTGAAACCAATTATTTCGAGTTCATCCTTGAAAAGAATCGAAGACTATTTAAGATTAAAATGTTGCAAATCTTCAAGGATAAACATTCAAGATTGAAAGGAAGCGGAGAAATCGCAAAAATAATTTCAAATACTATTCACCAGATACGAGTGACATGATTGCCGCCCGTCAAAACTTTTCCTCCATTTGTATTTTGTTGTTGTCCCGTACAATAGTGTTTGTACCTTTGCCCCTCGTTTCAGGCTCTAAAAGGAATAATAATGATTTCAAGGTAGAAGCAAAACCTCGAGTGAAAGGATCCTGTGCCATTAACAAAGCGATGAATGTTTTTCAAGTAAACAAAAATAAATATTTTCCTTTTTTGATGGATATCAACAAAAGGATATCGGCTGTGTGTATACACGTCAAAAAATCGAAAAGTAATTCTCCTGCTGGATTAAACTTTGCGCATTAGAGTCGCTTTTCGAGAAAAATCACTATTTTGGGAGATTCATTTTTGATATTTGGAGAAATTTTTTGGGATAATGCAGGCAAAAGGTAGATTTTTGGGTTATGATCATGTAAATAGTTTTAGTTCTTCAATCTGGCTTTACTATTTTGTAGTGATACAGTCCATTATCATTCCAAAGAGTTTAGATTGTGTGTTTTTTTTAAGCAGTGGGGGCAACCCACATGGTGAGCATTCAAAAACTCTCTGATAAACGTTCTCTTCTAAGCCAGATCAGACCAGGACATTCACAAAGAATATGTATAGAAGTCTCATCGCTTTCCATGCACAGTCGGCATTCTGTCTCTTGAGACAGGCCTAGGTTCTGGAGGTGATACCCCTACATGGCCAGTCAGATAACCCACCAGCAGCCTTAGGTCCACTCTGTTTAAAGTGGTAGTGCCCCTTGCGGCAAAGGGTCTTATAAGATCTTTACCTTGTCTAAGACCTGGGACTGACTCCCAATAGGCTAGGTTCAGCCCCTTAATCCACTCCTCTACCAAGGAATAAGGGTTCTGGGCCCTGGGCCATAGTCTCAGACCCCTCCCTCGCGAGGCTGTCTGCAGCCTCACTCCTCTCGATACCCCAGTGCTTGAGGACCCTCATTTCTTTAGGTCAGGCTCTGGAGTAAGTCAAAAACCCTGCTACTATTTTGGAAGAAAACTTCCACGTTCAGAGTACCTTGATGGCAGCTTGGCTGTCAGAAAAGATATTAATGTTGGCGCCTTTCAGACCTTTCTCAAGGTTGAGACTAGCGTAGGCCGCAACGCAACGGCATGCATTTCAGTCTGGAAAATAGAGAGCCACTTACCCCTTGCAGTCGAGACCTTGGAGTTGGGTCCTGCGACACCACCCCTGTGCCATGTTCCATCTTTGACCCGTCGGTGAATCAGTGGAGATGTTTTGGATCCCCAGGAAGAATAAGTTCCTCCCACTCAGGGATAATCTCTTTGAATTTCCTTTTGAACCGCAATTCACTAACCTTTTTGTTATGTAAAATACTAGAGTCTCAGGAAAGGCCCTTTATACTGTCAACAATCTATTTTCTTAGTATAGAGTGCAATGACGAACTGCTGCTATAGTCGGGACAGAAGGAACTGCCACAACCTACCCGCGATATTTTTTTTATTCCACCTACTCCCAACCATTACTATCGCGACTCTGACATCGGAGCATCGAGCAACAACTCGCTGGAGTGTTATGTCTCCTGAAACGAGTTGAATGGAATCTCATCAACCAACCGATGACATGCGCTTTGGTGGAGCGGGGAAGGGCTAAGGAAGGCTATGACAGGAAGAATCAGGAATGTAAAGAGGAAAGAAGAGAAAAAGGGAAGTGATGTTGGTGGGAAAGTGGAAAAGATGGAGGAACTTGGGGCTGGCCGACATTCGAACCCGGGACCTTTGGGATGGTAGCCAGATGCGTTACTCCCTAGAACACCGAAGCCATTCCAATTTCATTCGTTTTGCATGATTTCTTCATCTATCCTTTCTTGGCCGGCATGTCGCAATAGTTCTTCACTTGTAATTCTTTATTGCCGCGGATTTTGGAAAAATTTAAATTTTCAACTGCGAATCATTCCTTTCCGCCAATGGAATTTGCGAAAAATGAATATCGCGCCACCACGTTTATAAGCAGAGTTTCCCTCCGGATGGAAGTTTCGACCGCCGCTTATAAACGGTAGTGAAACTTCGCTCCCGGTTTATGTTGTGTTTATAAACGCTAACGCTGGGAGTGAGATGACTCGAACATGATTTTTTTATTTTTCCCGAAGGGGAAGACTTAGTAAAGAAGAAGCTAAGAGTTTTATTTTGCTACAATAGTTTTTTTTTCTTTATTTAGTGATTTTTTGTAATACATTAAATTAATTTTTGGGTTTTATTTGTGTTTGCTATCATTTTGAATTTGAGTTTGGAGCTGTGATCTCAAAACAGAAAGTTAACCGATAGCCGGAATAGATAATCGGTTCTGATAGTCGGATTCGAGTAAAAATAGTTTTAAAAACACTAAAAAATACGTTTTTATTTTGAGTTTGGAAAGATGTCATTCACTTAATAGTATTCTAGTCGTCATATATCCTTTAGTTTGATACCCATACCGAGTGGGTTGCAAAGAAAAAGGTAGTTCGGCATTTTGAGTCGGCCGCCATTTTGAATTTGGAATGACACCAAATAGCTAATTGTACCTATTCTATTTATCAATCCCTTTCATTTTATACCCATGTCGCGGGTCTGCGAGCGCAATTGCAAAGTCTGGCCGCTATCTTGATTTATTTACAAAATGGTCAGATTGCATTGTCGAACTACATGTGCAAAATTTGAAGTTACACGTACATATGTACATATGTGCAAAATTGAATCTTCCAATGGAGTTCCTATCCCAATCAGATTAGCCGTTTCCGCGATTAGCCGGAACGAACAGACAGACAGGCATACAGAATTTAAAAATTACTTGATTTTGTTTTAATATAATGTTCATAACCATATAAACTAAGGAAAACACAATAATTTTGAAATCACAAACAGACACTATAATATACATACCTATAACTACAAGTTACACTTTCAGCTCGCAATTGAACAATTACCCGACAAAGAAAAGAGGACAAACCAATTTACAATCAACATTTGAATCGATTATTTCAAATTACATTACATCGATTATTACAAAATTTTGTAATGTAGTGGATGTTCTACGCACCTATACGCTCTTTTGGTGCAGGACAGCAAAAAATTCAATAAAAAATTGATTGATCATTTTCAATCAAAAATAATGCAATGGTTATTTGAAATAGTCTTTTATACCCATTATCCTTATATTCGAAATATTTCTTAATCGACTTAAGATTTACATTCACAGATAACTTATTCAAGTTCTTTAAAATGAGCCAACGAAAAATCTGTAGGCGCCGAAGCTAAGTTGCCTTCTTTAAAAAAATTTAAAACGAATACTGTTAAAGTAGCTTAGCATGACAAAACATAAATAACAAAATAAATAATCACCAATTATATTCACAATATATCTAATCGACCACTTTTTCTCTCTCACTATAATTAATCAAAATTCCCAAAAGAAAAAAGTGTAACAACTTCCCTAAACATTTTGAATGGTTACAATTTAAAAATCCGTATTTTGCTAAGTCATCAAAAATTCTTGATTCTTGCGAAATATTGATTAAAATTTAGCAACAGTATTAACACCCAAAAACTTGCAGCATGTTTTTAAATTAAAATTTCATAAAAGCTTCAAAAAATTTCATCGAAAATCTTTTATAAATGAAATCGAATTTTATATTTTTTCTCCGTTTCTTCTTTAGTTCAATAAGTAGAAAAAATACTTCTTTCTGCACTAAAAAATTTCGATCAAATAATTCTTTAAGATTTGATTAAGAATTATATTATGAAGAAATACAAAACGATATTATCCGGCTACATTTAAAAATGGACAGAAGAAAAAAAAATCCATCCAGCCGGCCTCCCTTCCTTTCTCTTTCTGAACGCAAATAATCCAACTTTTAACCAACGAGAAACGGCCGTAAACCAAAGCAATAGCGACTCTACCACTCCATTTAACTTGTTTATAGGGGCACCCGCCAAGGTTTCCGGGTCTTGTATAAAAGTGAACGCTATACTCCCAACTAGACAGTTCAATTCAGTTCCTTGTTTCCAACAGAAGCTAGGAACTAACTCCGCGTTCTTTATTCTTTTAAGTTACCCTCAAATTGTAAAGGCACCACAAACGTGTTCACCTGGTAGCAGTTTACAATAGTGAAAATATTTTATAAAAAAAATGTTCAGATTAGTGAGTGTTTACCATCAAACAAGAAAAAAACATCAGAAATCACAAAATGGATATTATATAACACGATCAAAACATATTTCAGATTGCTTTCTCCACCCTGGTTGCCATGGTCATGGCCCAAGGGAACTACCATCCTAACCCCCAAAACGCTGCCATCATAAGCGAACAGCGTTACCTTTCTGGTGATGGAAAATTCGGTGCTGCTTACACTCAAGAAGATGGCATCAACTTCAAAGAAGAAACTGACTCCGACGGAACACGTCACGGATCCTACAGCTATGTTGACCCATCCGGTCAAAGGAGGACAGTTTCTTACACCGCTGGCAAAAATGGGTAGGTATCCACCAATCCAAGTACAGCCGCCACAGCATTTCCGCATTCCGAAATTGGGAGCGGACTGTGTGTTGTAATTCATTTCAAACAATCATTTACATAAATCCCACGGGCTATTTATCGGGATTGTGCAATGGACCAGCGCTAGAACTGTGCCCTCCACTCCGAGGGGAGGACCTTTCGAAGCTAGAAAAATTTGCTCGCTCAAGCGCAACTTGTTCGTGAACTCGTTGATCCGTGAAAATTATTTTGCCAGAGAGTATTGAGAAATGTTTGACACTATTTTTATTTCTCTTGATTAGATTCCAAGCATCTGGAGACCATTTGCCAGTTCCACCACCAGCCCCACCACAGGTAGCACCACAGCCGCAATACCAACCCCAGCCCCAATATCAACCACCAGCTCCACAACAGTACAACAGTGGAAACTACGAAGATGATGGCAGCTACGACCAAAGATACAACGATCCTGGCTTTGGGCAAGGCCAACAACACGCTCCAAGACCATACCAAGCACCTGCTCCCCAAGCTCCTGCTTACCAACAACACCAAGCTCCTGCTTTCCAACAACACCAAGCTCCACAGCCAGCTTACTACAACCATAATTTCCAACATCAACCACAACAACATCAGCAACACACCACCCAAAACCCACACCGATTCCAACCCCCAGGCAAGCTCTCCCTAAATAGGACACCTGACGGTTTTAGCTACAGCTTCAACAAGGTCAAGTAAGACGAATCCTATTAGCATTATGTACACACTAGCGCCACCTTTTCGTTACCGGATTTAAAAAAACATCATATTGACTGGTCACCCATCATTTTCGTTAGTTGTAGGTTATTTAAGTTTTTTATCTAGATATCAAAGTATTTTGTGATAAAGGCTGTTGCAACAATACTTGCAGGTATTTAGCGCTGAGAGATTGTTGAGAAACTGAAATAAAAGTGAATGTTATAATTAGGCAAGCCCACCCGAGTTTTAATTAGTTTTTGTACAATATCGATTTATCCACCCTCACGTACTCGAGAATCACTTTTGAATGCCATTCTGTTGCAAATCACTACTCGACCGGATCCTATCGGCATGCACGCCCACCCTCAAGCAATTACTTTTAATAAACCGTTATCATAGCACAAATCACTCACCATTCAATCTGAAGAATGTTGATCTCTACCTGTGTAATCGTTTCAGCAATATTTTACACAGGTAGACTTCATATTATTTTCAAGGTCAATCATAAATTAAGGCGTAACCACTAAGCTGCAAGTCATTCGCGGCTGAAATGTTGTACCTTTGCCGAAGTGTGACATGGCCTGGACCTGTACCTGAGAACGAGAGAACTGGTTTCGGTATGACTGCAATCACCTTTAATGACACTTTCCTAAGACTTCCGTAAGCAATCAGCTGATACATTACCTGCAGCGCAACTGTAATTGTAACTGTTGTATCGGGAGTTTTAGAATGTGGTCAATAGTCATTTATGGCATCGTTTCTCGTTCGCTACTATTATTCATAAAAAAGTACTTTAGCAAATGTAAATTGATGTAAATGCAACTTAAGGTAAACTTCTTCGAAGGAGAAAATATTGCGTTACTCTTTAATTGACTGCTCGAGGTGCGTGCAATATTTTTTAGCGAATTTATTTTCTGCTGTTGCGACATTAAGACGCAATAAAACATACATATGTATGTTGATTTGGCTACAAGGTAGACGTGTGGAAATATTTTTACGAGGTTAATAGGCAGCCTGTGTGAAAAGTTCAATAAAGGTGGAAAACTCGATGACGACATCTACTATGTTAAGACTCAACCATAGTAGATTGATATGGAATTACGGATTTTCTTAAGGATAGCATCCACGTAAGTACGTACGAATACTACTAAAACTTAGCCAATAAATAGAAACAAATTCCTATCTACAATAGCACTACTTTTTAGAGTACTAAGGTACAGAGGTAATCATATTTTACAGTAAGTACCAACCGAAAACGTTGAATTTTTTAACAGATTGTTTTTTCATTACTCACAAATTTCCGTGATATAACGTAAGATAGGGCGTGTTTCAAGTTCCATCAATTATTGCAATCACTCCATCTTGGTAACATCACATATGATGTCCTATCTTCCATCATTTTTTATCGAACAATTGTCCATCAATGATTGGGGTTAATTTCCATCACTAATTTCTGATTGTGGTGAAATTTGAAACACACCCTATAAATATCTGCAAAAGGACTACTTCTCTGTAGCAAGTAAATTGTGAGCCGCCCATGCAATCGGTTACAATTAGGTTTGTCACTCGTACTTTAAAGTATTGTACGTCATTTCAGGTAATTATACTATAAGACAACAATAAAGTACGCGAAAATACTTTATTTTGCATGAATTGATTTCTTTGGGATTCATTTTACATATACTTGGATCGATGACGTTATTGACTGTTTTTTGGTGGCTTAATTTTACCGCCGTATTCTAAAAGCAGTCACAAATCACAACGCAATCACAAATGTGTGGCGAGTCTCAACTTGAAGGCCTATACTAAATTAAAAGTAACCTAGAAGCGAAGTAAAAGGGAAGTAAACGTAGCTTCTGACATTAACATAGAAATCAAAATAAGAAGTTCATAAGAAATAAGCGCGACTTGCTAAAGCTTGTGACTTATGACTAGTCACAATTTTAGAATACGGGAGTTAATACACAAACTGCTTATTTACACTTAGCATTATAAATTTAAAAAGCAATGTTGAATTTGATCATATTGTTAACATAGTCGAAAATCTGCAAAACTTAATATAAATATGGATAGTCTTTAAAGAGAGATTTCTTTTTTATACAAATCATATTAATCAGACATATTAAGTTTTTGTGGAATTATCTACTGATGGTTGATGGTAATTTTTCAAATTTGTATAAATTAATTTCATTTTAAATGCCGATTTTCGTCAGCATTTACAGAGAGTTTTTTCTGTGATGAATAGCAAATGACGAGCGAAACAAACAAATCGTTTCTGAATCTGATAAAAAATGAATTACTTATTTACTTTAACTTAAATATAGATGTAAAGATGCTATGCAGCTGTTTAGCAGTGATAATTATTTGTTAAAAGTTGCTAAAAGCAATAAAAAAAATATGTCTTTAAGCAATATAATAAATTAAAATAAATCGTACTTTATTTTGACACAATGTACTTTTTTTTGTATACCTTTAATAACCGATGTACTTTATTTGCACAAAAAAAGCTGGCGACCCTAGTTATATTAGAGGCACAAAAATTCACTTTTTTGTCTTGGACAACGATGTTATGATGGATAATGCTCTTTTGCATGGTGCGATTGTAATTCAGTCGACAGCCAACGCCATTTCGTATATGACGATCATCAACAATTATCATCTGAGTCTCATATAGTAGCCAACGGTTGAATTTTAAAACTGCGATTGTTTGCTACACTATCTTTTCTATTGAAATAGAAAAACTCGTATACTTTTAACTATGGGTGATATTCTCGTTGGCGAGTGACGTGACTACGAGGGCCATGGTGGAATGAAACTTTCAATGTCTACACACGTACTGAGGAAAATGTCACGTCACACGCCATCTTGCGACAATTAAATACGAATTTAGTCGATTTGTTTGACAGAAATCTGTTAGATTGACAATAAGAATATCAATTTAAGGTCGAAGTGACACCTCTGTCACGTCACTCGACAACGAGAATAAGACTGTATATTTTCTCGATTATTTCTTAATATATTTGGCAATAATAACTAGACTCACATACTTTGCTAGCGATCTGATTCAAATTTTATAATAGAGTAAACTATTCTAACTCGGCTGGGCCAAGAAAAATTTATCAGTAGCAGTAGTAGAATTATTCGATGGCAATAGACTTTCATTGATTTGAACTGGAGATTCAGCTGTAAAGCCCTCTAGTTCATTTAGCGGGAATTTATATTTTTTGGACTTTCTAAGTGCAGACATGAGAGCCTTGGTTTTACACGCGCTGGATAGTTTGACAATAATTGGAATGTGCCCTTCACTTCTATTTTTCCCCGCTCCAGTCGGAAAGCATCCACGTAGGGAGACAGTTGATGATTCAATGCTGCAGCAACGCATTTAATTAATAAATTTGAGTGGATTATAATCTGACGTCATGGGGATTCCTCGAACGATTACATCACGCAACCTTTGATGCCGAAGCATGTCGCCCTAGCGACACTTAGTTGATGCGAGTACGTTTTTAGAGTGCTTTGCATCAGTAGTGATGTCCGTTATCAATTTTTCAGAAATATTCATACTTAAGTTTTGCAAAATGCACTAAAATTATATTTTCGTGACCTTTGAACCTCCACAACTTGAGTAGCCGGTCAATTGGCTTTATGGACATTTAGGAAATTATTTGAAACCAAAATAAAGAGAATTTCGCTGAAAATTTTCCAGTTGCATTTTTTTAGAGCTTCATGGCAACATGCAGAAAAGTAGGATTGCCTTGTTCTGTAGCTTATGGCTCTTGGCGGGACCCGTCGTGTTTCAATTCGATGCCCAGGGATACAGCCATTGAGCCTGACTTGAATGATGGTAACGCCGACCATATTTCGATATTTTCCTCTGAGATGAGTGTTGATGAGATGGCAGCATGAAAGAAGTGGGTCCCTATTCCCATTGTCACTTCACTTTTTTTCTCACCTCACATTTTTTGTCACGTCACTTTTAAGTTAGTCGAGTGACAAGGAAAAAATTTGTGAGATAAAATGTCACAAAACTAGGTGTGGTATTCTCGAAGTCATTTTTTGTAGCAAATGTCACTGAAAATTGTCATTTTTTATCACTTGGAAATTGTAGGTGACGCTAAGATTTTTTTTAAATAGACAGTAACAAAGGGTAAGAAATATGTTTTATTTTAATATTTCTGATGATTTAACATTATTCTTATATGCTAGAATTAAAATAATGAACAGGAGGCAATTTATCGTAAACAACAAGGAAATGGGGAAGGGAGTAAAAGTTAGCCGAAGCAAGGCGGAATGTAAAAATATTCGTTAATTATGAACAGTTAAGTCCACCAACCATGACGGCCGCTTAGTGGTAAAAGGTGCAAACAAATGCCGTCACTTCCTACAATAGGTGACTGCGAGAATACGAAAATTGGTTTGTCACATTTTGCAATGGGTGACGTGACTATGGGAGTAGGGGCCGTGGAGATAGAGATAATCAACAAAACTATTTCATACCTTGTAACCTATGGACTAGGCTTACGCTATGTTAAGGATGCTGACCATAGAAATAGTATGAACGACATTGTTCAACAATATAAGCTTAGTAGCCTATTAGACCCGGACAAGTGGCCGACTTGTCTTTCTTTTTCAAGGTTATCAACTTTCCAGAGAATTTTTTGACTTTGGATTTATTTGCTCGAGAGTAGAGCAATTTGTATGTATTAATAGGCATAGATAAATATGTGAAAAATTTAAATTTATTTATTATTTAAATTAATTTATTAAATTTAGTTTAATAGCCATAGTTTTGACGTTGTGGGCCCAAAACATAGACAACCTTAATGGCAAGTGAACATCGGTGCAATTGTAGGCCACACAATACTAACTCTTCTCTCCAACGTAAGTTTATCCATTTTTTTCATTCTATTTATAACATACCGAATAGTGCGACTTTAAATTTAAAATTGTTCTATTATAAGTTCTCTGAGGAACAGTCAAATTAATCTTATGAGAATTCCTGTAAATATGATAAATGAGCAGAACATAAAATTAAAAACGAAAGCATAGTGGAATATCCAACAATTAACTGAAGAACTGAAAGTTTACCTATTGAAATACATAGTACAACTGTTTTGAAGCAACAATTTGCGGATGCTAACAGTTATATCATTAGGAAAAGGATTAAATTAAGTTTCATTCAACGGCGCTGGGTCTTGGCTTCTGTAAGTCTTCAGCTGGACAGTCCTGGGGCCAGTTCATGCAATTCGACACTCGACGTCGACATTAATTTCTACGACGTTGAATTTGGGTTCATGTAAGTCGACGCGTCGAATGTCGTTTTCGCAAAATAATTTCTCCTAAATGTATGCAAAATCCAATGGAACCGCATTATTTTTCACATTATCCTCAAGCGGGGAAAGTTGCAAATAATATTAAAACTTCAATTATGTGAGTATTTAAATTAATTGATTAAACAAATTCATAATAATATTGAAAAATCTTAACTCTGAATTTATTTTTGTACATTGTGGTTTTTCTAACTTTTCTTGGAGTAATTTTAATTTTTATTTTTCAACTAATAGTTTATCTTTTTTCTATTGCATTTCGCTCGTTCAGAACGGCAAAAAGTGTGAAATTATTTTTGCTCTTGCAATTCTTCAAGAATATTGTGTGCCTTCAGGAATGTTGATTTTTCTGCTCTTGCCTAATTGAAGTGTTACATACTCTTGCAGGAGCTGCTTACTACGTAGGCTTAGATGGAATAGTTTCTTTCGTTTCCACCCTCAGAATTTGAATCTTTTAATAAGCTTATCAAATTTACTTCAACCTTATCTAACAAAATTTATTGTAAAGTTCTATTTATCGAGAAAGAACATTCTGCATTGCTGCTGTCAGCTCCATATGATCTCGCATGTAGGAGGCTTCCAAACCTACTGTTGATATAACACTTTCTTCTATTGCCGTTATATGAAAAGCATCAACAATCCACAACCAGTCTTGGCAATTAAATTCTTATTTGCAATTAATTTTTTTTATGTTATATTTAAAACATCGCTATACCTTATGTTTAATACAATAAATTGTAAATTTTTTACTTTATTATTTCAGATACTTTTTGCAATCCATTAGAATTTCTTATTGGCAGTCCATTTGTATTTAATATTTCAGTTAATTGACACCACAACTTGTTTTTAACATAAAAATAACTGAGATATGGCGTCGAGAAGATTAACGACACTTTTAAAACGACAAACATAAAACGTCGACTTGCGTGAACCCAAAACGACATTTAACGCATCGCTTTCTGTCGACGTCGAATTGCGTGAACTGGCCCCGCTTGCAAAAGCTGTTATCCAGTTTCCTAATCTTAACAATTTTCACTATCGACTTTTACTTAGCCTATTCATGCCCTGGGTTCTTTATCTACTTCCAGATGCTTTTTTAAAGCACTTGTTTGATCCTTTCTTATTCTGGGACTATTCTGTTATTCTGGGATTGACAACGTACATACCACTTCCATCTTTAATCTTAAACTTATTACTTAGTACCATGAATGTAGGATTGAGCTTGCTAATAGCTTTTAAAAAAATTCTTATCTCGTTTAAAATTACTTGTTTAATGTTTGTGTAGAATATATATTTATAAAATGGTCCCTGCACCCCAAAAAATTCAGTCTAAATTATTCTATAATTATTAGTAATACCATGTATATTGCAATCAATGCGTCTTTCCTATGCTTCACAATCTGTAAAAGTAATGTGTATTCATGGGCATAAAGTAGACAAAGAAAAATACCTTCAGAATGTTCATAAATATCATCGATAATTTTTGTTATCCTAATAATAATCAGGAACTGGAGCGCAAGCAATTTTCACAAAATCCGAATACCGGACTGTGCTATTGTTGCCAACGTTAGCCTCCCTAAAAATGTTGTCCACCTAATAATTTCAATATTTTAAAATAAAAAAAACACCATATTTATCTTAATTGAAATACCTCACGAACTGAAAGTCCTTCACCCCAATTCTGAAGTAAATGCCTCAATTGTCTTGCTGATATAGTTCCTTTATTCTGAGGATCAGCCGCCTTGAAAGCGGCAACCACCTCATCTGGTAGATTCTCTACTTTGGAATGCTGATGCATAATTTCTAAGAAGTCAGCAAAACTCATTTTGCCACCCTTTTTCTTTAGGTATGCAGTTAATTCTTGAATTGTTGGGGACAATCCTAAGGATCGCATAATTACGGTTAGCTCATCAAGACTTGTTATTTGACCGGAACGGGCAAAAAGGTAGAAGCATTCACGGAATTCTAGAAAATTAAGATAAAAGATGATAAAATGATGAGTGCCACTTGTTGATTGTTTGATAAAACTTAAGAAACATCGTCTTTTACTAATTAATTATTATCTAATCTTTGTTCAGATCTAAACAAAATCTCAACATACCATCGATGTCTTGTTCCTTGAAATATCGTGCCTGAGAGATTTAAGATATTAATGAATTGTAACACAGAAAAATCAGACCTTACCATTATTAATTAATCTTTCAGTTTACTTTAAAAATGCCAATTAAATTATAACAGGTACTCCAGAGGATTGAATAATTAATGCAAGGTAAAAGTGAATGTTCGTGGGAATATGAAGTTAGCATCCAAAAAGTCCAGAAAGTCAGAGAACTCTTGACATATGTCAAACTGAAACAAATAGAAAATGAAACAGGGAACGAATCAAATTTCCACTGTAAAATAGAAAAAAAAATTTAAACGGTTCTTTTTTCTGAATTCTTTCAATATTTTAGATAGGTAATTTTATTTGATTAGAAATGCAATTTTATTTGTGTGTTTGCTCAGTAAAAGGAATGAAATGTAATAGGATGGTGGATTCCCATCTAGAACGAAAAACGGGTACAGGATCCGGTACTTCTTGTCAATCAGTCTGACTATTGTCTATTAAGGGTGGGTGCCACCCTATTGTTACTTTCACCGCTAGTACTAAATGCAAAAGTATTAAAAAGAATCGAGACCAGAAAACCGTTGATGACCATGGCATAGCATGGGCTTTGATCTGAGCATAGACCGGTAATGTTATAGCACTCTATCGGTCTTCTCAAACTCTAACTAACTTATAAGAAATCACAGGAACTTTTCATCTAGAAAAGGAATGAATAGATTGTATTATTAGGAGGGGTATATGATAAATATATTAGGTAGGGGTGTATGATAAATATATGATTAAATGGGGAGTGCATGGACGCGATAAAAGCAAAAGAAACGAGCGTACAGGCGTTCCCCGTGCGAGTCACTTAGACGTGAGTATATTAGGTTAACAAACTTCTGTAACTCCATCATCAGAAGAGTCAAATCATCATTTGATGACTGGTTAAGAGGCAAGTTACTCAATACTACCGCTGGCAGTAAAAAGGTCTGGTACTTGGTAACTTCAATCAGGAAGAATTTTACCTTCTGTACAATACCTCCCTTCATTCATAATGATGAGGTGATAACAGAAAGCAATTCCAAGGCTTCAAATTCTTCTCTAACCAATGCTGCCATTCAACCTCCCTCGAGCGAACAGCTCATTCAATTGACGGAGTTTTTTCAGGACTCGAGATGTATATCGATATCTCAAAGAACTTGGCGTTAATAAATCCACTGGCTCTGATAAAATACCCCCTATGGTCCTTAATAAATATGCTTCACCTTTGGCTGAACCTCTGCGCAAACATTTTACTCAATCATACTTCTCCGGAGTTTATCCAAGCTCCTAGAAACTGGCTCATGCTCAGCCTATACCCAAAAAAGATAACTCTAGCAACCCCTTAAACTACCGCCCAGTAGAAATTACTTCTGTCCTCCCCAAAGTCATGGAGACATATATTAAACAATGAAAAGGTGTGGTATATCTGGAAACCAAGATAGTACGGCTTTATACCCAAAAGATCTACTGGCGACCTCCTTGTACGTTTAACAGAGCACCTCCACAAAAACATGTATGGCACCCTGCTCTGTTGTCAACAAATCCAATCCATTGGTACTCACATAGTTCTAAAGAAATGGATTAAGAGATTTCTTTCTCGCCGTTCAATCCCCACACCATCTCGGCCGGGGTTCCTCAAGAATCAATTCTTTAACTCGCTCTGTTCCCTTCCAACCCACTTGTCAGCTTCGCTGATGACAGTATTCTGCGTTATTCCTGCACTTTCGACAATATAAGACAAGCACGTGCCAAACCTTGCCTTCACCATCGTGAACTCATGTCCAACTCTATCAACAGAGACAGCAAACTCATTCATCATTTGGGCCTCAAGAATCTTGTTGAGCTCGACCCAGACGAAGTACTGTCTCATTACTTATAAAGCCTGCACCGATCTTCCTTCTGTCTCAGTGGACAAAAAAAACCTTACAGTTGATCCTTCTCTTAATATTTTGGGTGTAACTCTATCGGAGGACTTGCGATAGAATGATCACATATTCCAAATCGCCTAACAAGCATCCCAAAGCCTAGGATTTCTTAAGAGATGCCTCGAGTATAATACTTTTATCTGTCTGAGACCTCCCTTGATCTATCATATTCTCTTCTATCTTTCAAGATTGGTTGTTACTAGATATGACACCATCACCTGAACGATATGACCGACTAGTAGTACAAAGGGTGATTTCTAAGCTTGGTTTTCCCACATCAAAAAAATGTGAGTACCTGTAAGATCATCTTATTATATAGTAAATGTTTCGACGTTATGGGCAGATGGTTGGATTTAAAGAGCCTCTAACAGACTAAGTGGGCATTGTTGGCTTTAACAGCAGCACGCGTATTTGTGCCTCTATGATATTGTCGGCTGCTTGTGTTGACCCAAGGTAGCTAAGATTATGATTTTATAACTTCAAACTCGCGCTATCCCACCTTGATTGTAGCACCAATGGTAGCTGCTCTTGCAGAAGGGCCAACATGCCCTTTATTTTGCTTTCATTGAAGTGTCGCCCGCTCAATCTATGTAAAACCGCTCTTGATGTTCTACTATGATGTCCATTACTACGATTACATGCCGGACTGAGGACTTGACTTGAACTTGAACTGACAGTTAAATGCTCTTGATTTGAAGTCGATCTGAGGTTACATGATTTTCAAGTCTACTTGAAGCCGACTTCAAGTATGCATGTAATCATAGTAAATGTCGTCTGCATAAGTCAGTATTTGGATGGACTTGTAAAATATTGAGCGCTTGATGTCCAGGACTAAGTTCTACAACCAGTGGTGCGTAAGTGCAAAATATGTGTTTTGAGAAAATCGCCTTCAAAGATAAGATTTTTAGGTACAGAATTTTGTCGGTTTGATAATTCTGCAAGCGAAGCTCAGTTTAAGACAACAATAATTATAACAATTTCTGGCTTTTTACGTTAAACCTAACTGTCAATTGACAGCGGTTCACTGTTCGTTCCACTTTTAGTCCGCGTAGCTACAATTCCGTTGTCCCAAGTTTCACAATACTCTGGTTCGCTCTAACTTCACTTGACTTAAAAAAATGACGTGACATCGAAGGAAAGTTTTTATTTTAAAGGAAAAAACTATATTTCTAACAAAAATGAATAGTTTAGGATGGGCTATAATATTCAAAATGGGTTGTTTATGCTCTAAAGAAAATATTAATATAAATGGAACGAAATACGTCGTTCGTGAACACATCGCTCAAGGGTATCCCTGATTACTTATTATTTACATACAGTAATCACAAGTGTTTTTCTTTAAATTATTTATTGCAGAGGTTTCAGCTTAATTGACTTGGTAGAAAATACTATAACTAAGAAAAAGTACGCCTTAAAACGAATAACATGCCACAGCATCGACGATCAGAATATTGCAATGCGCGAAATAGAAATCTGTAGACAAATTGATCATGAGAACGTTATCAAAGTAATTGATTATGTTTTAAAAGGCTCTGCCGATATTGTGATAAATACAACTAGTCAATTTTATATTGTTCTACCGTATTACAAGAATGGTTCACTACAAGATCATTTAAACTCGCGTGCAAAGACTGGAGATTATATGCCCGAAGCCCAAGTATTGCAGGTTTTCTTAGGTATATGTGAAGGACTGAGAGCACTACACGAAGCAAAGCCAGAACCTTTAGCCCATAGAGATTTAAAAACGGCGAATATTTGTTTATCTGATTCATTTGAACCAATTATTGTTGATCTTGGCTCAGCTACAGAAGCACGAGTACAAATATGTGGACAACAGGATGCCCAACGTTTACAGGAATTAGCCGAGGAACGTTGCTCTATCGTTTATAGAGCCCCAGAATTATTTTCTGTACAAAGTTACTGCATGATAGACGAAAGGACTGATATATGGGTATAGATTTTAAATATAATAATTGAAAGAATATTAAAACAATTCTTTCAGAGCCTTGGATGCGTTTTATATGCGACGTGTTTTTTCAAATGTCCTTATGATCCGATTTATGAAAAAGGTGATAGTGTAGCTTTAGCAGTGTTAAGTGGAAATGTCTTCTTTCCTGAAAATTCTTTTTATACACAGGTATGCAACAGAATATCTTTTCACATTTTTAAAATCTATATCATTCATTTCCTTTTTAAAGGATATGCATGATTTAATTTTATACATGCTACGTCTGAATCCTATGGAACGTCCGTTTATTTATAGTGTAATAGAAAAAGCCCAAGATCTAGTAACTAGGCTCGAAAGTCGTGTTTAATATTGGCAGTTAGTAAATCATTCCATATTATTGCGCTTAAGATTTTATATCATGTACTTTTTTTGTATAAAATTTATCATAAAATGTATTTTTAACGATAAGGCAAAAGAAAAATAAAACAAGAACATAAGATGCATATATGTAGATGTTAAATCGAAACTAAGTAATTCTTATTTATGCAGACTGATAACATCATTCGTTGTAAGGTAAGCACTATTATTAAAGCTATTGCATTTAAAATAATCGTTGTAAGACTTTTAAGCTTTTCTTTTAAATCAGTAAGTATTGACTAAGTGTTAAGGTACACCATATCACAAATTTTCACTTTGTACATTCAAAACTTTGAGCAGGGGCGCAATTCAGGGACAACCATCGATACCTTCTCAAAAGTTCATTGTTAATGGCCACAACAGAGCCGGTTTAAGGACATTGGGGGCTCCTAGGTCCTGTGTTTTAAAAAACAATTACCTAAATCGTATACCATCAAATCATGCCTTGAACTATCATATCATCATTCCACTATAAGATTTGCATACACCACTAATGTGAAATAATTACTATGCACGCAATTCCTTACTAATCATAAAACTCACTGAGACTCTTTTAAAATTTGTTAAAATATTAAACAAAAACTTGGAAATCAGACTGAGACTCTTTTAAAATTTGTTAAAATATTAAACAAAAACTTTCAAATGCCATGAGGTTATCGAAGGCAGCATAGTATACTTGAACGACTTAATCCAATTCGTAGCATTGCAACAACTCCTCCAATAAAACATAACTTATACACCAAAACTAATCAAGGAAAAAGAAAACTTAGGGAAATATGGCAATGTACCAGATCACCAATTGATAAATCTACTTATAACAAATCAACTAGAGAACTAAAGGAACTCCTAAGAGTACATAACAACCAACGTACTACCAAGTTCCTGACAAATCTTTCGGCAACCTAAGCAACGAACTACTCGCTATGGAAACTAGGCAAGAGGGTAAAAAAACGAATACATGATCCAGCACAAATCTAGACAAAGCAAAAATGCTAGCAGACCACTTTGAAACAACTGTTACTAATAACTCATTTGGGGGGGGGGGGGGGGGGGGTGCGTTGAAAAAGGTGGCGATGAACCCTGCATTTGAACTCTTGGAAATACTGACTGCGAGAGATTAGTTTTATTTACAAACGAATGGCTATCTTGTGCGAAGTGCGCGAAAAGTCGGCTTGCAGGTGGTGGGAGTGAGCTGAGTGGGCTAATATAGTGTTGCTACCACGGGCCGGTGGCTGGAGGAAGAACTTGCACCTCTTAATGAATCCCAAGTACTGGGATGCTTGTTTGGCGATTTGGAATATGTGCTTATTCCATCGAAGGTCTTTGGCAAATAAAACGCCTAAGATGTATGTATAGGGTTAGGTCGGCCATTAGTTCAATTACACCCACTGTCACGGTTTGAGAGGTGTTGACTTTTTCTTAGAAACAAGACAGTACTTGGTATTGGTGAGGTCGATTTCGACACGACTCTTGCTTCCCCACTCTAGAATGAGTTCAATGTCCCTATTTATAGAGTTGGGCATTAGCTCGAGTTCACCAATACAGGATCAGGCACGTACTTGTCCTCTATTGTCGAAGCAGTAAGAGTAGCGCAGGGTGCCGTGTCAGCGAAGCTGAGAAGTGGGTTAGAGGGGATTGAAAGGATGACATTTATAAATATAAGAAATAGAAAACGTGATAAAACTAACCCCCGGGGGGCCCCGCGAAGATGGGGGGATTCAGATTTGAACGGTCGGAAAGGAAATTCTCAATCCACTTCTGTAGAAGTGAATCGACTCAAATAGCTTTGGGTTTAGTTAACAGGGGTAAGTGGCAAACTCTATCGAATGTCTTGGAGGTATCTGTAAGGCAAACTAAAAGATCGCCAGTGGATCTCTTTTTTCGGAAGCCATACTGTCTGTCGGTTATGAGTTCCACAAGGAAGCGTCCTAGGACCTACCATCCCACTGAATACAGCAGATATACCAAAACCAGTGCCCCAAGATACGGCAATTTTTTCCTCACACAACCGCTTAGAACAAGCTACTAAAGAAATAGCCAAAGTATTAAAGGAAACTGGTTCCACAATTGAGGAATAAAAATCAACGAAAACAAACTCGTTCAAGTTAAACATACAACTAAAAGGATCTCCATAAATCAAACTATCACTTTAAACAACAAAAGCATTAACCCTATCAACACAACAAAATACCTGAGAATGCTGATCGACAAGAAATTGACTTGTATTCAATATATGTAATTATAAAACGTAACAATATCAAATATACGTTTAGACAACTCTACTGGCTCCTAAAAAAATTCGAAACTCTCGCTACATAGCAAATTATTAATTTACAATATAGTAACGAGCAGCGCTGAATAACCGTGACGTGGAACTGTAGATAAATTCTGCTACCGCGCTTGTATTAGTACCGAAAATGTCGGGGCAGAAGAAGACGTCAGTTTCAGAATAAATAAAGCAGGAAGCGCCTGTTCCGCATATCGAGTTCAACTCAGATCTCAACTAACACCAAATTGCGGCTGTTCAACTCCAACGTTAAGGCAGTTCTTTTGTATGGTTGCAAAACATGGAAAGTCACCCAACTCATCACAGGGCGCCTAGAAGTTTTAATCAACAGATGACTGTCGTATTTTAAAAATCCGCTAGAATTTCAAATGAAGAACTATGACGCCGTGACGGCCAAGAAAGGATAGACGACCAAATCAGGCGAAGGAAATGGAATTGGATTGGCCGCACCTTGCGACGCGAAAACGAAAATCTAGCTAAACATCAGTGGAGAAAGAAGCCTCTGTGCATGCTAAAGAGAGACATCTTCATGTACTTTCTCTCAGTAGCTGGCTCCAGATGGGAAAGCCCTTAAACGATTTGAGCGATGTTTCGAATATTAAAATAGGAGATTTTATCCTTTACCTAAATCATAAATCCCTAGCTTACTGCTCCTTGTCATGCAAAAGTTTTTCTCGAGGCTACAAAGCGGGGCATCTTAGCGCCAATTGTGTCCGTGAAAGTGCTACACTATACCATATTGATATGAACGAAATTACTGTTCGGAAGCTGAGAAGTTTCGTAAGGAAACTTCTTTTGAGAATTGAGCACTAGCTTGCGCAAAGAAACAGGTATCTGCTGGCCAAAAATGCCTTACTTGCTTCATGCCACACCTTTCGGGTCGTAAAAGTTATTGGTATGAGCACTAGTTTTATCACGCGACAACTGGGCTGGTCTCGGAGCGTTAAACCGCTTTTTATGAAACTTTGCACACACTTAAGTTTCCATGAAAATTCACTCTAACAATTTTGTATAAAATCAAGATGGTGCTTCCAAGATGGCGGACGAATTTTGCCATTGTGTTCCGATTCCATTGAAAATCGGTATTGGGGGATTTTTAAGAGCATAAATGACTTCAATTGGCCGTACGATTTTCGCAATTTGGGTTCGATATCATTCAAAATCGTTATTTGGGTCGTGTTTAAGGTTGGAAATAATGAATTTGTTGTCAAAATTAGAAAATTAAAAATGGCGCTGGCAAATCGCTTCACCAGAATTTTGTGAAAAGTAAAATCCAAAATTGACTGAATTAAGACTAAAAAGATCCAAATAAAATATTTTTTAATCGTCTGTCACAATCTAAATCCCGACCAAATCGCTTAATTAAATATTAAGCTTGAAAATGTAAAAATTCGAAAGTGCCTCAACAATATTTTTTGCCTTTAAATTATCGCAAATTAAAAAATTTGTAGCTTGGCACAAAACACACATACCTTATGTTTTTGTAGAGCGAAGAAACTCTTTTGCTTCTCCGCTATTAAATTGGTAGATCAGGGTGTAACACCGTGATCTTTGATGCGCTGTGTAATAGGTGTAACACCTAAACACAAGTGTAGCTGTATGATAGAAAAAAAGAAGTAGCTCTGCAGCCACTTCTGTCTCACACGTCTGAATTGCTTCGACTAAATTCTTTATTTTAAAACAATTTCTTTTATACTTATGACAATAATAAACAAAACAACAAAAAATAAATTAACTCTTCCTTTAGCAGACAATTGTCTTACAAATAAATGCTAAGTTGCAATTTTCGATTGAAGAAGATTTTCATACAAACAGTTTTCAAAGTGAAATTTTACCCGTTGAGGCATCATGTTACCGTTCGAGATAATTGAAAATTTTATGCATTGTGCTTATGTGACATTTTAAATGAGATTTTAAATTCTTTTAGAGACAAAAAATAAGATAAAAATATGGACTTGACAATTTCAGCAAAATGAATATAAATTTGATAATTTATTTGTTAATAAGAACTTAAAATTAAATTGATGGAATTTGATGATTCTTAACATCCTCCGCCGCCTTGGCCAGGTACTGGGCAATGATCTTCGCTGATGAGCTCCGGATCTATGTCGAATTGTCTGCAAGTTGATGTTCGAGGAGCTGGGATTGGTCCATGTCCATTGGAGGGACGTCGCCTTGTGCTACATCTGTACAGTTGATATGCTGCAATCGCCAGGGCTATTAAAAGTGCTGCGTAGCCCAGCGTCAGTTGATGCGTATGGTTGGTATTGATGTGGTGTGGTAGAATCTCGTTCTCCTTGAGCTGGTGAACTTGCTTCTGTAGGATTTCCAGTTCGTCCTGATGGTGATGATCCGCCATAGGTGGTTGCAGCTTGTCGGTATGGTTTGAATCTCTCGGATATATGAATTCCGTGAGATTTTTAGTGGGATTGAATGATGATCTGATTGTCTTTGGATAGTTGTTATGGGACTGCAAAGCCAGATGATCATGTCTGATCTCACAGTCATTTTCAATGCTCAAGATCCCTGTACCTTGAAGCACTTGTTGCTTAGTGTCACTGCCACATACGATTGTGATGGTGGTGCTTGTTCTCATGGAATAAATCCATTTGTTTGGATTATAAAGTTGAATCCACTTCGGCAAGTCTTCTGCGTTGATTAGGTTACAACCTTTGGACGGCTGGGAGTATATGAAGAAATTCAGTTCACAGGAACTTATGTTGGCACCTCGCCTGTATATTGGATGCCGTTGAAAGCACATATGCTCTGACTCGCCGATAGTTTCGCATAAATGGAATTCCTGGCTACTGAGTGGATAATATTTGTCTTTGTGAAGATTGATGACCAAGAATTCAGATGATGGTTTTATGGCTAGGAAGGTGGCCTTGATAACTACTGGAATTGGTATGATGCGATAGAGTTCGAATTCCTCAAACGCAAATAGCGGGAGCTTTATTCGAAATATCACATATTTCTTAGTCACTCGACCTTCGACATTCATGAGCCTGTAGAGCTGAAGAATGTTGTTTGGACGCGTAGGCAATCTGAGCGTTGATGGCAAGTGATCCTTTATAGTGTTTAATTCTTGTCTTAATTGTCGTGGAGATATCAGCAGCGGATTTATTTTGCCGTGGTGAGTGTCAGTCAAGACATTCAGAATTGCTGATTGAGCCCGTTGATACCTTGTTGTCATCAGGGTAGTCTGCACTGCTAGAGTAGAGAATGTTTCTGCTACCCTCTGCTGGTAAAACTCCTCGGAAATATTGTTTATTCGATGGTTTATGTTTCTTATTTGGTTAACTATAGCTGCTAGTTGATTTGCTGTAGCTTCCTGATCGTGTTTCATGACATTCAAAGTGGAGTCTATGATAGATGTTTGGTTTTTTATTAAATCCAACAGATGATCTTCGTTGTTCTTGATGTGTTCTATTGTGGTGGTCATATGTTCAGCATATTCTGAATCAAGAACTCCGAATAATGCGGAGGCCATGTTTCCAATAATGTTGAGTGCAGCTCTTTTGGTTCTAGGCGATGATGTCATCTGAAACAGCTGATCGCCTGTGACAATGTCGTCCTTTAGCATGGTGAATTGATGTGTAATGATGTTACAATGGCTTCTATCTTTGAGTAGGTTGCAAAGTTGGTTTAGGCGAGCTATGCTATTACTGATTGCATCAGCTTCCTTCCAATAATTCTCCATATTGTAATAGACAATAAGAGACCATTCATTGCTGACTAGGTTTGCTGCGCCTAGGTTCTCAAAATATATTCCTGGTTGTGAACTGAAGGGGCTGACTTGAAATGACGGCTTTCCAAATATGGGCAGAACGAAGCAGGTGAGTAGTAAAGTGCTTAGCAATGCTGAGCTGGTAGATGTTCTCAACTTCTTTGTCTTAGGCGGTCTCTCGTCATCTGGATCATGGTGATCCAATGGAGCTTCAGGTCGATTAGGATTGCTGCAATCTTCCAATTTTTCAATTGGAAGAGGAGCTAACTTATGAATGGGACGTCTCAATACTCCGGATGTCGTTCGAATATCTGCAACTCGAACTAGTCCGTCATCTCCCTGTATGGTTTTCTCAATTCTCCCGAGCTGCCACTTGAGCGGTGGCAAGTTGTCGTCTTTGATGAGAACCATCATTCCTGGTTGGGCATTTTTACTGTGCTCTTTCCATTTGTGTCGTTGTTGAAGCTCGCAGAGATATTCAGTTGACCATCTCCTCCAGAACTCATGTTTTACATGTGAAACCAATTTCCATCGTCGGATTAAACTGATAGGTTGCGGAGCGGCTTCTGGATCAACGGTAGCAGTTAGTGGTTCTCCGATTAGAAAATGTCCTGGAGTTAGAGCTGTGAGGTCATTTGGATCGAAGGATAATGGCGTTAGAGGCCTTGAATTGAGAATGGCTTCAATTTCTGCAACGAGCGTCGACAGTTCTTCAAATGTGAGGTCGGCTGATGATACTGTTCTTTGGAGCAAAGATTTTGCCGATTTTACAGCGGCTTCCCATAGGCCGCCAAAATGTGGAGCTCTTGGAGGAATGAACTGGAAATCGGTTCCTCTAGCTTGGCAGAACGTGGAAATTTTCGTATGTGCTTCCTTATCATGGATGGATTGCCGCAATTCTAACAGCTGGTTTTTTGCGCCCACGAAATTGGTCGCATTGTCGCAATAGATGGTACGACAATTTCCTCTCCTGGCTATGAAGCCTTTCAGCGCTCCCAAGAAGCCCTCTGTAGTGAGATCACTGGCGACCTCAAGGTGTATTGCTTTGGAGGCAAAGCAGCAGAAAACCGCTATATAGGTCTTTTGCGGCCGCTTTCCTCTTAATTTGTAGTGTGTTTGGATCGGACCGCAGAAGTCAACTCCTGTGTTGACAAATGGTCTGCCTGGTTGGACTCTAGGTGCTGGTAGGTTACCCATGAGTTGTGTCATCAGTTTGGGTCTGACCTTGTTACATCGCATACAGTGCTTCACTATTGATCTTGCGATGTTTTTTCCCTTAATTGGCCAATATCGCTGTCGGGCAATTGCGAGCAGTCCTTGTGGGCCGATGTGCATGTTTCTAACGTGGAGATCGTTCATAATAAGTGTTGTCACTGGATGAGAGTATGGCAGTAACATCGGATGTTTGGCGTCGTATGATAATTCAGAGTTCTGTAATCGACCCCCTACGCGAATGATTTTTCTTTCGTCGAAAAATGGACATAGGCTTTTTAGTGCGCTGTTGACGTTTACAGAGTGGTTTTGTTGCAGTTGATGCATCTCGTCTTGGAAACCTTCTTTCTGGACCTGGGAAACTATTGCTGTGAGCGCTCTGTCTAGTTCCTTGGCTGTTAAAATGAGCGATGGAGCCCTTTCTTGTTTTCTCGAACTATTAACAAAGCGAATCATGTATGCGACAATCCTCAAGAGTTTCTGGTAACAATTGCCGTGGTTGATGGTGGTCATCCATGATGCTTCCTTTGTTGATGTTAGCACAACTGGTTTTTGTTTTTTCTTTTCTGCATCCGTGTCAGTGTTGGTTGGCTGCTGTGGCCAGATTCTTTCCGGGCCATGTAAGAATAGAGGCCCGTAAAACCATACGTTGCATTTTACGAGTTTGGAAGGTGCCATACCTCTAGAGACGATATCCGCAGGGTTGTCCTTGGATCCTACATGCCTCCATTGATCTGGGCTGGTCAATCTTTGTATGGCGGCAACGCGATTAGCAACAAATGTGTGATATGATGATGATTCTGATTTTATCCAAGCCAGTGTGATTTCGGAGTCTGTCCACAGGAAGGCCTTGGCATGAGATAAGTCAACATCTTTCCGAATTCGCTGAACTAACTGAGCTGCTAATTTTGCGGCACACAGCTCCAGTCGTGGAATTGTCGTTGTCTTCAGTGGAGCTACCTTTGATTTGGCGCAAAGTAGTCGCACCGAAATGATGCCATCTTCATGTGTTGTCCTGATGTATACGGCAGCCCCGTATGCTGTTTCGGATGCGTCTGCAAAAGCGTGTATTTGCATTTGTTTATATTTTGCGTCTGATGATATGTGCCTTGGGAATTGAATGTCATTAAGACACTTCAAATCTTCTCGAAATTTGAGCCAGCTGGTGTGCAAATCCATAGGTAGTGATGCATCCCAGTCCAGTTTTTGAGCCCAAAGTTTTCTGATGAAAAGCTTGGCTATTATAGTAACAGGACTCATGAATCCAAGTGGATCGAAGATATGAGAAATGTCAGAAAGTGCTGTTCTTTTTGTGACCTTTCGCGTGTCTTTCCAATTTGTCTTTATTAAAAAGATATCTGCTTTCGGCTGCCAAGTTAATCCTAGGGTCTTTACGGATTCATCTGTTGGTTTATCGAAGTTCAATTCGAGCTCGACATCTTCCCTGGGGATGTTTTGTAGTAATTGTGGAACTCGGGTGAGTGATGCCATAGAACGTTGTTGCCTTCGAACCTTTTTAATTATCTCTGCCTGGTGATCTGCTGAAACGTCTGATCTTGGAATCTGCTTTTGTTCAATTTTCGACGGAATGTCCTTCCTGCCACCTTCTGTTGATATGCGAGAATCCGACGGCTGGTCTCGTTGACTTGTGCTGGCACTCAACTCATCTAACCCTTGCGTAAGCTGCTCCTTGAATTGGACGTACAGCTTCTGAATAACAGCGAAGTAGTCCTTGGCGAAGTAATCATTCTCACGATTTTCTGGCTCGAGCTCAAGTAATTGTTGGTGGTTGGCTTGGAACTCACTCCAATGGCCTTCGAGCAAGTCCAACCGGATGGTGAAATATTGGGAGATTGTCTTCCTGCTGGCAGCATCCTTCTTAAAGTTTCTGAAACTATTTTGGATCTGCTCGCCTAGAAGCGATTGAGTATCCAAAAGGCCGTCCATGTTGAATCCTGTTGATGATCGCTGTAACGTCCTTCGGCTGTTGGTTTGTGTGTGAACGTGATCTGTCTTGGTACAGATCACGTCGGGGTCACCAAATGTTTTTGTAGAGCGAAGAAACTCCTTTGCTTCTCCGCTATTAAATTGGTAGATCAGGGTGTAACACCGTGATCTTTGATGCGCTGTGTAATAGGTGTAACACCTAAACACAAGTGTAGCTGTATGATAGAAAAAAAGAAGTAGCTCTGCAGCCACTTCTGTCTCACACGTCTGAATTGCTTCGACTAAATTCTTTATTTTAAAACAATTTCTTTTATACTTATGACAATAATAAACAAAACAACAAAAAATAAATTAACTCTTCCTTTAGCAGACAATTGTCTTACAAATAAATGCTAAGTTGCAATTTTCGATTGAAGAAGATTTTCATACAAACAGTTTTCAAAGTGAAATTTTACCCGTTGAGGCATCATGTTACCGTTCGAGATAATTGAAAATTTTATGCATTGTGCTTATGTGACATTTTAAATGAGATTTTAAATTCTTTTAGAGACAAAAAATAAGATAAAAATATGGACTTGACAATTTCAGCAAAATGAATATAAATTTGATAATTTATTTGTTAATAAGAACTTAAAATTAAATTGATGGAATTTGATGATTCTTAACACCTTACAAACATTACCTAGGGCTCATTTTCGATAATTCTGCCGCATGGACGGGCCCTTATAAGGAAAATTCCGCCAGCGAAGCGAAGTACTTTCTGCGGTCTCTCGTTGGATTTTTTGCACAGGGCCTCCAATTATCTAGTCGCGGTAGCACTGGCAGTATTCCAGCGAACACATAATCGAAAGCGTCAAACACTGAACTGTGTCCTAGAGTGAATGGCAAGGTAGTTTCTGTCATCGAATTTTTCTCTTTTGTTGTATGCTGCCTAACATTATGCTAGCCAAGAGCATTCTTTATCTTTTTTCATGATATGGGAGAGATTGAGATGATATTTTAAGTGCACGTTTGTCATTATGGCCTGCGCCAAAGCTATTGGGAATCTTAAAATTGCGTTTTTCATGCGCAGTGAGAGTCTCAAATCCCCACGACGAAAGTAGATTCGTAAATAAAATCGCGAAACGATAGCTTTGGCGCAGCTGACCCATTTCTTAACATCCTCGGCGTGACTTTATCCAACGATCTGCGTTGGAATAATCACATACTCCAAGTCACCAAACAAGCGTATCAATGCCTTGGCTTCCTCAAGAGATGCAAGTTCCTTCTTCATCCAGCTGCCTTGGCTACAATCTACAAGTCCTACATTCGGCCTCGCCTTGAATACAACTCGTATATCTGGGCGGGCGCCCCTAAACCCACGCTTTGCTCCTCCATCGATCCTTTAAGCCACCGTAGGAATGTAGCAGCGCTCAGCAAGTTTTACCGCTATTATAATAGCGACTGCTCCACTGAAATCAAAAACCTCCTGCCTACACGGCAATTTTTTCCCCGCAACACAAGACTAGCCAACTCGGCTCACCCCTTCACCCTGCAGCCCTCCCCTTCACGCACATTACGGTTTAGCAGTTCGTTTATAAATAGAACAACTCGATTGTGGAACTGTCTTCCGCAGTCGGTATTTCCGAACTCATATAACATCTCAGAGTTCAAACGCAAGGTTCATCGACATCTACTCATGCACCCTCCAGACCCCTAAACTATGCTATTTCATCTTTCCTTCAGATCAAGCTTCCTATTATACATTGCACCATGACTTGAACGACATGACGGACTAGTAGTACAAAGGGTGACTCCTAAGCTTCATCTTTTCAATTCTTTCGTTTCGTTGTATTTATTGAAATTTTTAAAATAATGGGACTATAATGGATCAAGTAGGGTTTTTTATAAATAAAATTTACTAAACATACATTACACAAAGTTTTAGCTTTTATTCACTATCATATTTTCCATTCATATCTTTGCTCTTTATCTACTAAAATCGAAAATGTTTCTAAACATAAAATTTTCACTAAAGAATGAAAGACATGAAAATAATCTAGAGATGATAAATTAAAACAAAAAAAAGTAATGAATAATATAGAAAACGAAGAAGAGCGACTTGAATCCTCACAGCACATTCAATAACATTTTTATAATTCAATTATATCAGTTTTATTTTTTTTTCATATCTTTTGTGTAATAACTAACATTAATATTATATCATATTGAGAAGAAGAATATTAGATGTAAATACAAACATAAATTTGTTTGAATTATATATTTAATTCAAGAAGCCTGAATAAAGTTTTTGAATTTGCGTTTTTTAATTTTATTAGGAAATTAGATGTTGTACTTAATTCCTTTTATTAATTATCTTATCTTGGAAGACCACATATCTCGCAAGTGGCCAAATCACTGCGATTTATGAATGTGCAGTGATTGCATGTCCAATTTTCTGTATTAACGGATGGCCCTTGCTGTATATTAGATCCACTAAAAATATAGAAATAGGAAAAAATTATGAATAATTATTAAATGAATTTTGTTAATAATTTATTTACCCAGCTGCACCAGAGCTTGCTGCAATTAACGTTTCTAGAGTAATCCATACTTCTTCAGATTTAAATTTATATGCTAATTCTCGATTTTTAGTTCGTACTGCTTCAAAAAGTGTCTGCATTTGAGCTTTCATTGGTAACATATCCATTTTATATAAATATATAAGAAGATGAAAATCAGATATAGCTTCTAAAAATTCATTATCCTTCCAACGGGATAGGTAAGTGCTAAGAGCGTTAAAATCTTGCAAGTGACCGTCTAAATAGCGATTTTCAACTGGGAACGGCTCTTTGTTTTCATCTGCTGTAAACGTATAAACTGGACTTAATGGTGTAGAAGCTGGAACATCTACTAACAAATACTCCACCGGAAGTGGCCGGGCAAGACGCTGAACTTCATTACCATATTGATCTTTTTCCTAGAATATGAAAGAAATAAAATGTGAATTAATTGTATGTCAAAAGTAGTTGAATATTTTCTTATACATATGCTAATGTTTAATTGAATTTTGTATCTAGAAATTTGGAATGTAGGGATGAACTTTAAGCTAGACAAAATAGGTGCCATCAAAATATCGTAAGCGTGTCGTAACTATCTCGGATTGGTGAAGGTGCGATCATAACCTCCTCGTGGTGGCTGCCCTGAAAGGGATTAGCTAATATGATCGGGGCTACCTGGCCAAGATGTGAAGTAGTCGTGACTAGTGCAACGAATTCCTTTGGGAACGCCGCCACACAACCAACCACGCCGCCTCGAAACTTATGGATCAATTAATCTGGACAGGACCAAGGCAAGGAGGACGTTGTGGAATTAGGAAGCCCTTCGGAGCAGACCCGAGCCCGGCTGTCGAAAGTTTCTTTCCAACAGACTGAAGGCAGAGCTGTTATCAAAAACCCGGGAAGCTAAGAAGCACCTCCAGGCAGCCACCACTCTGCCCGAAGTTTCACGACCCACCAGAAAATTGACAGCGCTAGCTTCCATATTCACTAGAACTAACAGACCCATCATCCAGGCGAGCAGAGACCCCAGAAGTAGAAAGGAGGAGTTCTAATGACCCTTCTACTGGGCCAACAAGTTGTCGCTGCCGCTGTGTCCTAAGTTTCTGGAACCATCAGAGGGACAAAGCAAGGAGGGTCGGAGTGGAATTGGGGGGACCCAAGAAACACACCCTGAGCAGCCCCCGTGAACACCTTTATTTTTTTGAAATGAATACTTCTTTAGGTACGATTAGCTTTTTTTAGCCTGGGGTAAAAACTCAAAACTCGCGTCACACGCGCTTTTCTTGCGCATCCGTTTTTGGGTACTTGTAGCCATGTAGCTAGAGCATGGCAATGTCGAGCTCCAGCAACAGGCAGCAACGTCAATTCTACAAAATAGCTACGAGGAGTCTGAGGGATAGCGTTTCAATGTTGCAATGAAACGCCACATATTCATATTCTCGCACACCGTAGAATTTTACGTGCTGTCTGTTGCTGGAATTCGACCAAAAGTTGTCAAAGCGGCAGAGTTGACCTCTTTGTTGAGGAAACACCGGTCCCAGTCAGCAGAATGGAAAACTTAATAAGCCAATTGGCTTTCCCATAATGCCACACAGTTCTCTTAGCTGGTTTGGGTGGGGTGGGAAATTTATATAGAAAGTTAGCGCTGATTAGGCAGAGGTCGGAATTTCCAAGAGATGAATCCCCTTCTACGGAGTATCGCGTCGGATGAGAAGTAAGAAATAGGTCAAGGCTCCTTGACCAGCGACTTTGGAGACTCATGATCCACAGTTTAATGTAAATTATTGGTGCCTGCAAAGAGCTCGACGTCTTTGGCAGAAACACTGGTTCCATTTGAGTAAGTTAGCCAGTTTACATTGTTAACATTGAAATCACCTGCAACAATGATTTCACAATCAGGATTCAATGACAAAAACCCTGAGATTTGTTCGGAAATAGCATCAAATGATGATGATGAGGCTTCGTTACTTATGTTAGAACTTCTGTATAGGAAGCAGAAGAATATGACATGGTTTCTGAATATGATTTTAATCCAGAGGTAATTACAATTAGAAAGCGAGCTACTATATATTATTCGCTTCTGGCAGCAATTAGATTTTGAAAAAAAGTTTTCGCTAATGAGGTGGAAGTTAATTCAGAGCTCTTTCTTTTCTATTTTATTCTGCCGTATTCGTTTTGATAAAATGGTCTCGAGCATGTTATGGATATCGTAGGTAACAAAACATCACAAAAAATTACTTCATTTGTAGTTGTAGAATATTTGTATGAACTATTGAATATTTATGAGTAGCTCATCGTCGGGTTGCGACAGTGGCGTTGATACTCTTATATTATGGCTGTCGAGTAACGTCTGAAGGTAAGATGTAAAAATGGAACCAGAGAGAAGGTAAATGATGCCGAGATGCCGTTTCAATTCAGATGTTTCTGATGGCAAAACGAACTACCTCGAAAATTATGGTTGATTTTTGTGAAAAGAGTGTTCTGAAGGGAAGTAAGTGGGGAAGTGAATAAGCGCAGGATGATGTTTCTAGTGAGAATCCAGTCCTTGAAATTTGAAATGGTAGCTAGGATATCTGAACGTCTAATCCACTGAGACCAATTAATCTTTCTAATAGACCGAAAAATACTTCAAACATCTGATCAAATTTTGTTATCTAAGTAAGCTTCATCGACATAAAAATAGGTAGTTGTGCATCTTTTGACAGTTACTCACCCAAGTTTCAACCATTTTGGACTCGCAGTTGTTGGGTGTGTTTCTTTATTCATTCGGTAGAAGGAATAGACAGAAACTTCGTTTCTTTATTCATTCCCAAGTTTCGAATTGACAGATGAAGCGTTTCTTTATTCATTCGGAATATTCGGAATGTATTCTTTTTAAACTACCTCTTGAGGTGGAACATTTTTAGAATAAAGGGAATTAACCTTACTAATATAACATAATATAAATATACTACTGTCATAATTGTGTCATTTGGCAAGAAAGCGGAAGCCATGGCCCTTGGTAATTATTTATTTGTTATCATTTTTAAAAGTACATATTTCTAATAATAATTTCAGATATGGATAATAATAATTTCAAATGGATCCCAGGAGACATCAAATGTCTAATCTTATTATAGTTTACATATAGGTCCCACAATATTTTTAAAATATACAATTCTTTTGAATAAATCACAATTTTTCTTCAGTTTGTTTACTGTCATTCCCGGTGCGTTTCTTTATTTATTCTATTTATTGCTAGACGACCATTACGTGAACGCTACGTTCAGACCATTACGTTTATTTTATGGCCGCAATAATGATTACATCGCTGCTGTGAGAGCCAGCGTTAGTGAAAACTCAAATTTATCGGTGCAGCGTCGTCGGCGCTCGAATATAAAAAAAAGTGTTTTTTCGCTTTTCACCTAAAAAACATTTTTAAGCTAAAAGAAAACACACCATTTTGGTGCTTTAGCGCCTCCTACTTTTTGCATTTTAAGTCGTACGTAATTGACACAAAGACATTAATTATAGACGGCAATGTCCTCTACATTTTTGTTAATAAACTTTTTCTCTAAAGTGCACTGATTCCGAGAAAAATGCATCAAACAACTTTTTGGGTTTTCAGGAACCTGCAAGTGGTGGGAGGTCACAAATCTGGCTTTAAGCTTTTTTCATGACCCCCTAACGATTTATGAAAAAAAAAAATCTCCGGTATATTTTTTAAACAAACAGCCTTTTTCACGATAGATTGACTACTATTTTCGAAGAATTATTTTAATACCGAATTCACCACCCTCCCCCTCGCCCTCACTATCATTTCGTGCAATTTTCAGAATTCAATGTCCAGGGCAAGGACACATGAAATGAAACTTAAAACGAAAGCCCTTTCACCAATTTTTTGATTTAAAAGCTTTTCGTTCTCGGCAGTTTTTCACCTGTTCTACAGGTCCAATTTTATTCGAAATATATTCACATAATTTGTTTTTAAGAAAAAGTTCAGAGCTCACAAAAAAAACTAAAAAGAGTGGTTTTGAATGTAAAAAATTGGAGAAAAGTATGTTTTTCAAACGTGTTTTTAAGGTATTTAATCTATTTAATCAAACCTTACATACATTTCCTTAAAATGGGGTTGTAGAGAAACTCTTTGCGAATAATTTAGGTTTTTCAAAAAATTCTAGCATTACTGTGGGCCTTGTTCAAACTTTTTTCGTGAAACAGGTGTTTTTGGAAAGGTTATGTTTTACATTTTTGAAATTTACTCGGAAAGTTACTATTATTTTTTCATGAAATTTTTATTGTAGCTAGAAGCCAGAAAGCCCTAAGCCCTGACACAAGGTTCTATGATAATTACACTCCCTATAATTAAATGTCCATATTTCGCGGTTTTTTATTTTTTTGCAAAAAACTGTTGATCGATTTCAATTGTACTCATATTTTTCGTCTTTTTAAGCACTATTATGTAGTATTTTTGTTTTCCAAAAACAAAATTTTTTTCGTACCTAAAACGTGAAAAAACCTGTTTTCGCTAGTATTATTAACTTTTTTCCACTTGTTCCACTGGACAATTTTATCCAAAACACATTCATTGAAATCCTACGATCTTAATTATAGCGTAAAGAAATCGAAGGGTAGATTTACATATTTCAACTTTTTCGCTATCCCTCCTGAACTATAGTTAATATAGTAGTGTGTTAAGTGTTTTGTTTTCAGATATCCGTTTGTGACTCCCTCAATGTTTTAATTTATATATCCTCTATGGCCTTCGATTATTTACAAGAGCTTATAAGGGCATTATGAATCAGATTTTTTATGTCCCACAATGAATTTAAGGAATTACACTGAATTATTAAATTACATATAAAATGCAGCCAGATCTACACAAATGTGAATAAAAAGCTGGGGTTTCTCGTACACATAAACCTTCCAAAAATTATATTTATAGCTCCATAAGTTGGAAGCAGCGCAGTTTACGCCTACGTTTTTTAGGCTTTGAAGTCCCAAAGAGCAATATTCTCTTCTAAATCCATATTCATTCATCCCAATTTCCTGTGACAACTTATGCAGAGTTTCGAGGTCGCTTTTAATGCAAGTCTTACTTATACACGTATGATTGATCTCTCACAGCCATTGGCTAATGGTGAGTATTATATGCCTTAAATCTTTTTCAAAGGAGAAACTTACACAAATATAACTTAACTTAAAAAACAAAAATATTTAGTATTAATTTTTGTTAATTAAAATGAAATTTGGACTTCGATTACGAAAGACTAAGTTCGCCAGTCATTATTTATTAAGCACCCTCAAGCAAACATAATTATTGCCAAAAATCAAAATTCATGCAGAATAGCACTCCTATCATGGCCATGTGTAATTAGCTGGACATCACTGAAAATTATCAGCATAAACAATTACCAGAGTGTGAGGTTCATGAAATATGGTTTAAGTGGTATAGAAATGAAATTTCCTGTAATTTACCAACACCTCGAAGAAAACGGATATCACACTTTTTAATGTGTAACAGGTTTTCATCAGTATGCATGTCGTGATGTATATCTTACGAAGTAAGATTCGAGAAGCCCTATTTTTGGATTCATCCAGGTCTAAAGTATGTCAACCTTGACCTATGTACGGTGCGCAGATTTTCCTGTTAGATATTTCGATGCACTTCCGCTTTCAATAGTGAAATTCTCTCGCTCTCTCTCTTTCTCTATATGTACATAATACAAAATCCCAGCATTGGTTTAAAATCAATTTTCAATAAGCCCTGGAAAAATGGAATCTCGTTAAAAGGTAAACCTGAGATTGAAGAAAGCTGAAAATTTTAGGTGGCAAATTTACGCTTCGAAAGGTAATAATGTTATCAGGGCAATTTGGGAGGTAGGGATTACCTCGAATCAGTGCCGAGAAGCTTTGAAATATATGTATTTTCCCCAGGAATGGACTTTACCTTTCCAAACGTTTTAACTTTACCTTGAAACCCTTATAGGTGGGTATATAGGCAGTACATTCATCCATAAATAGAACTACGTCAATAGTTTAATGTAGTACTGTGTGTCAATGGACTGGGGCCATTGTTGCTTCTCCTTAGCAAACTGTTGAGCACTAGGTACAACAGTTGGAAAGTTCAGACAGCCGCCGACTGAGCAAGCATGTCCGAGACTGGGAGCTTATTGAAACGCACATCGCACATGCCTGGTAGGTGGGTCCACCGACAAGACTTTATATATTGTGGGGGGCACCACATGGTTGAGGATTGTTTATGGACCTTGAGAGAGAGCAAATCACTGTTGCTCCAGCTTCAACTTTGACACCGAAAAGAGATTCTAGATAAGTTGGAGCCGTCACGTAATACGCGCTTGTATACAACTTTGGGGCATCCATCAGCTGGTGGAGGAGGAGAGCTTTATATTTATACATTTTCAACATCTAGATGCCCCCCGTTTACGGACACATATTTACAAATGTACATACTGTATGTAAACGAAAGCTTTTAAAAAGAAGAAACTATAAAGAAATGCAGAAGTTGAGAACAGTTTCAAGTGTATTTGCCGATGAAATCATAGGTTACTAAAGTGAATTTCTAGAATTTAGTTGTCATGTGGCCAATAGTTTGCAAGGCCTTGAGATAATAGATTTTTAATTCGTTTTTAAAAATCTTGTGAATTGCATTTTAATTTATGATGTCGCCAGCTTTTATTATAATTACTGAATTTCAGAACGTACCACCCTTCTATTGTTGTTTTCATTATTAGAGATCATCGTTGATTCGCCACATGCATTTTACTATTCCGTGAGAATTAATTTCAAATTACAAACTTTTTATATGCTACTATTTTAATACGCTTACTATGTAATAAATTCTTGGAAGTTAAATTTGACCCATTTCCCGGTTTCCGATTGAGCTGAAATTTTGCATACACGTTTAGTTTGAATGACAATGAAATCTGACCATTTTGTGAAAAAATTAAAATGGCAGTTCCAAAATGACGGACGAAACGAAATTGTGACAGGCAGAATACAATTAGCTGTGTGGCGTGATGCCAAATTCAAAATGGCGGCCAACATAAAATCTCGGAAGTCTTTTAATAGTCTAAAAAGTAAAACATTTAACCCATCAACTTCATATTTTGCACGCATGCGTAGTTCGCGTTATAATGCAATCTGACCGTATTGTAAAAAAGTTAAGATGGCGGTTCCGAGATGGCAGCCGAATTTTGAATTGTGTTCCCTGGCCGACATGGGTATTAAAGGAAAGGGAATGGCAGATAGAATACAATAAGCTCTGTGGCGTCATTAAAAATTCAAAATGGCGGCTAACACAAAATGCCGGAAGAAACATATAACAGACTAAAAAGCTGAAAATATAACCGATCAGCTTCTGTTGACGAAGATATATGACGTCATTTTAAATCTAATATGGCCGCCGGTAAAAAATGACGGACCACATATATAGACTAAAAAGTAAAAATAATTATTTTAAAATAAATAAAAAATACGCTTTTATTTTAAAATGAGCCTAAAAGTAAAAAATAATTTTGAATATTAAGTTTTCATTGCTGCAGCCACTTCAACATAAAAGAGCGTAGGGCACTAAAGAAAAGTTCCAGTATTAATAAAATAAGAATATATGTAGGTAAAGAGCGCCCTACGCTTTTTCACATTTAACCTATAGCTGGACCTAGGGGTGAAGGGACTGTTGGACCATCCTATCTAGTGTGCCTTGAAGGTTGTAAGTTTCACTTGAATACGATGGCGTTATGCATTAAGATTTTACGCGGTTGCGGGTGTCCTCACATTCAAAAAATATAGGAGTTATGATTTTTTGAAGCAAAAGGTCGATAATTCATGTTGTTCGTACCTTTAATTTTTTTTCTCTCGTAGTAATAAAAAAATCTCGACTATTAGAACATAAAAAAGAGTTGTCAAAGAACCCCACTGATTTTTTTGAACGGTCAATATTGCATATTTTCTATGGAAATGGTTTTTTTCGCGCGGGGTGGGTGGAGATCCCATACGCCAGCAATGTTACAAAATCGAGGTGGGCTAGCTAAGGGTTAAGTAAGTGGCTGCAACAATTAAAACTTTACATTCAAAATTATTTTTTACTTTTTGATTCAGGTTGCGCGAGCAACTGTTTGTTGCTTTTGTACACAAGTCAGAGAATAGACAGAGAATTGCTTTTTTGTTTGTTTTTGGTTAACGAAATTAATAGTATACCAAAAACAACCAAAAAAGCAATTCTACTTCTATTCGCTGACTTATGTGCAAAAGCTACAAGATCAATTGCTTGCGCAACGGGCCTTATTGACAGCGCCCACGGTTTTCAATTATGTCAATAGAGGTACAAGGACTGGATTTTTGACTGCTCATAACTCTGGAAATTTGGGGATAGAAGCCTTGACTTTTACCGTTGTAAATCGGCGGGAGTATTCTGCATAGATTGGTGCCAAGAAATTAAATATCTCATAGAGTTACAAAATACAAGATGATATATAAACCTCTACAAAAAAATTCCAAAACGAACTGGCGGCTAAACCGTTACGCTCTTTACGCTTTTTCTTTCATGAGGCAGAATTCAAGGACTTGACCAAACCTTGTTCATTCATTTTCAATAGAATTTTCAATGCAAAATAATGTTTAAATGTTTCAAGTGGAGCTCTTTTGTCGCGGTAAAGTAATTTTATTTTGTTTAGAAATGGAAGCGTTACCAAAAAAGTGAAAAAATTGGAGGAAAATTGCGTGCCTTTTTCCAAGTTGCGTGCTTCCAGGCCCTATTTCATTGAGAGCAAAACACTTTCTTGAGCAAGAATCTTTGGGAGGAGGTTACAATAAGAACAAGAAACACTCATGAGCATTAAGCTTTCTGCGAAACTTTTTACAGTCCAAAGTGTTCCAATTCTTTCTGTACACAACCCGTCTACTTAGGGAATTTAACGAGAATCAAACATAAATGAAACAGCAAGAAACAAAAGTATAGTTGGTCTCATTGTAATAGGGCCTTCCTTTCGCTTACAGTCACAATTATATGAAACGAAAATTCAGATCGTATTTTGAAGTAAAACTTATTTTGATGAGGGGGTTCCAATTATTCGATAAGCGGTTATCCGACCATGCTTCAGTTCCGATGAGGACATAATATAGCATGTTCAATTGATTCAATACGGCGGTAGATTCAATATGGCGGCCACCAAAAAATGGCGGATCACCGTTTCCTTCACAAGATACAGAAATACTTTGTTTGGATTGAAATCCTAATTTTATGGAAAGTATGCATAATATGCATTGCATATAGAAAGTACGCTCCATTTGAACAAGTTTTAAAGCTCAAGACTATGCCATATTTTCTAAATAATCTATATTAATGAAAGAAAGTTTCTGTATGTATATATGTGTCTGCTATATCGGGCGCACCAGTCATCGCAGACCTTCGAAATTTTGCATGAAGGTTCGTGTGTACATGAAACCCGATTTTCGAAATTCAACATGGCCGCCGAAAAATGACCGAAATTCAAAATGGTCCCAAAAATATGAATTTGCAAATTGTGTTCCGGTTTCAATGAAAGTTGGTATCTAGAGGTTTTTAAGATCGCTAATAACGAATTTGTGGTCAAAACTTATAAATGTATCTGGGGTTTTTTGAGGTAGCAAATAACGAATTTATGATCAGAACTTATAATTTCAATATGGCGAACGAAATTTTCCAATTTTATTGCGATTCCAACGAAAGTGGATATCCAGGGGTTTTAAGGTTGCAAATAACGAATTTATGATCAAAGCTTATAAATTCAAAATGGCCGCACCAATATGGCCGATGAGTTTGCGAATTGTGTTCCGATTCCAATAAAATTTGAAATCTAGGGGATTTTAAGGTTGCAAATCACGAATTTATGATCAAAACTTCAAAAAGACGGACGAATTTTTCCAATTGTATTCCGATTTCAATGAAAAGTGAATATCTAGGGGTTTTTAATGTCCAAAATCAAATTTGTTTCCTTTTTCTTTATATCTTTTTCCTACTGCGGACTGTGCAAACATATTCTTCTTGTATTTGGAGGCGCGGATTTTTTGCTTGTTTTAAAATAAAAAAAAAGTTGAAAAGGGAGATACGACCTTTGGAACAGATGCGTGACTTAGGTAAACTAATTCATCAATTTTTCAGGATATTCTCTTTGGGGTTAGGAATCTGTATGGGGTTATAGATTTCTACTAGGAGGATAAATTATTTTATATTTTTCAGTATGTCTTAAAAATATTAATATATATATATTTATTTTATTTAAATATGTAATTATTTTTACTGTGTCATACTTTTTGAGTGTTCGTATTGTACCGGAAATTACAACACAATGTTAAAATGATTTTTATATTTTTCTTAAATCTAATGCATTTTGAAGTATAAATAATAAACTTTGTGTGTCGCATTGTGTTTTATATAGTTTGTAAAAAAAACATTAAATGCAATTTCGAGAATTATGGAATATGAGTCAATAATTTCATTGACTAGCAATATATTGATATTAAATGTTAGATTGCCCATATATTTTTTAAACTATATTATACATCCAATCAATAACTTGTTAAAATTTTTTTAAATGTAATAGTTTTAAAACAAGGGCAATCTGGAACTCTTCTAAACGTATGAAAATTTGGAATAAAGCTTTATTTTCAACATATGTTTTATGGTAAAAACTTTTACTCCTTCACCAGTTGCTGAAAGTTTTCAAGTATGGTTAACTGGAAAGTTTTATAATTCCTTAAGTTATATATGTATGTATGTATGTATACAAAATACAATTTGCAACTGAATTCATTAGAATATAGAACTTAGCTTAAATAACAACAACAAAAAAGTAAAACTACATATACCTATATTTGTAAAATTCACCTAAAACGAAAAGAGCAAGAAAAGCTTAAATAGAATCTTAAATAATAAAAAATAAAAAACAAGAATACCAAAAAGCTTATATTTTTGTATGTTATATTTTGTGTCTACTTCGCTTTTTCTCTTCTACTCGAAAAAAACTTCAACAGAGCTTTTTCTATGTATTATAGATGGGGAATAATCAAGGTATGAGATAATTTAAGCTGAGCGAATTTCATCAAACGAAATTTAAAGCTCCCAGAAGAACGTAACTAGTTGAAATGCATTGAAAACAAAAAAAAAACATAGAAGAATATTAAGATAGAATAACGAAAAAAAAAAACATTTTTTTCTTTTCAAAAGTTTTAAATTGGGGGGAAGAAATGTGTGATTGATTTTAAGCTCGTTTTATATTGTTTAATCTCCTGATGCAATAATGTTAAGTGTTAGTTGTTAAATAAATTTTAGTATACAAAAAAGAGCAACGCAAAATATGGCGTCGTAAATAAAGTAGTATTCGTTGTTAAATATTAGCAAATATGTATATATAATAATCGAAAGTAATATCCTCATTTTAGATTTTTTTTATTGTTCCGAACATCGCGGTTATTTCATAATATATTTTCTTGTTATATATTTAATTTTCTTCAATTAGTTTTTTTGTGTGGAAAAAATATTTTGAAATGGATTTATGCGACGAATTTGCCAATACAATTAAAGGCGATTGGAGTAAAAATTATAATAATACTAATAGTACCTATAAGTGATTGTTTATCAATATTGCTGCTTAAGCTCCGAAACAGCTCCGAAAATTAATATTTATGTTAATTGAAGAAGAGAAGTAAAACATATGGTTTTATAAGTAATATATATATAAGTGCGTGTGATGTTTAACAAAAGTGTCATCAAACGTACTTTAAATTTACTTTATTATCGCCTAGGAAAAAAAAAATAACCATAAGTAGTGATACAGATGAATAATATATAACCTATATATTACTCATAATAACTATATGTACATATATGCATATAGCAAAAATTTAACAGAGAATATCCAAAATTTTGTAAGAGAAACACTACATTGGAGAATATCATATAAGCTAAAAGAGAGCATTAAGCACTGAGAGAGCAGAGGGTATCCAACAACCCCTAAACCAAGGTGGGGGATGATATACACATTTTCATTTGTATGCGCCTCAACCCGAAATAAAATACATATATGTAGAAGGAAACATCCAAGAATCCAGCAGTATCTAACTTCAATGAAAATTCAAGATTCAGTCATGGTAGTTGTATCCGTAAGAAAAGTGTTGAGATAAAAAAACACTCCATAACTTATAAGCCAAACTATATATGTATAAATTTTATTTATACTTATATATAAATATATACACAAGGAATACTAGAATAACACAAGAATAAAGAAACTAATACCTCTTTTTTCGGGGGTAATTTTTATTCCAATAATTTTCGGGGTTTTGTTATACGGCAAAAAAATTAATGAAAAATTTTTTTTTGTTATTTCATTTTTAAAAGAAAAGTGATATTTAAAAACAAAAAAAAAATGTTATGTAATACTAAAAAAACATATGCCACCAGGAAAAAGTAAATTTTTTATAACATTTACAACATTTTAACAAAAAAAGTTAATAAATAAAAATAAATAAAATGTGAGTCTTTGATAAATAATAATTAATATTTAATTTTTAATTAAATAATATAAATAATAATCATAAATATAAATAATAAAAAAGAACGGAAGTAAAATTTTATATTAATTTTTTAGTTATACCGAATTTTTTTTTAAAACGATAATTTAGTTTTTGTTTTATTTTTATTATTTAATATTTTTATTTATAATTTTAATTTTTAATATTGATTTTTTTTTAATAATAAATAAAAAATAAATAAAAATGTTCCTACAAAAAAGAGAGTTATAAAAACAAATTAGTGCTACGTTATAAAATAAAAGAAAAAAAATATTGGAAATCTCTATAAAGTAAAAAAATAAAAATGTTTATATATAAAAAGTGTATGCCAAAGGAAAGAAAATTTAAGTTTTATTTTGAGTAATAAAATAATAAAGAAAAAATAAATAAGTAAAAAAAAAGAAAATATAAAAAAATGGAAAAGGAAATGTTTTTTAAAAAATCATTTATGGATAAAATATATCTTCAAAAAACACAACAACCACATGGACTACAAGAACAACAACAACTACAACAAAATCACCAACAACAGCAGCAGCACCAGCAGCAAAAACAACAAAAAAATAATAAAACGTACAACGTCAATGGCCAATGATATGATTTTGGATATAAATCAACAATTATTTGGTTTACAACTGTGATATTACGTAAAACAATCAACGGTATGATTAATTAATTATAATTTATCATTTTTGATTTTCTGTTTTAGATTTATTTAAATATTTTTTTTATCTATAAATAGTTTTCATGATTTTCAGCTTTCATCAACCAAAAAAAAAAAAAAAATAAAAAAAGTAATAAGAAAAGCAAAAAAAATGAAATGAAATTGGAAGGAAAAAAATGTAACATGCAAACAAAGTTGAAGGTCAGGTCAATGAAATATGAAAGAGAGAAAATATGTTTTTCTCTTCTGGCCTAAGTGAAACAGAAAAAATAACGAAAAAGAAAAACAAAACTAAAATACAATCTTTTTTTTTATATTTTATATGAATAACATTGCGGAAGGTTAAACTTGTAATCGTTATTCTTTTGACAATTTTCTTTACCCCCTCGAAAGTAATTAAATGGGTTAAGGGTTGTAGAAAATATGAGAAGTAACAACCCTAAATTGGGAAACCTAAATTTAAGTTTGAATGAAAAAGGAAAAATTTTTACTTGGGGTAGGAAGAAAATGTCCTAGGATTATATACCAGTATATATATATATGTATATATAAAAGTGGTTTAAGCAAGTAATATCATTAGATTTTTTGGGGGTGAAGGACGTTGTCTAAGATGTCGATGGTGTGAAAATTTAAGCTTTACAGATTCTCTCTTTTACACATACTAATTCCAGCAATACGCATACACCATCACAATATTGTTGTTGAATTATATACTTGACTATATTGTCATATGTGTAAAAATATTCTCTCCTAAAAATTTTTTTTTCTTTTTCGTTTAAGGACGGGGCGACTTTCTTCTTCTATGGGGAGAAAATTCTTGCACTGTTGAAAATACAAATAAATTACTTTGATTGAATTTCATACAAGAAAAAAAAGCTTTTTTATATAATAAAAGTTGAAAACTACCCTTTTTTGGTATTATTCAAATTTTGGCTTTATTCAAACTACTTTCATACTTTCAAATTTTAAACATAAAATTTTTTTAAAATCAAACCAAATCAATTTCATAATATTTCATGCATTTTCAAAAACCCCTTTCTAGAGATAATAGTGGTGAGAAAAGGGGTTAAATATTCTATATATACTTATATACATAATTTTTAACTGTAGTAGAAGCTTTAAATGCCAAAGTTGTGTAATATAAAGGGAAACTGAGTATAATAATAAAACCTATACATACCAAAAGAAAGTATTGCACAATATGTACCTACTCTGTACTTTTTTAAGGGTGCAAAATCTGGCTTTGCTACTGTGTGTGAGAAGATATGTTGTCTATAATGAGGAATGATACGGGAAAAATAAAGAGAAGATATTGTAGAGAGAACGAACGACCTTCAAAAATTTATGGCGGGAAACCTGGACTTGGTGGTGGGAACATTTTTGTATTATTATTTTATTTCGATTTTACTTCACTATATGGATAAATTCAAATTTTTCCTAACTTTTCTAAAATAACTATCTAAAAAGAATAAAAATATCATTAAAAAAGTTTCTATTTAAAATAAAAAATATTTATGAACCTTTTCACTTTTATTCGATATTATTAATCCAAATCTTACACGAACTTTAATCATTTTATTAAGCGATGTTATTTGGTATTTTGATCAAAGATTCAATTATTTTTTATATCGATCAAATCCTGTACCATATGGACAGCAAAAAAACATCATAATCTTTTTAATATGCCCACGTAGGACTTATTACACGGGTGTTATTTAATTTTCCTAAATTGTAAGCTTATGAAAGTTTTAAAACGGCCTACCATAAATTTTCCAGAATAAACATGATGAGTATATTGCGTGGAGGTTTGTGACAGTTTTCACAATATTAATATGATTTTTGTTTGAATATTGATACTAATTAATTATTAAAAAATATTTGTGATGTGGGTGGATTTAATATATAAAAGACTGGATATGTTTTGCAGTTTTAGGGCTGTATACACCAATGAAAGTAGCTTTTAATTATGAAATTATCAGAAGTATTCAGCCTCGTTGTCGAGTGCAGTGACAGATATCACTTCGACGTTCAATTGGTATACGCATTGTCAATATAAGTGACACTTGGCGACTAGATCGACAAATTTTGAATTCTAATTGCCACTAGGTGGAAGTGTCAAGTGACAATTTTGTCGATATGTTAGTAGGTATCGACAGTTCTATCTTTAGAAAAATTGAAGCAGAAAAAAAATTCTTTTGATTGTGTATTCCTTAAAAAATTATACAAAATTACCATCTAAAAACCAAAACGCGATACGATAGCAGTTACCCTTCACGAGTATCAAAAAAGACTGAAAGCAGCCAGAAACATTTTTATCACTTTTAATTTTGGAATTTTTTGGACTTTTTTTTCAAAATTTCCAAATGTCATTCCTTCCATCCATATGTCTAAATGTTTCCGCCTAAATTACGCCTGATTCCCGTCCACACGAATTTTCATTTTTTTTTCAATTCCGTCTCTTGTTCACTACCTAAGTAAAATTTCCGTTCGTTTTCTGATTGCTCTTAAATTGAAAAAATTGAAAAGTCTTTAGTCTTATATTTCACCCGGGAACTTTTTTTTTACACATTCTTACGTTTTTTTCACTTAAACAAGTCAAACTCAATTTTTAAATGAAAATGTCTTCCATTTCACAACGTTCCTCGTAGCCCTGTCACTCGCCAACGAGAATACCACATTCATAGTGATGTGGCACCGCCTAAGAAAAATCTTACTTCGATTCGACAACGAGAATAACCCGCCGTCTAGACAACATATTTTTTGTTATGACATCCGTTTCGAAATAAGACAGAAAAACGTTTGTGGGCAAATTCTATTATGCTATTTCATTATAAATAACAGTCGAAGAAGCAACATTGTGTGCAAAATTAGTAGAAACGGTAGGGAAATGTAATGATGAAAAGTGCAAAATTTAAGAAAATTTAGGTTTTTAAAAATGCTCGCGAAAACTTAAAATTTAGAAGCCGAAGAGTGATTTTAGTCCTACCAACACGTACAAATAATTCGATAAACACCTAAAATAAAGAAAGACGCCATTTTCTTTTTCAACATTGTCAAAAATCCGTCTTCATCTCTGTCTTGACAGCGCCATATCTTGACTTCTGTCCTCCTGTCTTGACATGAAGATTTTTGTGGCCCACACGAGACATATTGCAAGACAGAAAAAATGCCTCGTCTAGATCGCGGGTAAGGCTTCAAGGTTTTCTGTCAAAAGAAATCAAAGTAACTTCTGGAGTCCCTCAGGGCAGTCATATAGGCCCGCTCTTGTTTAATATATTCATTTCAGATCTTTATGAAAAACTAAAGAACATACTACATTTATTCTATGCTGACGACCTCAAAATATATAGAGTAATAAGGTCCCAAGACGATGTAACCTATCTTCAGGCGAAATTGAATGCGTTATAAGATTGGTGCCCCACCACGTTCTCGGACTATGTCGGGCGTTGAAATGACTCTGTTAGAGGTCCCGCCAAAAGAGTTGATGCCGAGAAAGTCGCGTTTTCCATGCGCAGTAGAATCCCCGCATGCCGTTCCCGTCCCTTAGCCTAGTCGCAACAAATTTCGAAGGGGAAATTTTAAAATACATAAGCGCATTTCTTATCAATATGTGCCCAATTTTTATTTGTGTGCAGCTTTAATTTCCCCAGCTGCGCGCTCCGGCATCAACTCTTTTGGCGGGACCTCTAGAAGAATTTTAGTATTATCTGTGACTGGTCTGTGCGGTCACGATTAAACATAATAAGTTAATAGTCAAATCTTTACAAAAAAACGAATGTGCGGTTTTCGAATAAAGATGTTTGTGTTTGAACTTGGGACATGTGGCCTCTATGATTTGTACGTGAACAACGACCAGAATTTTACACAAATGCTTTTTTTGAACTTTTCAGAGCGTATGCTGAGTGTTCTAACCGAGGCTTGATCATCGTTTAGACGCACATGCCATACACCAACCTCAAGCCGATTTTTTATCAAGACATATTTTGTACAAGCCTAACTTTTTGGCTTGGGCAAGCCAATTTGCACAAGGAAATCGTTGCCTGTGAATCTACTTTTAACTTTATTTTTCATGTTTTAGTGTGATGATGTTAACAAAATCGTCCCAATTCAAGCAAATCCACATGGGCAATTTTAGGCAACTAACAATTGAGATCTAGTTATTAATCCAAGTCTAGTTTTTATTATATTGGAATCTAATGTTGAATCGCCATGTTAAAATTGCATAAATTAATCCCTTGGCGTGTTTCTGTGCTTTTATATATAAATGTTTAAGTTCTTTTGATGCAAATTCGTTGTACGTCCGACCAGATCAATATATTCGCTATCAATTTCAAAATTGTTTTAGAAATTCTAATCGATTTATATTTAAAATAGCCTAAATTAATTGCTTGCATTGTATATGAACAATAATTCAAGTGTTCTGAGAGAATCTGTCCAAATTCTCAAATGTGTACTGATCATCTGATCCATTTATGCATATCAGCCTCTTACTAGAAAGTTCGTATGCTATCTCAAAATAATTTAGCTGAAACGAATTATACGTTTGCCGTAAATTTTCTAGTAATGATGATTGTTGTATTCAGTTAACACAGTTGTTTCAAAATTTTATGATACTGCGGCCCCCCTGTTACATAAAAAACCCTTGGAGCCGCCCCAATAAAATTTTAAATTTCCATTTTCGGTGTGGTGCGCCATTTAGACCTTCGGTAACATTGAATTATTCCGACATTTTTTAGCCAATTTTGACAAATGAGCAAGATTTATTTAGAACATTCTCTACCATCTATTTCAAATCAGTTTTTGAATATAATGTCGCTTAAATGACCACCTCGATTTGATTCGCAAAAGCATCTACTTCGGCTCGTATGTTAGCTTTGAGTTCGTCAATGGTCTTCGGCTTGCTGGCATAAACTTTACTTTTGCAAGAACTTTATCATAGTGGCTGCGGTGTGGTAAGGTGCGTCGTGCCGTCTTTTTGTAAAAAAGATTCGTCATACCTTTTTCACGCATTTTCGGACACACAAAGTGCACCAGCACCGTGGCCCGTCGGGGGCCAAACCGATGATTGGCAAGCAACAATCATACACTTTGTTTGGGAAGCTATGAAGATCTTGCTTCATAATCCTCTTTAGAGTCGTTCCACTCACGTTTAACTCCTAAGATTGGCGGCAGTTGGACTCTCTTTTACCGCTTCAACAACTTCATTGGACTGTCGCGGACGCCGTCGATCGCCGTCACCAAACTACGAATTGTGCTGTCTGAAGGCGCCAAATTTCTCCCATATATTTTACGATAAACACGCACAGTGTTCACAATTGAACGATTGTTTTCAATGTAAAGCGCTACAATGTCAACGAATGTGAGTAGATTCATAGGTGGTACTGAATGACGTTTCAGTAGACGAGATGTATAATAAAAAAGACACAATGTTTAAGTAGAAATTAAACAGTGAGCCAAAAAAGTAAAAAAAAATCATTCGCGCCCCCTCTTTGAGCTATAAGCAGGGTACTAAAATCCTCACTCATGTGCGACCCATTCAACTCACGAGCGAGAGATGTATTCTAGTACGTTCACTCGTGAGTAGAGTAATTTTTTCAAGAATTTCCAAACTAGCCCATGAGTTTTTGTGGCTTTGTTTAGTTTCCTGTGGCATAATTTTAGGCTTGATAAAGAGTGGGGTTGGATGGGACGAGTTTTGCGAACATTGCTTGAAGTGTGCAAGTGCGGAAATGTCCCCTTGTAATGTCCCCTTGTTGCAAAATAAAATTAATAAAATGTAACTTTACTGTCATCAGCTTAACATACCTGTCTCAGTGATAGATCCAGCGATACCTAACGTGAGTGAGCGGTGAGTACACTCATAATAATCACTCACGTTCCTGTGCAAAATGCCAAAAATGTTGTCTTCACTAATGTGCATGAGCAGTCTATGTACACAGCCTCACTCACGAGTGTGAGTAAACCGAAGTTAAACCCTTTTCTTCACTCATGAGTGAGAGTGATTTTATAATGAGGAATTTATAAGAGCATTTTCGTATCCTGGCTATAAACAACCCCAGTTCAAAACCGCTACAACAACAATTAAAATGTTTAACAAATTCACAAAAAAACGTATTTTATAATTACTACCACTTCCCTGTTTAATATTAATTTTGTAAATCGATAATATTTTGTTCTAAAAATGAAAATTTTTAGCGCAAACACAAAAAAAATTAACATTTTCATAGCCTCATAACTTAAAGACGCTTTTATCGTAATACTAAAATGAAATGGTTAAGACCCATACTTATTTCACAATTTAAAAATCTCATTGTGCATAGCAAATGGTGAACTCTTTACCCCATATCCCCCCAATACTCTTTTTTAAATACAACATGAAATCCCCTTTGGGCATATCACTTTGTTAACAAGTCTTAACCCCACATAACAAGGAGTACAACCACTCAAAAGAGCTTTACTGAAAATAATGCTCAACTGACTTTATCCAAGGTAGTTCAATAAATTTAAACCCACCCCCACAACATTCCAGGCCCCTGCCACACACCACCCTGACACAAAACGATAGCACTTTAACCTGAGATTGTTACAAATCAATAAACCATATACACTTGCACCTTGCTCTCCACTACTCCTCTACAGCCTTTTGTCACTTAAGTAAAATATCCCAGAAATTTTTTTATCTGATCAAATTTAATCCAAAAAAATCAATTTTCTAACTTTCGCCGCAAGTGACATTTATCGTTTTGCATTTCCTTGCTTCCATTTGTTCGATGAAGTCTTAAATCATTTTGTATAGATATAAATCTAAGGTAAAGACCTTAGGAGAATTGAATATGGTGGACGATTAGTATATGGGATATATATTTCTTTTATCTGGGATTATAGGGATTAAATTTATGCCATATTCCAGATGTATCCTTTCTATAATTGATTCCAACTGTAAACCATATCAGATGGACTAAGTCTAGGCACAGTTCATCTTTCTGTCAGGATAAGTTTTATGTCGTGTTTATGTAAGTATATAAAAATACATATTTAATCTATGTGTATATTATATAAAAAACATACTAAATATATCTATATCAAAAATGACAAGGGTACTCCTTATACGTCTCCTCTATACATTTCCTTTATCTCTTATCTCTGTGCTGCTCTGTTTAAGGAGTCTTATGGAATTTTTTGGTGGATATCGATTTTATGCGTAATTGGGCCAATATACTGGAAACCTCTAAGTCCCAAACTTATTATACTATGCCCTACCGAAGTTCTTCGGGCATATCGTATAAGCTCTTTTGTTTGCGTTCTTTTTTGAATATTTTTCTTGTTGTTGTTGTTTTTTTCTTTTCTGCGCTGTTCTTTCCTATCCTTGTTTTCCTACACTTTCATTCCTTATACATACACACATCCATTTTTATATTATATTCGTGCTTTATCTAAATGAGGATGTAGAGAAAAAAAACAAGAACCATCAAAACGTCTGGAATTCCTTTTATTGTTACAACTGTTATCAGCAAAAAAATAAGCTATATTCGAAATATGATGTAATTTCAAAAATATTTCTTTTTACTTTAATTTACTTTCATTACTTTCGATTTTCTTCTTGTTTTGCTGCACAGGGGTCTGTTGAAAAATGATCTAATTTCTATGGGGATTTATTTGTTAAAAATTGTTCAACAATTATGCAACAAGTGGCTGGAATGATTTATTGATGTATTCTATTTGGAAGCAATGTCATTTTGAAATGGAAAACGTTTTTTTAAGCCATGTAAGTTGTCATCTGGGATTTTGATTTGAACAGTGATAATTTGAGATATAGAGAAAATGCCGCAATAGTGCACGAAATTTTCAAGTAAGATGGACTTTGATTTCATTTTTTTCAGAAATCCAAAACTTAATCATCTCATTTAGTTTTCTAACAATGACCAAGATTTATGTATGATGTGAAATATGCTATGGTTCCAAAACTTCTTCTACTACCAAATCTGGTGCACTCCTCTGAAAATTCTATATTTGGTTAACTTTGCAGGAATGTTCGAAAGGATTTTATAGCTAAAGTTAACTTGAAAGGAAACGAGCGATATTTTCAGTTTTTTTAAAAGCTTCGATGTTATTCATAAAATGATAAGACTAGTCGATTATTTAACTACCAAATAATATTGTGCAATATTTTGACTTGTGCAATATTATTGACGGTCTGTGGGTGATATTGAAAGATTGTCTGGTACAAAGAAGAAAAATGCCAATATTTCTCTCAATATTATTGATAGCCGAAGGTAGCGCTCGGTAACCTATGGAACGCATGCCACTAGGGAGCACGTGAGAAGATCTCTGGGTGTACGAGGACAGTTCAGAAATCTGCATTAAATTAAAATGATCAATATGTTAAGGCCATTCACATACGGGCCGCCGGCAGGCCGTGGCTTGAAGGTTACTTGCCTTGAGGCCAAGTATAACTCCACACTCACCGGCCGCCAACTGGATGCAGTCCAGAAAAACTGACAAAAATTTAAATGTCTGTGAGTATTTATCGTCAGTCCGGGCCTGAAGATCTAAACTTCTATTCAGTATGAAAATTTCGTTGAGGCTATGAACATTTTAGCACTTGAATTAACAACTTGCTACGCTAAATTGTCGTCTTCGCCTGTGTCACCTGCCTGTCAGGCGGATGCCTCAATACCTGCTCAGTCAGATTGAGTATTGTATGGCCGTCATCGGGTTGTGTCAGCCAACCTGGTCTCAAGGCCACGGTCTGTGAATAGGGGATTTAGCATCCAAAGTTCAACCTCAAGGTAGTCATGTGCATTAGTTTTAACCCAGTTTTAACTAGCTATTTTGTGGCACGCCAATGATCTAGGGGCCACTTTTGCAAATAATTCAAACCTACAAATAAGTTAACCATGATATTAATGTTATCTGATCTATTACTAAACGATAAGGGGTTTTATTTTAGATAGTGCATTTTCTTCGCTTTTTGATTTATACTTTCCTATAGCGACTGTTGCCCAACCTGCTTACACGGTAGCTTTTTTCACCCAAAGAAAGACTAGCTAACTTGGCTCACCCCCACACCCAGCACTTCTCCTTTTCGCGGACATTAGGGTTTAGAGGTTTGTTTCTAAAGAGAACACGTCGATTGCGGTACTGTCTTCCGCAGTCGGTGTTTCTAAACTCATATAACACATCCCAACCAAACTCTAGGTTCATCGGCATCTACTCTATGTCCCCAGACAGACCTCTAACACATATCCTCTAATCAAGCGTGGCCAAAAGCAGCAAGAATTTAGCGCTTCCGATTCATGCAGACATATTTATGTTGGAAAATTTGTTGGGTTTTTTTTAAATTTTTGTATTTAAAATGGAACAAATACAAATGGTGAAAATATCAGTACGTGTAGATCAAGAGGTTGACTGGGTTATTGCACTAATAGACGGAGCGCGAGGGCCTCGAAGACCTACCTCAAAGTATAAAGGCTGAAATTGTTTCTGTGTATTGTCACTACTGTAGATAAAAGCGCTCGCGGGTTACAAATCTTAACTAGCTCATTTACGTTAAAGTATAAAAGCAGAAATTTATATATAATGTTTAAACCACTATTTTATGACAGTATTTAAAAACCAGACCAATCCGAAAGGTCTAAAGGTACGTTCCCACTTATACACTTAAGTGTATACATTTGCGAATGGAACCGTATGGAAGTGTAAAATGAGTTGACACTTCTTATTGTCACACTCTGACACTTCACTATTCAGTGATTACACTCACACACTTTTCTTTTTCCACTTTTTGAGATGTATACATTCAAGTGGAAATTGTATTTACATTTATACATTTAATGGGAAGTGTAAAGTAAAGTTATACTCTTTTCCCGCAGATCTGAAATTCTTAATGAAAATGTTGTATTATTTTACGTAGACGAAGAAACCGTAGAAACAAAGTAAGTAAAAGGACATGCTGGGGTGGTAGCCCGTAAGTTATTTTAATCGACCTCTTCATACAAAAATCTTGATTATAGGAACGAACAAAAGAACGTCTCCCCTAACATTCCGATTCCTGGCAACAGGTGATTATTTGTTACTACCATCGAACAAGGATCAAAGAAAAAAACAACACAAACAGGCTTATAATCGCTAAAACTATATACATTAATCAAAGAAAGAGCATATTTAAAATGGTTATACAATAATTTAAAAGGCCAGAATTCGTTCCAAAAATTCCATTTCCGTCGTAAGTAGATAATTTCTCTTAACTTTTTATTCGAATTCTGGTTTTTTGTTGAATTCGTTGGCAGTAATTTGAATAGCTTGAGCTTCACAACGAGATTGTGGATCTTGTATAAAATTAAATCCATTAAAAATAATGTTAGATTTGTTAATGTCCTGGGAAACGGGTGATTATTTGTTACTATCATTTATTCGTGCATTTTTCCAAATTAATAACAATCTTAGGGGATAGATACAAGTCGTTAATGTATTTATTTAGAATTCCTATCTTTATAATTTTGAAAATTTTATCACTGGTTGTTTGCAAAGGAAAATTTTTCATTTTACGAGATAAATATTTAGAAGAAGTACCAGCTTTATTAATACTATGCTTAAGGCAAAACAATTTTACGAATGGCTATAAGATAAAAGCAAGAATCATTAAAACCCCGCATAACCTTCATTCGCTCCACTCGCAACGTGAACAGAAATGTTTTTTTTTACTAAAAAAAAGTGGATACACTTGTAAAGTGGAATTACACTTTTTAATTTAACGCGTTTACCCCTAAATCCACTTATAAGTGAAAATGTAGACTTTAAAGTGTATATACACTCGAGTGTAGCAGGTGGTACTTGTGTTTACACATATACATTTTGCATTTTGCCAGTGGAACTTTACACTTCCACTCAAAAGTATATAAGTGAAATGGTCCCTCCGTGATAACGGTCAAAAGCACCACAAGGATTCTAACCCGCGAGCGTTTTTAACTACAGTAGTGACAACACGGAAAAAATTTCAACTTTTATATTATGACGTAGGCCTGGGGGCCCTGGCTCTTAGTCTATAAAAACTTTACAAGTAAACGCTTTCTCGACCAGCTGGCTAAATGGTAATACACAAATATTTCTTGATAACGGAAAGGCTAAGCTATATTCTTAGTTAAACTTATTTATAAACAGACTAATTTTACGTTTCATAAAACAATTACGTAAGAACCAAGGGGAGACAAACTAAGATAGAATTTTCTTTCGTTCTTTCTTCTAATCTTACAAAAATAAATTGTCAGACAGCGAAAAAACGTAAAAAACGAATTGAATAAGCAGCAAAAGCCTACGCACAGCAAGAAAAAAATATAATTTAACATACCCACCTTCAGAAATACATTATTTAAAAATATCATAGGGATATAAAACCTTACAATACCCATACCCAATCAATTTTTTCTTAAATAGATGTTAAGTAGAAGCGAAATTCTGAAGACGCTTTCCACTTATTTAAAACGAGTACCTATATTTAATACTTTTCGTTTTGAGATAAATTATAATTTTAATAATGCATACTTAAAAATTAAATAATTAAAAACCTGAGATGTTTGGCAAACATAAGAGTTATTAATAAAAAATTCTGATATGAGTGAACGATAATAATTTGAAGCTTACACTTTACTCGATTTTTATATACATAATTAAGGAGCTTGTTCATCAAGTAGTTTACAGCAAGGACAGGTCTAGATATACATTTTAGTATATGGTCATTTACTATTATTAACATCGCTTTAACTTTATTGCAAATGTCCCAAACTTAGGATCTCTTTTGTGATAATTAAAGGTCAACTCCTCGACGCAGTTCAAATCTGTTCCATCCCCTTCTCTAGCTAGTTGCAAAATTACAGTTGATTTTTTTTTCGATTATAGTTTCACTTTCATGTCCTTAAAACGACATCAATTGACCCACCCCAGTCTTTGTATTTTATGATATTCACTGTGTAAGCTGATGGCTTGATGCTAGAGGTAAATACATAGAGTAGCACACACAACCAGACTCTAGGGGTATCCTTTTAAAAGGTTATTTAAAAAGTTGAAGGATACGGTAAGGGTATTTTAAAGCTATTCAACTTATGGGTAACATGCTGATGAAATTGTCGTGAACAGTTAATTTGAATTAAGTGGATAAAGATCGAAATTGTCCAAAAACCCTTATTTTGTTCGTTTTTCAAAATTCTTTTTGAATAGAGCTTAAGTTAAGAAGAATATATGTTTGTTCTTACTTAATCGCAATAATTCGATAGTGTTGAAGTAAATAACGATGAGCGTTAAATTATTGATAGATATCGATTTTTATAATTCAATAATTCAAGTAATTCAGGTTTCTGAAATGATTGATTAATAAATTAGTAAGTAGATGTGAATACTGTCTCTAACTACTTCCTCTTGTATATATGTACATAATAATAACCTAATTCCTTTCTATATAATTTATTCATTGATATTATGAATTGCAGTCAATATTACAGGTAGAATCACAATTGACGAACAAATTTAGTATTAGATAGTATTAGTATTACATATATTTATCTCGAAATGTTAATATAGTAGATGTAAAATTTCAATTTTTTAACAAACAGTCATTTCAAGTGTTTGTTATCCAACATTACAAAGTCCTTTTTTCCAATATTTATTTCATTTAAACACCATAAATGTTAACTGAATTAGCACCAAATATATAAATATATACATCGATTTTTTGGTTCAGAAATAATATTCACATAAAAAAAGCGGCATATAAAAAAAGCTGGCAAATTTTTTTTCAATTGAAAAGTAACCATTGTTTTGGAAATAAATTTGCATAAAAAACTAGTATAAAAGCATTTTAAAAGCTAAAGGGAGCTGCTTGGAATTTTAATATCTATCGAATGAGAATCTTTAATAAATGTTTATAATGTTTTTTTTATATCAGAGGAAAATTTTTAAATAAAATGGCAAAAGTGTTTAAATAATCAGTAACTGGGTTTTAGTAATGTTCAAATGCATTCGATTAAACATATTGTATATCGATTTTGAGGAGCTTGAAGATAAAATATATGTATTGTTGTAATTATGCTTTCCACTTTATACCTCGGGGCCTCGGTAGCTTAGGGAGTAAGGCGTCTGACTACCATCTCAGAGGTCCCGGGTTCGAATCCCGGTTGAGTTGTGAGATTCAACTCGTTTCAGGAGGCATAACACTTCAGCAAGTTCTCGTTGCTCCGATGTCCGAGTCCCAATAGATTACTATTTGGAAGTAGGGTTGGGAGTAGGTGGAATAAAAAATATCACGGCTTGGTTGTGGCAGTTCCTTCCTTCACTTTCTCCCTCTCTTCATTATCTTCCGACTAGAGCTGATTTTCAACGAAAAAAATAGATTGTAAACAGTATAAAGGGCCTTTCCTGAGCCTCTAGTCTTTCACATAAAAAAATACATATCTGATTTAATGTGTTTTCCGATAGGCCCGAGTAAAAAAAATGGGCTTACAGCGGGAGAACACCGGCCGCTTGGCTTTTTAAGGTGGATAGAAGGGTAGCGTAGAATTTTTAAAGGGAGCACATACGGCCGCACGACGACCAAACTTGACCAAAAGATTTAAATGGGCAAGAGCCAAGTTGTTCACGCAGGCATTCCACTGCAAATTTGAGCCAAAAAGAAGATATGTGCACGGATATCATAAGGTTTTTCTCAATAAATATGCGGTGAGTTATGAGTTTTGTTAGGGAGTGAAAGTCACACTTATCCCCAAAATGATTTCTTTGTTGAGCAGTTGAATTACGCCAATTTAACTTATAGCTTTGCCGGGTGTCGACCCGGAGAGAGTGAGAAGAATACAATTGTCCGCTTGTAAATGCGTCTGATTTATTATAATAGGAACCCAATTGCATTAGAATGTGTGAAAATATCTCTATGTAGAAGTATATTAAAACAGCGTGGCCACTTTTTCTTAAGACGAAATTTAAGACGACTTTTCCATGTTTTCCAGACAATATTTGAATATCGAAGAAAAACTAATATTTCAAGATTTTAATATAGTATGGAAAGTCAAGTATAGCCAGAGGCGTAGCTTAGGGATGCAGGGGGGGCATGGCTCCTAGCGGCGCAAATGTTAACGCCGGCCAAAAGTAAACCGAGCCAGCTGTGCTGTCTGCATCAGAACATGGCTATGTTACAGGGATATAACTAACACGAGTTCAATCAAACACGACATGTCTACAATTGATTATTGAGAACAACCACATTGAGCAGATAGTTCCGGTTGACGCTTTTATATCTGGACCATACGATGGAAGAAACAAAATTTTCCAACCAAACTCTCCTTTTTGGCGGGTTATCAAGAAGTACGATCAGGTTTTGTAATGATTTAAGACATCACCTTTCCATTTACTCAATTCGTATCGTTTTTGTTCAATTGCCTAGCATTAATCTTTCTAGTAGTCCACAGTAGAGTTGAGAATCAATCGCCTAATCAACTGGAAGTACCTCAAAGTAGGGGCTTTACATAATTGTGTGGTTGCTTGCCTGATTAAAAGCATGAATGCAAAAGAGCAACAGGTAAATCAGTTGCGCAACCTAGAAACTTTTCCTAGTAAAATCAAAAAACTTAGAATTCCCTGCGAACGACATTTCAATTTTCACACATTAATAATTCTTCTTTTTTTTTAATCAAATAAGCATGCATACAAAAATGGTTGCAAGATTTGCGCAGACTTGCCAAACAGGTTGCAATTTTGAACAAATGATGCTTGCAAGTTTGCTTTGTTGAATAATATGCACATGATCTATTTGCGCAATCGTGCAATTATGAAAAGGCCTTGGCGTTTTCCTTCCAGTCCCGCCACACAAACAGCATCACCTTGTGCGTCGTCAATCTTGATTTCCGCTTGCTACCACTCGCAATCCTTCATGATCTTTCAGGCTAGTCAGGATAGTCGAACGTTACCCATTTTATGTTTATCACCGTTTATGATTTCATTGCACTGCAGGAGCAAATCTTATTTTGATCTATCATGTTTTTCGTGTTCAACTTATGAGAAATCTATACATGGAGATTTTTTTTGCATCCAGCTGTGGCTAAATGGTTCAAAACACTTATGTGGACAATACCTATCAAAAATAATTTCTTAATTAGGTAGAGTACAGCCCGCGCCATAAAAAGGGGAAGGAGTGCGCATATCGAATTGTGGAAACGAACAGAGTGATCTTGCTCATTTGTAGGGACTTGAGACTCTCAATGCCCATGGAAACCGCGATTTTGAGATTCTCTTCTTGTATGCCGGCTGATGAAGCTGGAGAAAGTTTCTAGCAGCATCTGAACTTGATGGAAAAATGGCCTTTAATAATATTAGTTATTGAAGAGTGTGGTGTACGGCCGTACTGTCATACAACTAGCCTTCTGATGCCCGTCACATCGCCGAGGACTATGTGTCAATCGCGTTTTGGTGTTGGCCCGTTGTAAGGACATATTTTATTTATACTCGGGGGAATAATTTTTATATTAAAAATAATTTGGTAAAATTTCTGTGTTATTTATCTTCAATAAGATACATGCGGTTAAAAACACAAAAGTTTTATAATAGAAATCCTTATCTTGAGGGAACTGTTACCACTGTTGAGGTTGCTAACCGAAACTACCCTTAGACAATTCAAAAGTTCACGGTCTTCAAACAGCATATCTTTAGATTTACCTATATGCCAAGATTGTGAGAAGTATGATTGTTAGTGAGAAGTATGATTTGAAGGGGATGATTTCTGTTACTTTCATTTTCAAATTGCACCATCTGACACCCACTGTATTTCGCGAAAGAATTTGACTTTACATTCATATCAAATTCACACAAGAACTTAAGTAAACTGACCATCAAAAGCGGTCTTTATTTGCCTTTACCGACTTTTTTTATGTGAAAGACTAGAGTCTCAGGAAAGGCCCTTTATACAGTCGACAATCTATTTTCTTCGTATAGAGTGTAATGTCGAACAGCAGCTCTAGTCGGAAAGAAAGAAACTGCCACAACCTAGCCGCGATATTTTTAGTCCACCTACTCCATTACTACCGCGACTTTGACAACGGGGCATCGAGAAACAATACGCTGTAGTGTTATGCCTTCTGAAACGAATTGAATCTCATCAACCAGCCGATGACAAGCGCTTTGGTGGAGCGTGGAAGTGTTAAGGAAGGCTATGACAGGAGGAATCAGGAATGTAAAGAGGGAAGAAGAAAGAAGGAAGGTTATGTATGTGGGAAAGTGGAAAAGGCGAAAGACCGTGGGGCTGATAGGGATTCGAACCTGGGACCTCTGGGCTGATAGCTATACGCCTTACTCCCTGATTTTTATAATGAAATTCGGATTCCGGTGACATGATTAATTAATTCATCAAAACAAATGTTAAATATCTCTACAATATTTAACAAAACTTGAATAAAGTTTTGTTATAATTTTCCCCAAGACACTAAATTTTTTGATAATAATAAAAGAAATGAAAGTTTTCTTTTCACAAGAAGAAGTGAAACGCGTTATGACACAAGATAAAAGGAAATAAAAAGTATAAAAATTCAGAATAACTGAAGACGTATAAGAAAGTCCTACGGGAAAGGGATACATAATATTAAATCTTTTTTTTCCTTTTTTTTTTGGTACGGAAATTATATCAGCAATAGCCACAGTATCCAAGTGAGACCAGTCAAAAGAGGAAATTGCCAATAGATGTCAAACACAGTCTTCCTCTCTGTTGGATTATAAAGGGAAAAAGTTTTCTATCCCGAAAGGACATATTGATAAGAAGAATAAATTGTTACAAGTTCAAGAAAATTTTCTTTATGATTTCATGTAAGTTAAAAGCTTTTAGAAATTAAACTCCTTTGGACATGAAACATTGATAAAAGAGAGAAAACTTTTAGATATGTTTTCATTGTCTTTATATTTTATATGAATATATTGTTAGAAAGGAAAACTATGTCAATTGTTTTTTTTTTAATAATTTAAACGTAAACACACATATTTTAACACAATCGAAAGATTTGTTAATTTTATTAATTAAATAAATTAATCCTTTCAATCATAAGAGCCAAATAGCAAACATGACATCTTATTATTATTATTTTAGGTGTCCAAATCTTTTCATCATCTTCTTAATCATGAATTTAAAAAAAAAAGAAACCCACATCAACATATTCTTATCAAAAGTTCAAAAGAAAATCCCCTAAGGTCATTGAATTATTATTAGAATTATATGAGAAAATTTCATGTTTAGGAAACGATGAAAATTAAATTATCTTTCAATGCCCTTTCAGGAAATAAGGACTTTTTTATTCGTTTCAGTAAATTTCATGGAGATTTTCGCGCATGTGCGTTGGGGATTCATTTTTCTATTCTATTAACTTTTAATAATGGCGATTGGTTTTTCATTTTGATATTGCTTTTTTTTAAATAAGTATCCGATTTTCTTATCACAGGAAGTAGTCTTGATCTAAAGAAAGTTTTATGAAAATCTTTGGGGAGAAACTAAAAAATGCTTGCGGGCAATTTTATAATAAAGCCATATTAGATTCTGAGTTAAGTTTTTTTTTTTTTTCAAGTAAAAAAGTATTGGGTTATGGATATTATTATTTTTTTTTGAGGAATATGTCCAAGTCTTTGGCTTCATGTGAACGAAGTTTACCAAGTGTTGATAACATTCACATTCATGTGGGATGTATCGGTTGAGATATTATAAAAACATAATGGATTTATCGGCTTTTAATCAGACATTGGCTATAGCATTGGATATAATTGGATACAGTGAATGGCCCAATCTTCACTAGTATTCTTTCAGCAGCAGCAGAACCCGTTTTTTACGAGAGAGAGGTATAGAGACAAGAATTTCGTGTAATAACACGTTCCCCAGCAAATTTCGGGGTGAAAACTAAACACATACACAATTTGCTTCTGCCCAATGGGAAAAATTGGCAATCTTCGTGACCATAAAGGGTGACATTAGCATACTCAATAGCCCGGCTCTCGTCCTATACGGAGGACAGCAGCTTTGGAAGTGGTTAGAATAAAGTTGGGGGACTGCTTTGGTAAAGGCACGTTCACGCTTGGAAAACAAAAGGAAATTGCAAAAGATGAACAAAATAAAACATTTTCGATGCCGGATCATAATATCCACAGGCGTCCATCAATATTTCTTTTTTAGAAGGCTTTTTTATAATGCTCCTAGAACACTTTTGAATGTGCGAAGGAAATGTTTTCTGAGTATAGTAAAAACTATAGTAAAAAAACTTGATTCTTTAAAAATAAAATAACTCACAAAAGAAACCCTGTAAACTTTGCGTCCGGCTGGTCCACAAACGTCAAATTAGTTTGAGATAGCGGAGTGCTATGCCCACGCCCGTCACAACCGGGTGGGGGCAACTGGGACGATTCGCCCCACATCCCTGTATACTAATCGTCTATTAGTCCAATCAATCTACACAAATCCATCTAATAATTGCCAACAGGAAACAAAAAATATGGTCATATAGGGAAAAAATTCTAAAAACGATAGCATTTTCTTCTTTTAAATTTGGAATGGCGAACCTAACCTAAAAAATTTTGGAAAGTGAAAAAACTGTTTTTAGCGAATAAAAGAAGAACGTGACCTCGGATCGAGCTATTCTCGATTTATTCTGCAGTGCAATGCCTATTTTGACTGTGTATAAAAAACTGTGTGCACGTAAGTTTTAGGTCTGTGAGTATAACATGATGTGATCTATTTAACCCTATCAGTATCAATTTATACGAAAATCGTTTAATCAATGCAACTAATGCACTGAAAAGGTTAACATGAATGGGTTTATACGCTCATACCATGAGTAGCAGGACATTTTAATTGAGGCTTTAGTACCATTTACTGACGTGTAAGGGACAAATGTACTGCCTCGCATAAGTCCTGTTCAACTCCAACCGTAGGCAACGTGTTAATCGAGTAGCTTACAAAGTTATCGCACCTAGATGTAGCTTCTAAATGAGATTTCTATTAACCCGCGATTTGAAAAATTCAACAATTTCAGATACAGATACCTACATATTTTGGTTAGATAACATTTCAAACAGCTGCAATTTAAAAATTTGGTTGCCATTGTTTCGATTTTTGTTTTCGTTGAAAAGAAAGAGAGTAGTTTTTAGGATTATATATAGAAGTAAATTTCCTTGTTCAATTGGTGATTTTCAGAACTAAAGTAATCCATACATCATAGAGCTCTTGGGAGGGAGGGAAATGACCCTCACTCCCCCCTCCCCCGTTTGTATCCGCCACTGAAAAATATGTTCCAAGCTGAAGCGGAGCAAATTTTGGTAACTTGAGTAGTAATGCTTTTCGAAAATCATTTACCTTTTTTGTCCTGTGTGCATTGAGGAGGTTGATAGAGATTGCACAGACTAATGTGTTTCCACTAACAATATTGTTTTATCAATGTAAATTGTGTCATGCTTTATGGCGAAAACACTAGACCGATTGTAGGAACGAATTCCTTTAAACATTTGTAAAATTAGAGTAGAAATTAGGTCCTATCTTTAAGTTTCTACTGAAACAGTGTGGAAAACGTGGCATTTCTACTATATTTATTATACTATAAAGTAAAGGCAATTACTTACTCTTGGCTTCTTAATTATGAGTGATGTTATATTTTTGCAAACTTACCTAAAAAGAAGAAAAATCGGTATTAATACAATATGCGACAAGCAATAAGGAAATGATATAATAAATTAAATAGTAAATAATTAATTGGTATAATAAATTTAACCGGTTTTGCGAACAGGTGCAATAAGGAGCTAAAATAAACCTTCTATTACAAATAAAGGCGATAAATCTTTTAATTTTTACTTGAAGTACACTTTCCTTTTAAACAAACTGAACTTCCTTTCAATTTCATTTAATACAAAAAATTCCAAATAATTTATTTAGTCATTATTTATGGCTTAAGTAAGAGTTTTGGAAGAGCTTTAACCATTTTTGATATGACATAAAAAAAAAACTTTTCCATGTCATGGTTTTAATAATAAAGACGTTAAGAATACCTGTTCGGGGATCTCAGCCTAATGTAACAATCTTTTGAATAATATCCCGCGATCCATTTGTGAATAAATGATTACATTATATTCAGTATTTCTAAGAAATCGTTTTAATAATGATTTTCACGAGGGATTTCCACTTGAATTTAAAAAAAAATTATTTAGAAAATATAGTACAAAATCTCTAATAAATAAGGAGAAGCTTGACTTATAAAATTTGATAAACAAAGCTAAAATGGAGCGAAAAGGTGAACTTTTGAACATGTATGTGACATAACAAGTCCAAGAGAGATAGCGGAAAAGTTGAAATAAATTACCCTACGATTTTGTTGATGCTATAATTAAGGGTAAACCCCTAGGAATTTAATGAATGACTGGATAAAGTTGGTTTAGGGAACAGGTACAAGAAAGTTAAGGCTCGGATACACAGAAAGCGGTCTATAGCGGCGGGAAGTGAAAGTGATACAGCGGGTGTAGTGGCGGTTTGCGATATGGGTACATCACATAAGACACGATATTTTTGTGTGAGCGGTCCAGGAAGGTCGCACTCTTTGCTGCAGCAATTTTAATACTGTTAACTTTATTTTGCTGCCAACCAGATCACAGCAATTTGCTTTGCTTTACAGCAATAATATTTTCAAACTTATTGCTGCAGGCTGTGAAATGTCTTTTGTTTCATATTGCTGCGAATGTCGTTGCATACAAATGCTGGGGAATGCTGTTTCAGCTGTGAATGCTTCAGAGTTTCCATCCCTCTAACCAATTACCATTTTACTATATATAGTTGGACCATGAAAAAAAAGCTGAAGGAAGCAAAGTATTTCACAGTCCTTTTGAGAGTAAAACTTTGAAAAACTGTAAGCAAACATAAAGCATTTCACAGCAAAGTATTTTAAAGCCGAAACATTTGCAGCCGAACCAGTATGCTGAAAGTTTTAAGTAATTTGAAAGCAACAGCATTTGCAGCAATATGAAAAAACAGCTTTCACAGTAAGTAAAGTAAGTTTAAAAATATGTGTTTTGCTTTAAGTATACTTTGATTTCAAACCCTGATGTTGGGTTCATGAAATCAATAAGAAGAGAGAACAAACAGATTATGTATCGAAGTGAAATATTAAACTAAAACCCATAACGCATAATTTTTATAATAAAAATTTCAGTTTTTTCACTCATTTTGCCTGAAAGTGGCAAGGTAATCATGTTACAACCAGATTAGCGTTCCCAACTTAGTGGTTTTACCATTATAACTGGTGGTTTAGATTTGTCTTTAGTGGGTAAAAATCGAATCTTCCCAGTAGGGAAAATGGCGAGTACTTATAAACCCACCCCTTCACTTAAATTACATTGCAAAAATTTATAACATAATCACTTTGTATATGAGTTTAATAATAAATGTGGAATAAGTACCTTCAAAACACATTCTATGGAAGGAAAAAAGGAAGTACTTCCTCGTCTAGGCCATCGCCATGTTAATTTTTTGTACTGAGTGGAAGTTTCTGCAGAAGTGCTCCTAGAAGTACTTTTTCCAGTACTTCCATTACTTACTACGTAGTGACTAGTTGGTTTTTTTGGTGGTAAAAGGAAAGTATACAAGTATAAAAGTATACAAAATTAGGAATCAGGAATAACTCGATTTACTAATTTTAGGATAGGATATATTAAAGGAAGTTTGATTATTTCGACTTAAACAGCGCCTTTTAAACAAAAGAGTTGCTCTACAAACCCATTCTCATGGAATGTATGCGGGGTTTTATTTAATACCTTGAAATACCATTTGAAAACCACTCATTTTCCAGGTGAGGTACTTTTGCATGAAATGCTTGCTTTAAAAATAAACGAATGAGAATGAATGACTATCTACAGATCGAGAAACCAGCGATGAATAGAAAGAAAAGAATGGGTGTGTTTCAAGTTGCATCACAATCACTAATCAGAAATAAATGATGGAAATTAACCCTAATCATTGATGGAGATTTGTTCAAATCCAACATAAAATGGTGGAGTGTGGGGCATAACTGATGTTGACAAGATGGAGTGATTGAAATAATTGATGGAACACCCCAATTTATTTAATCAACATTAAATTTTAGAAATTATGTCTTGTACCTAAGATACATATATGTATGTTATTTTCTAAAACAATGGAACTCCATTCCTTTTTTAACTTTTGTTACTTCTTAATTACCTTTAAAAATCAACGATATGCCCCTAATTGACCCAAACGTCACTTTTAATTAACCCCGCTGTTCAGAATTTCCTTATCTGATAGCTGATACTAAAAAAAAACCCTACTTTATTTTGTGTATGTATTTTGCTAGTAAAGATATTTTTGTTGTTTGTAATTGCTAATTATATTCTGGAATGCTTGCTTTTATAGAACTTCTGTAATCCTATTCTTGTTCTAAATATATAACACACCTACATCAATACTTCCCGTCACCTTATACTCTTCGATCGAAAATTAGAGATTATCACATTATATAAATTTAATCTATATCCACACCGATTTCCTACAACCACATTGAACTTAATTAATGTTCGCACGTGCACGATTAAGTTTATGCTCACGACAATAGAACCTATTTTATGGGTAGGTAATATTTTTATTCTTCAGTATAAAATATATACATACATATGTATTATTTTATCATACAAAAGGATTGCTTAAATCCCCGGGCAAAAAACAATTTAATATTGTATAAAAATAAATTGCCTTTACACTAATGTAGGGGTCATCAAATTCCCATAAAGTCATCCAGAAGGAAATTGATTCTCTCTTAGTAGCTTTTATTTAAATAAATCAACTCACTCCTTCGAAAGGACTTCTTATCTTTTTCTCGATATTACATTCCTTAATCTTAAAGTTGTTCCTTCAACCCAAAAGAATTAGCGCGCTTTAACTTTTATATTAAATTTAATAATAAATCTATTATTTCGTGATTATTTTATCAAAAGAAACGGGCATGATAACCACCTCATCTACAAAACAAAATACACAAAAATTCTATGAAATATATGACTTTAGAGTTTGGGGCGGAAAAGGGATTAGTATGTAGATGGCGTGCTTTGTAAATGTTCAAAACCCCTTATCGCAATTTGTATAGAGGGAGAAATCTCATTTTTTTAACGTTCTAAGTGATGGGTGCTATAAGGATGAATTGAAGGTGCAAATTTTAGAAATGGAAATTAGATTTTTTTTAAATATGAGGTTTTTCTTTGTTTTATGGATTTTAAATTAATTAAGGTTTGTTTTTTATAATCTTAGGCCATTTAATTTTAAAGAATGTATTACTTTAAGGGGTTACATGGGTCAAAAAATCGATTTTTTTTTTATTGTCTTATTAATATCTAAAACATCTCGAGAATATTATCCTAAAATTTCAAGTCGATCCGAATAAAAGTTTCGGAGATACAGCCTTGGGAAGTTGCGCGCTCAAGGCTCAGCCCACTGCTACTCAAAACTTTAAACGCGTTTTTCTCGAAACTGTGTTTTCAAAGTCGGTTGTCAAAAGTTCTCGAAAACTACTCAAACGATCGTGATGAAATTTTACACAGGTCTTCGAGATACAATTCACGAGGACTTGAACGAAGGATTTTTTTTTTTCAATCACAACTATTTAAAAAAAAAGAAATGTTGAGAAAATTTTACCAAAATTTGCATTTTTTTGTAAAAAGGTCTGCCTAAAATCCAATTTTCACTTTTTTTGTTTTTCCTTCGTTCAGATTCTAGTTTATGGTCTTAACTAAGACAGGATTTTTTTTTTTCAATTCTGATGATCCTGTCATGAGTTGTACTGTCAACGCGAACGCACATTTTTTCCGAGGGGTCACCGGAAATGACGTCACAATAGCGGAGTTTTGAATATTTTGTTTTGAAAATTTCAGAAAATCTTTTTCAAACATATATTTTTAAGACAGTAAAAAGTTTGAATAAAATATGTCCTTTTTTATACAAAAAAAAAATTGTTGAAAATAGACCTTTTTCCCCCGAGTAAACCCATGTAACCCCTTAAATGCGAAAGAAATATTTAGTTATATTTTCTTATTAACATCAGAAACTTTTGTACGGCGGATGATATACGACGCATTGACTCAATTTCTACGCCGTCTAGACGAGGGGCGAGTCTTCAATGCCGCTAAAATCATTTTGATCCCCCTCCTGGGCTTTTCAAATTACAATTGACGGTTCGAATTGATCAATGCATCGACTCGTGTATCATTAGACTAAGGCCCCTGTGCTGAAAGTCGAGTCGTCACAAGTCGTTTGAGTTGAAGCAAGTAACGCTTCAGTCCAATCACGACGATACAGTCGCCTAAACTCAGCTTAGCATTTCCACTAAAAGTTGTAATTTGACTGAAATGCCACTTTCTTTAACTGAAACGACTTTTCACGATATACGACTCGACTTTCAGCACAGGGGCCTAAGGAGTGGTTAAAGTAGAAACCATTCAATCAAATTGAGTGGATGATCCATTTTTAACTTCCCAGTTTATAGGGAAGATATTGTAGTCGGTCCGAAAATCGAAATCGAAATTTTCAACGAATTTTCATTTTTCAAGGTCCCAATAGCATTTTAAGCAAAAATTTGAGAAGTATATGTGTGTGTACATACGTATGTCGTCATTTTTTCCTGCACGGTATCACGCGAACCAACAAAATAACGACTTCGTTAAGGTGTCGTTCGAAGTGTATTAACGGATATATGATCTGAAAAGATTTTTATAATATTCGGTCGAGCTATTTTTTGGTTTAAATGAAATAAGTGATTTTTGTACCTGCACGATATCACGCGAACCAAAAACTATATCGACTTCTTTGAGATGCCGAAAGAAGAATATTAACGAAAAAATGCTCTGAAAAAAATTTCATAGCATTCGGTCGAGCCTTTTTTGTTTAAATGAAAAAATTAAGATATAGAAATCTTTTGGTCAAGATTGGCCGCCAAGAGGCCGTATGTGCTCCCATTAAAAATGTGTAAAAATTCTACGGCCGTCATATCCCCCTTAAAAGGCCAAGCAGCCGAGATTCGGGTGCTTGAGTGTGTGTGTGTGTTCTCATGCCCGTCACATGGCCGAGGACTATGTTTCAATCACGGTCGCTGTTCGCCCGTTGTAAGGCCACTTTTTATTTTTACACGGGAAATCATTTTCTAAACATTATCTCTGATTTATGATTGTAGCTGGATGATAACTAGTAAAGAATTGAATATACATACTTAGAATATTAAGAGAAAGGGAGCAAACTAATTTACGGTACGAAAAGGAGATTGAGCGTCAATAAGGCTCCTATGCTAAAAGTCAACTAAAATGTCACTTTCTTCAACTCAAACGACTTGTTACATCAAACAACTCGCCTTTCAGCATAGTGGCCTAAAGAAGGCAACCTTGCATATACAATGCGACATAAAAAAACCAATATAATATGATATTTTGTGAATCTAATGAAGGATTCCATTCAGAAATGTATTGTGGGCATATAGGTATATACTTTAACGAAGAGCTCAAGCAACCAAGACGTGCATTGGTCAATGAGAAGAAAGTTATTGCATAACACCAAAGCTAGGCAGTGCTTTTTTTGGCATCTTGTTAAAAATCGTAATTTCTTACATGAAATCAATAGTTTTTGTTATTTACATATATTCAGTATCCCTTTTGGATTCTAGATATTTGTTCCTAGTTACCTAGGTTATCTAACATTTTTAAGTTTTATATGTTAACAGGCATTTTTAATATAATAATGATATAGCTTACAGCTAATATATCCTGAAATATATTCTGCGGAAACTAAAACTATTGAGAATGAGAATTATAAAAAAATCTATTAATATTCATCAATATTAATGTAACAACGAGAAGCTCTTTCGCAATTTTCAGTAATATACTTTTGTATACTTACTCCAACACAAAAAAAGAAATATTCTCTTCAGGGATTATCTAGGAATCAGACACATACATAAATATCATAATAGGAGTTAATGCCCTGAATTATATAAAATAAGAAAAACAGTCAAATTACGATAACACACACTCATACAACAATTCTTTGATAAAGTGTATTGTTTTTGTGTAGATACGAATGTTTTTTTTCTGTTTTTGAGCCTAGGTCATTGATTCTACACAACCATTCGATACTTGACACTCTAGAACAGGAAAGATGGATATCGAACCTTTCTAGAATTTTCCAATTGCCTGTTTTCTTTGAGGAATATTTTGTTATTACATCTTCTAGGTTCTGTGAACCTTAAATGTCTTGACGTTGTACTGCTTAAAGGGTTAAAAATGTAGTGTAGGTTCTTTCACGATATAAAATTGTATTTAAGTTTTAATATTTTTTTATGTGAAAGACTAGGGGCTCAGGAAAGGCTATTTTTCCGTATAAAGTGCAATGTCGAACAACAGCTCTAGCTTTAATAGTTAAACCTACTTTAAAGATTATAGTATTTATTTTCAACAATGAATCGTTTTATTTAATTTGTTTTTTTCATCCCCACTTATACATGTTCCAGTTTTAAACAATTTTAAAATATCTCTCAGCAACTGCTTCAACTTCTTGTTTTATAAAACAATTTAATTAAAAAAAAGCCAGTAATGCCCAACCATGTAGCAACAACAAAAGAGGCGCCCGTCATATAATTGAAATATTTTATTATTTATTAAAAATTCAGTGAACCAAAGGAGGAGTACCAAAAGAGAATTAAGCATTGTAGATTAAGCTGAATAAGCAGAAAAGCATTGCCTGACAGCAAAGAAGCCATCTACAAAAGTTGGGTAGGCTTAAAAATGGGGGTAAACCTGGATGGTGTGGTTGTGACTTGCTGAAATGTTTATCGCAATAACAATTGGGCTTTTGCTTGTATTTGATTATTTTTGTGTATACAGGAGCTTGGTTGATATATATGTATATACATATATATAAAAAAGCAAGAAAGAAAGTTGCCCTGAATTTATTATACACTTATACCTCTATGAACCCTCCTCCCCTCAACAAAAAAAACATCACCCCACATTTGAAATAAAATTGTCAGCGAATTTAAGCTAATTAAATAACAAAATGAAACTTGAACTTAGTACATAGGGAAAATACAGGAAGGAGCGCCACGGCTTATAAAGGGAAATGAAAAAGATACGAGGAAAGTTTTTATGGAGATTTGAAGGTATACATTATTTTTTTAAAGAGGATTTTTTCCTTATGAATTCCATGAAATTCCCTTTTTTTTGTTCAAATTATAATTGAGTGTCATTATTATTGATTGATGAAAATCTAATTGGTTAAAAACTGAATTTTTTCACATCATTAGGCTTGTGGGAATGGCTTTCGGGAAAAAATCTATAATAATTTATTGTTATTTTTTAGAAAGATTCGGAAGGTTATAGTCCGAGGGTGATTTCAAGATAAAACACTTAATGTTTGTCAGTTATGGCTTTTTAAAGACAATATTAATTATTATTATATTATTTATTTACCATTACAAACTCTCGCAAACCCTTTAATCACCATTCATAAAGTCCTATTTTCATACAGTTATTATTCTTTGGCTACCCAAGTATAAATTCTTCTAGCTATTGCCGAGGCCCTACGAGGAACTTGTTTTATAGCATGTACACACCGACTTGGTTACCACTATTGAGATGGTTTCAAGCATTAACCATATTAATTTAGGTGGTTTGTGCATGGTTTGCCGTACATATTCAAACCAAGCAAAAACCAAGCAAAATTTCTATGGTTAACGCGTTTAACCACGATAATTAACTGGCATGAGTGCCATCTATCAATGAAAGTTTACAACAATCTACCAAAATTTGTTGTCAACAGTCAGGTAGACATATTTTGAAATTTGTCGCCGAAATTAAAATGAGTCATGCAGGACCGCCAACGAAGAAAGGTCCAAAGAAAGAGGGAGTGCATTAGCATCACATGGCTTTATTTAATGTGCGCAAGAAATTCAAACATAATTACACAACATTGCTAAGAAATACATAACAGCTCTCCAAACATGTTGCTTCCTTTTTTCTTTTAATTATTATTGTTATTATGACCATTACATTCATAATTAAAAACAAACAACATATACTTGACACATTATAACATATAATCGACATCCATATCTAATAATACAAATGAATTATGTCTGAAATCACATAAAGCGATAACCAAGTCGGTGTGTACATGCTATTAGTAAATGTGTAACTAATCTAGTATTTCTCCTGCATTTTCCTCCTATTCTAGAGAAGGAACTCGAGCGGAAATGCGAGGGAGGAAACTATTCTAGTAGACTCCTACAAGTAACTCGAGAGGAAATGATATTGAATAGTATATTCTGTAACAAGCTTGGAATGATATATATTCCGCACAAGATATTATGTAAGGTAAAACGTACCTACCTAATGTAAAACTACTGTCAAAAATATAATGTATAAGGCACAGCAAGATATTTTAACACTAAATAACATATGTACGTAGGGAGTCCAACCAATTCCTAATTAAATAATTTGATAATAGATGTCGCCGCGGAACATAGCCCCCCCCCCTTTTTTTTAATTTATAATTCGTGGCATGGGTTGAATTTAGCCTCCTTTTATGATTAGGAGTATGGTTATGTTCGACAGGCTTAAATCTGGCAGGAGTGTATTTTAATAACATGGGCACAGTTTTTTTTATGTGGCATGATGAAGCTCAGGAATCACCCTTTGTACCACTAGACCGTCATGTCGTTCAACCCATGGTGCAATGTCTAGTAGTAAGCTTGACCTGAAAATAGAAAAGGAATAGGAAAGGTTAAGGGTAGTCTGGTGGATGTATAAGGAGAAAGCAGTGAGCCTCGCGTTATACAAAAATCCAGGTTAACTTTACATATGGATCGTGGTAAAAGTAACAACTGGCGGGTTCAAATTTTCCTCTAGTATTCCTAAATATGCTTTATATTAGCAATTGTAGGCGATGTATGTATATCTTGAGATTCTTGTCTTCGAGACTTAAAGATTTTCTGACTTGGCTTTAGTTTTGAATGATTAAAACTTGCAAAACTAAAAGAATGGTAGATGACAAAACAAACGAGTCTGAATGTGTCAGGGAAAGCTAAAGAACTCAGATCCATTTTATTTTGGTTTTTTTTTTTCGAAAAAAATATGATTCCCAAAGTTTCAGATTGATTGAAAGTGATTTACTGGTAGTTGCCGTCCGATTTTGTTGAAAAAAGCAGATTTTTCGCAAAAGACACGGATTCCTGAACTTGGATTGAAATAACTTCGGCTGTATGTGGCCGATTTTAGCAATAAATGCCTTAAATAAAATGTCTTGAAGCCAAAAAGACAACAAATTCAATAATCGGATGTTCATCGACAAAACATTTCTTATCAATTTGAGTTTTGTGTCGACTCGAAGTGCAATGATATCATCGGGAATTGCATCAACGTTACTTCTCAATCTCCCATTGAGGTTAAACTAGATAGAAACGCCTACATACATCAGCAAAAACTCCCGTATTGCCACAGTCCTTAAAACGTTCAAAATTATAATTTGGGACAAATGCACCATGGCCCATAAAAAGTCGCTTTGTGAGATTTCCGTGGTAAAACCAACTGATGGGAGACTTTCTGACACTACTTCCAGGGAATTTTCGCTCAGCTTGGCCTGTTATACTGGAATATAAATGAGCGGGTGATTTGGGTTTTTAAATGAACGAAATGACACTTTTCTTTTCGAGTGTACTTTCGTGGTAGGATTTGAAACTCCCACTGCCAATGGAAAAGCGATTTGCAGATACCCAATTGTCTTGGCGCACGCCATACTATTGTCTTATGGGTGCAGCGAGGCGCACTGGGTTCCAGCTAGTCAGAAATAAAATATTTTTGAAATAATATGGACACTTCATTAATCCTCAAAATATGAATTTGACAGCTTTGGGGAAGCTACGATTAATTACAAAGGTAAAATCGTCACACTGCTAATCGTCTACACGATACATACTTTTGTCCGTACATATATTTGTAAAGACAGTTAAGTCCGAACGTAAAGGGTACACGCCTAAAACTTCGACAGAATATCTGTATAGACTTTTAATTACTACAGACTACACAGTCAGACATAAATACATACTTCCAACTATCATGCACACCTTGAACTTTTCTAAGCCTTCAATATTTGTCTGCACTGCTTTGTTATATAGACAAAACTCTACAGAAATGTAAAATATCATGTGTTCCCAGCACAATGTAAATTTACCTTTCTTTGTTCGGCTCAAATTATGAGCTTTCGTTAATATTTAAATCTCTTAAATCTGTTATATCCAATTTTTATCAAGAACACAGCATTCCTAGAAAATATTTCAATGTAATAGAAATCAAGTTTTTCTCATAAATTTTATTTTGTAATTCGGTTTAGCACCGTTTTGATAAAAGACTGAAAAAAATATAATATAAAAGGGTTGACTATAAAATAGGTAATGGTCGGGATTTTCGAAATCGATCCTCCTGAACCCAGATACTTTTACGACAATACTACTTAATTTCGATGATCGATTTGAAAAACCAATTTATCTAATACGTCCTGTTTGTTACACTCCAATCTAGAGTAGAAAGATACAGAGGATTAAATGTCCCCTCAAACATTGTATGTATGTAATTGTACAGAATCTAGGTTTCGTTTAAAATTTTAAATTAAGTTAAAGATGCATTTTTAAAGTTTTATTTGTAATGAAAATTAATTATTCTCCAAAGTTCAATTCATATTAAAAATGTTGGAAGGAGTGAAATTCTGAACTAACCTACAATAATCTAGCTTTTAATTGTTGATCTGTTGTTATTGTAATCAACTTTGCGAAAGCTAGTTTATCACACCCCGATGAATTTTTTAAAATATTGATTGAATTAAGTGGAAGTCTCATTAATTGAGTTGGTTAAGTATTTTAATGTTTATCATTAATATTGCAAACGATCATAAGTGCTTTTAATTTCAATCAATGATGAGTATCGATGAACAAAACCTGGATAATTCTGAGAAGCCAGAAAAATTGGAATAACAAGCAAGAAAACAGAGGCCAGGAGTTGAGAAGTTAAGGAAACGAAGTGTTGAAGAAGCCAAATGGTATCCTTAGTTGTATCGCAGATAATAATATATCATAATGATGATTATAAATACAAAAGAGCGAAGAAAGTTTCTTCAAAGTTTATATTTTTGGAGTTTATTCCTTAAGAATCGTTTCATTATGAAAAATAGATTGGAAGTAAAAATCAAGCGTTAACAAAGAAAAAACTTTAACTTGATTTTGACCCGTTTCTATACCACCGATAAACTTCAAATTTTGCACATATGTACTATAGCTCGCTTGAAAATGAAATCTGACCATTTTGTAGAAAAACCAAAATGGCGGTTTAAAGCTGACGGCCGATTTGGGGATCAAATGAGACGGCATGACAGGTAGAATACAATTAGTGCTGTAGCGTTTTTCTAAATTCAAAATGGTGGCCAACACAAAATGGCGGAAGACATGTACTAGAGTAAAAAGTAGAAAAAATAACTAATCAACTTCAAATTTCGCACATATGCCTAGTTCGCCTGGCAATGTAATGTGACCGTCACAAAACCAACATGGCAGTTGCAAAATAGCTGCCGGTATCCCCTTTCTTCACAGCGCCTTAGTATGAGCCGGGCAATTTCAAATTTTGCACATATGCATAGTTTGCTTGACAACTGTAAACTGTAATTAAAACTGACCATTTTGTAAAAAAATCAAGATGGTATCAAATGAAAGGACATGACAAGTGGAATACAGTTAGTGGTGTAACGTTATTCGAAATTCAAAATGGCGGCCAACACAAAATGATTGAAGCCATAAAATAGACTAAATTACTCGTTTAGAATCGTTTCATATATAGAGCACAGTATGAAAAATAGACGAGTAGTAAAAATCAAATATTTACAAAAAATAAAAGTATCTACAATGTTAATTAAATGAGTGGCGTCACGGTAAAATACTTGTGTGTTGAAATAAAACACTAAGTGTTTTGAAATAAAACACTGTTTTGAAATAAATCACTTTTGCAATGAAGACAATCGTTTTTCAGGAGTAAACTCCAGTCACGCGTCGGAGCTGACACGCACTTTTCTTCTTGTTTTATAATTAATTATTATGGCGTCAGTCATATGATTTTTGTAAAGCTTGGAACAAAATAGATGGAATATGAAAACTTAACAAATGAGTCGGGCTTTCGCATCCATCCTTTGTTATCACTCTTAAGATATATTACGTTCAGGGCTTAAACTTGGTGTGTAGATGCTCCACAGTTGCAATAATTTTTAAGGCAAATACATATATTGAATTTCATGCGGTAGTGTAAATCGTGTCATAAGCTATCAATTCGTTAGAATCTTAGAAAGCATCTTTTGAAGCAAAGTAAAGAAGGAAAGTGTGTATAGGTGGAAAGGCGAAGGACCGTGGGGCTGCCGGGATTCGAACCCGGGATCTCTGGGATGGTAGCCATACGCCTTACTCCCTAAGCTACTGAGGCCCCCCGAGGCTATCGAGTATATCTGTAGGTACTTAATTGGGTTATTTCAACACTTGCTTATTTTGAAATTGTCAGAACAAACTAATTTAAAATACCGCTGGCCATGAAATTATAATTAAGATTAATTAATCACAATATTTTCATCTTCCTTCTTTCAATTTTGAAATGGATTTCCCTTCATAATAAAAGTAAATTAAGCTCTTTGATATTTCATATTTTAAAAGAAAATTGTATAAAATGAAACTTTTCACACTTTTCACATAATAAAATGTAAGTCAAGGGCATGTAATGGTTTTAAATCGAGTGCCCTAGTTACTAGAAACAAATGTTCATAAATAAGAGCGGGTTATCTACGGTTTATGCTCCACTATTAATATAGCAGAAATTCAGGGTTTGTGGTGGGTGGATTATTAAAGAGCGAAGTTCAAGAGTATAAAACAGCAGAGAGCTTACGAGATGAAAATTGATTTTTGTTGTAGCTATCTAACAAACTATGTATATATGCACTCAAAATTAATTATAAACAAGTTGATAGATTCTTAAATAACTTTCATTTATCCAATTTAAAATTGATATGATTTATAACATATGTCATATATTTTGTGTGTATTTTCAGATGGACTTAGTCGTGCCACCCGAGTTGGAGGAGCTTATATTATGCAGTTGCTGTCATTTGCCATTTAATGAAACTGATGCATCACCAAAATTATTTTCATGCCGTCATCATTTTTGTTTAAAATGCGTTAATTCAATATTATTAAAAGGTACAGAATTATATTGTGTACATTGTTGGAAACGTACAGAATTACCTGGACCAGATATGAAACCAGAGAACCTACCAACGTACAATGCTATATTATATTTATCACAAAATTTAAGTATGTTAAATATGAAATCAAAACCACCGGATAAGCAGCAATCAACATCATCAGGTACAAGTCAATCAAGCGTTATAGTATCAAATACAAGTAGTAAGGCTAAAAAAGGTGAAAATTGCATGACACACGCAATGCCAAATGCATTATGGTGTACAAAATGTAATATATTAGTTTGTCGTGCTTGTGCCGGTTCCGAAGAACATCGAAATCATAGTGTTAAAACACAAGTTGAAGCTAAAGAAACATTACATAATGATATTGCAACGGAATTAATTAATATGCAAAAAATGTTAAATGAGGTTCAGCATTTTGTTTTAAAGCAACGAGATTTTTTGCTAAAAATATTAGAGGCGTGTACAGCATTAAAAACGCAAATTGAAACGGAATTAATAAATCATTTACCAACATTGGAAATAGCTGAGATGCGTGAAAGTCTTGGTAAAGCGAAAATATGTTTAGATATGTTAGAACAACAATCACCCGCCGAAGCTTACAAGCTTTATACAACGTTAATCAGTGAAAAGCAACGATTACAATCGAAACATCAAGAAATGTACCTGCAATGTAAATTGGACGATTTAATACGACACTATGGAATACTTTTTGATTTTGACTTAATTAAGCAAGCGTTAGCCAGCTTGCACTCGAGCGATTCTTATGCTGCGCTAAACGGTATTGGCCACTACAATCCTGTTCTGCTATTGGCAAACTATTGCATATCACAACTGTATTCGCGTCATGTTCTGAGCACTAAGCAATCCCAATTGATAAATAACGGCTGTATGAGCTATCATCACATGTCACAAACCCAAAATTCTCAAACGCAACAGCAATCATCACAGAGTCAACAGCAAGCCTCACAGCAGCAACAGATGCTTACCACTAATCATCCATCTCCACATGACGGTGTCGTTGCTGGGAAGACATATGCTGATATAACTAGTTCCCCAAAATCGAATCCACAATCGAACAGCTTCAACAGTCATTTAACTGATGGACTTGTTACATCTGCACCACCACCAGGAGTTCGTCCAAATGTTGCACCACCACAACCAACTGCCGTATCATTCGTTCCCGCCGAACTAAATGGAATGACCGTGCCAGCCATGCAGATAATGCAGCATCATCTGCAACAGCAGCAACAACAACAGCAACAACAGCAGCAGCAACAGCAACATTCCAATCAGGTACAAAAATCAACATTGGGCGGCAATTGTGTCCAACCGACAACAGCATCTCAAGCAAATAGCCTAATGTGCAATCCCAGTGTCCATGTATACCCTATCTACTACTTCAATATCGAAATGAATGGTACACCATGTGGCCGAATTCTAATTGAAGTTCGAAATGATGTTGCACCAAAAATGGCGAAAAATTTCGGAGCATTAGCAACTGGCGAATTAGGTTTCGGTTATAAGGGTTGCCAAATATTTCAATGTTGGGAAAATGAAAGCATTATAACGGGTGATTTTGAATTAAATAATGGTCGTGGTGGACGTTCTGTTTTTGAGGAGGGCTTCTTTATGCCAGATGATACAAAAATATTAGCTATACGGGGATCAGTTGGTATGCGTCGCAGCCAGAAACGTCATGATAATTTAGGTTTAGTTGGTTCACAATTTCGTATTATTTTAAGAGAGATGCGAGGTTTTACAGGCATATTTGCATTTGTGATTGAGGGTTTAGAATTAGTTGAGAAAATTAGCCAAGCCGGCGATTCAGCTGGTAAACCTCAAAGTAATGTTGTGATTGTTAATTGTGGTAAATATCAATAAGGTTACGATTTTGTTATATTACATATTTTTTGTTTTATTTTGTTTTTAGATATATTTTAAAATCGTTTTGGAAATAACGTTTTTATATTTTCTTTTCTATTTAACAATATAAATTGTGAGCATAGCATTTTTCTTTGTGAAATTTTGTTTTTGTACACATTATTATATACGGCTATCGAAATAGTTACAAAACATTTGCTTTAAATTAATGCGCCTTTCCAATCAATTCTGATTTACGAAATGTTTTTAAGTATTCAGATTAAAAATACATAAAGAAATTTGTTTTTTATCGACACATTCAGATAAAATTCAGGTGCTTCGCTTTGATGACATAGAAAATGTGGGGGATTCTTTTGAGTTTTTACAATTCCTCAATCATTTTTATAAGGCTTAAAATATTTTGGCATAGACGTAAAATATTTATTATTATCCTAAAGATGTGGAGCTCGCAGTTAGACAATATATAAAGATTATCCAGTCCCTTAAAATAGTTGTTTTTGAGATCCCAAAAAAAAGATAGTTAAAAAAAAATATCAAATAAACCTTTTTTAAACATTTTACTGACAAAGAAGTTCCAACCATTGAATTTTGCAATTATATAGCACGTTCAGATACATCATTTTGCCCAAAAACTTCATACACATTTTTTAAGCTACATTCGCACCCCATCCAATTGCGCCCGGTGCAAATTCACCAATTGCACGTATGAAAGCATCGCCCCTGCCTTTATCCAATGAGGATTTGCTTCGCGACCTTGCTTTTGTGCTGAGTTTGCTTGCGCTTTAACTTCACAAAACTCTCCCGCTAACGCTGTTTAATGTAACAGGATATTTTCGGTGTTAGTTGAACTCGCTAACTATTTTCAACACAATCCTGTACTCAGAAAATCTATAGTACTATATACTCGAATCTCCATAAAAGAGATCCTTTCCAAGCCTTCATATTTCAAGTATTTCAAGGGATAATATGTGACTGCATTTATTAGTTTCTACTGTAGAATCTTGCATAGAAAAAAAACAGTCCATCTTAGCAGCTTTCCTGGACATAGAAGGCGTTTTCAATAACTTCAGAACTGAGACCATCCAGGTATTTCTCGACGTATTAGGGATCCATAATAGTACGACTAGTACTAATGCCGACCAACAAAGGATATACCACGAAATCACACGAATGAAATGGAATTGGATTGGCCACAAGACAATGGAAAAAGGCACCGACAGTCTGTACAGTCTGAAGGCACGGGAGTACTTCTTCAATTTTTGTTCGAAATTTTAACTTTTTTTAAAATCTTAATTTCTGTAATTGCGCCCGGAATAAGTGCACCATTTGCACCTATGAAAGCGCCACTCCTGCTTGTTAGAAAGTCAAATTGAAATGTACAAGAATATATTCGTAAATACAACACGAAACCTTTTTATGCATTTGAATGGACATTATTTTCAATTAGATGACTTCAAATCTAACATTGTAAGCTATATGTTTCAAATGAATTCTAGTTTATTTGTGATTGATTATCTTATAATTTACACCGGTTTCGTTGCAAGCGTATTTTGATTGATTAATATTAGTTAATTAATAATCTAAGTCTTTCTAGTTTAAAGAAACAAACGAAAATTATCTTTATCGCCAAATTTGCGATTTTTCAAAATTTCCAACGGGATTACATTTTCAATTGTTTCTTAAGTTCCAAATGAATTTCCCAATTATAAACCGATCTTACAAAAAATGGCAGCAATGTTAAAAAAAGTAGATCGTTTATTACTCAAAAAGTAACGAACCGATTTTGTTGAAATTTTGTGTATATTGCCGGGACTACATAAGTACCAAATCCAGACTTCTATGTGCAGTTGTTTTCTAGTAAACAAATAGTGAAAGTAAGGTGATTTCAAAACCTTGGAAGCTATTTGCAAGATCACCTTTTCATTTCATAACGAAGGGCTTTCTCATTCCGCCCGGAATCTTTTTGCAGCTTAGCAAGCTGTCACTAAGAACGGCCATCAAAAATTGGGTCAACCAGCTGTTTCTTCATAGCTGGACAAAGTCCCAGGGTGCTCGTCAAGCTAAAAGATTCATCCAAATCGATAAAGCTAAAGTGGGCAAACTTGTAAATCCCAAGAGTTTGGAGCTAAAAATAATTACAGACTATTCGTTCTCACTGTTCGTTTAACTACCATCTAAACAAAATAGGACTGGTGGCCGATTGTGGCTAGCGGTTCTGCGGAGCACTTGCTGTGCGACTCAAGGACGTAGCCAGGATTTTGCTTCGGGAGGGGTTTTTGTAGGTTAGGTTGAAATGGCACGCTATTGGGCCCATTGTGATGCCATTAGCCATTCTAGTGTTGGAACAAAGTGCAGGCCATTTCAAGCCATTTGGAGCTTTTGATAAAGCGACAGAGTTCAGGGACCCCAGTATTTTGCAGCTCGCTCAATGCATCAAGGAAGGGTGAGCCAAGGAAGGTCCCTCTTTCCTTGCGAGGGCGGGACATGTACAGAGAAGATGGGAGGCAGTTTCTTCCTCTTCTCCATTACCACAACATCAGCATAAGTCGTTGTGGGGAAGTCTATCTTTCGGCGTGCCGGCCAAAGGGGCAGTGACCCATCAGAGCATTTACTACATGGGTTATCTCCTTTATGTTTAACAAAACTAGAAATTTTGAACGCTTTGCGTCCAAAGTTGGCCAGATTGCATGAAGAGTGCGGAACACCGTTGCTGTGGTCCATCTCAACCCATCTCGAGCTAAGCTGATTTTCCTCCAAGCTAGTTTGTAAGTCATTCCTATCCGGGTTAAGTGGGGTGTCCTTTCCACTTCGGTTCCCTGTCTAGCAAGCTCATCTGCCCTACGGTTCCCCTAATCCTATTATGTCTAGGAATCCAACAAAGTTTTATATGAAACTGAATGGCAATCTCACACAGAGACCCGCGACAGTTCAGAACAGTCGTGGATGTTGTGACGGCAGAATGGGTTTTTGTAAGAATCATAATAATGATCTGTGTAAATGAGACCTCCCCTTCCCCCTTTACCTTTTTCCTTTTTTTATACATAGTCATCTAGATATTTTTTCCTTTCTTCGGAAATGCAAATTACACACCAATAAACATTGCGCACATATGAATAATACATTCGCTTATGTATTTTCAAATTTCCGCTTCGAAATGTACCAAGAATGCATGGAAAATAGCCTTTTGAGAAACCTCATCTCGTTTGGTTCGCGCTATACATAGCTGTCGCCAAACGTATTTCTAAGAAGAAAAAATGCGATTTGAATGGTGTTCTGCCTATCTCAAATTTAGTATACAATTGAAGAAAAACTATTTATTATTATTTAATTTTTCATGCTATCTGCGATGTCTTTTTTCATTCGGGGGGGGTTTGAACCCCCAAAACCCCTCCCCTGGCTACGTCCTTGGTGCGACTGTTAGGCTACAGCGACATACATAGAGATTGAGCCTCCTGCATCGTAACTTATCCTACCTAAATCAGTTTTAGGCTATTTTAGAAGCCTTAACCTTGATGGTTTTTAAAGACGGGGATGGCACAATAGACCAAACAAAACAGGTCGTGCCCGCCAAGGCGCCCCTCAAGAAGAAATAGAATGGGGTCAAATTGGGGCAAACTAAAAGTGTTAAACTCCACCCTAAACGAAGTGATTTCAATAATAATCTCGCCTATGGGCCAAAAATGCATTTTTTGACATTTTTCCTTCTCGCCGATTAGCCTATTTACAAATAGCTCATCCTCAATCACGATCAAAACTAGAATTCAGGTAGTTCCTGGTAAGCAATTTAGATTTTTTTTAGAAAATCGAATATAATTTTACTGGTTTAACGATTTTTTTCCACCAATAAGAGTTTATATTCTAGTTTTATTTAATACCAAATAAATCAATACAGAAATATTATGTATAAAATTCATAAAACCTTACATACATTTTAAAATGTATACGCAGAAATATTCAAAGCCTCCATATCACTTAAACTAAGTAATCATTAAAGGTTGGCTCAAGATTTAAGATTGTAAATTGTGGGATTAAAAATATTTGAATTATTTATAGGTGTCCATATCCTCAAGGTTTGAATTATTGAGCGACTTCACTTAGATGGCCAAAGTAAAATTTTGAATAAGTAACACTATACTTACCATACATATATAATCACGATTGAGGAATTGATGAAAGATATAAGCAAATTCTCGTATACTATTTCTAATTAAAATCCTAATAGACGGATCAATCTTAAAGCAAATATTTATGAAACACGAAAAATATTGAAAAAAAGCATTTTTTACAACAAATTAAATACCAAAGAAAATGATTTATTCACAAAATTTGCATTAAATATATAATTTTGTTTTTTCTATACAAGAATTTCGCGCGTGGTTTTCACTTACATTGATTTTCAGTAAATTATTTCCTTTAATAAATTATATATTTGCAAGCAAACAGGGTTCTTACATAGATTTATAAATGAAAATTATCAGATATAATGAGGTCATTTATGCAAAAGCCATATACCATTTAGATTAGAAAAAAAAACTGAACTAAATATACACAAGAAGAGAAAAAAATGTATATATAATTTGAGAGGGGGGATAAAATGAATAACGATAGCCTTAAACTATTACTTCGAGTTTATATAAGTTATTACAGAAAAAACAAATATTCAATACGCCATAAATGAAAAAAAAATACAACATAACTACAAACAAAAATTTATGAATTAAAGGACACGTTTTATTCTTTTAATTAATTATTAAACTATAATAAAATAATAACATAAAAACAGATTAGAAATTTGGTTAAAATTATAATATAAAAATCATAAATACCGTATATATTATATTTTAGATTAAATTTATGATGGTTACGAATCTTAAAAAAAAGAATATTTAAATGAAAAAAAAAACAAAAAGTTCCATCCACAGATCAGTCCATTTGATTGAAAATCGCTTTTGTGTAGAAATGTGGTGTTAAAAAAAACAAAATTAGGGATACATACAAGGAAAATCCATAATAATTATAAAATGTATATTTCGAAGTTATTATATAGTAAATTTTTAGGTATTTTTCAAAAAGAAGTGAACTCTTTATTAAATACTATTTAGAGGAAATGCCTTCCGTAACATAATAAATGAAAGAAACTATTTTTTCCATAATTAGAACATTGAAAATAATCATATTTTATTCATTTAAAAAAAACAAACTGAAATAATATTTTATGAAGAAGAAGTAAGAGTATAATAAATTTATGAGAGACAATATTTTCTTTTTCTTATTAATTTAAATTAAAAAAAAATATGTACTGCAAATATTTGCTCGTGAAAAATGTTAAAATATGGACTGCATATTCTCGTCTCATTATAAAAATAAAAACAAATAGGTGATAGTAGAAACTTAATTTTATTTAAAATTAGTTTCAATTATATAAGAATAAAACGCGTTATTATTTAGGCCTCAAACATAGAAAAATTAACAAGTAAAATACTGTATTATACTGATTAGTGTTATGTTTTTGTTTAGATTCTTTATAACTAGATTAAATAAACTTCCATCCTTACTCATATAATTCGGTTAGGAACAAGAAACCCAAGGCAAATAAATTACTAGTAAGAGTCTATCAAACAAAAGCTACTTTTTTTTATTAACGGACCATTATGCCCAAAATGTTGACAATGAAATTCTCTACTACTTTAGTTCTTACAAAAATGTTGACCCGATTAACTGTTTGAAAGTTATTCAAGGTCAAAGTTTTCGAAAATCATTTTTTGGCCAAAATTTCACCCAAAAACTGGAATTTTTGGGCTCTCGCACGGGGATTTATAGCCACGGAAACTTGGGAAAAACGCGTTATCTCCTGTTTTTTTGGATTCCGAAATTGTTTTCTTAGAAACTCACAAGGAAACTCTGGACAAATATTCAGTCATTTTGGAGTGTTGTCTCCTTTTGTGCGATTTTTTTGCTAATTTCCCCGGACTATTATGACATTCAACACTTTATGAAATTTCATGTCTTTGATCTCTAGAGCCCAAATTTCAATTATGAATGCGCTTGCTTTGAGTAAACCATTCACATACTAATTTAAAAGAGTTACTAGTTAAAAATTTAACTAGATAAGTTTTTTGCATGAAAGGAAATATTTTGTTTTACTATCAGTCCAATATGAATGGAATGACTAATATGTTCATGGGAGTATCTGCCAAATAACTTAACTCCAAGGAATATTTTTGAGAAAGCTTGTTTAGCTCAAATCTTTAACTGATGCACAGAATATTTTAAATATTAAATATTGTTTCAGTAAGTCTTATTCCGAAAACGAATAATACTTAAAATATTATATGTACCAAGCGTTTAACACTTAAAAAATCCCCCCCAAATTCCAGTCAAACTGATTATAGTCCGGGAGGTAACGCTATATTTTTCCGGGGAGATTTTATACCGCATCAATTAAATTTCAGTAAAATGAGCGGCAGCTGCCGCACCGGCGGTTAATGTTAAAAGAAGTAATGCCTCAAGTAATTTCATATCATGCGAAAATTTTTGGAAAAGATTTTCAGATTATTTTCAATGGAAAAATAATCGTCAGTTCTAGGAATAGCTTGTGTAAGACCGTCAATCAGCGTCATAAAAATTCTGCACCTGCAGGTTTCAATTTCTGAAGATAATTTTACTTATGCACCGGCTTCGCCGGCTGAGCTTCACAAGTTCGAGCAAATTGGTGTACTGAAGTTCAGTTTTAACTTCAGTTTCCATACATTTTCACATATTGAACTCAAGAAAACTCGAGCCTGAGTTCGCCCAGAACATGAAATTGTGGTAGAAAGTAAAAGCTCGCTCAACTGGAATAATGGGATATCATTCCAGTGAGCTTATGCATTTCCAACTTTTGGCGAAAAAGCAACAACAATTTCAAGCACGAACTGAGCATGGACAATCAAGCCACTTATGCGGATTGAAATGAACTTGCCGGTGAAGCCGAGCTATTAAAAACATTCACACAGTATAAAATTACTTGAGGCATTACTTCTTTTAAACTCTCACCTGCCGCCATCTTTACCGCCACCGGTACCTCCGGCCTATCTGGCGGGCATATTACTAATATATTAGGGGTAAGCTGTAATTGGTACAATTTTCAGTAGGTATGGAATGACTTGTTTAAATATAGCGCTACCCCCGTGGTAGTTATAAAGTTATTTTGCATATAAAGACTCTTTTAGTAATTTCTGCCAAAATCTACAACAAAAAAAAATAATAATTCCTTACAAATAAACATTAATTGACAAGACAATACATACATAATAACTGAAGTACTATTTTCGTCTAAATTCGTTTCATTAAATCTTTATTTTATTAGAAAAATTAATCATAACTAACCTTCATAAGAAACAAGTATACAAACAAAAATTCATATATTGTATAATATTTACAAAATTTACTTAAAAATTTAATTTCTTTTCTATAAAACGACATATTAAACTGGCCTAACAAAAAAAAATGTTGTTAAAAATCAAAATTAATAATTATTATTTTTCTAATTTAAAATAAAATGCAACTTTATTTTTACAAGTATTAAAAATCACAAAAAAATCATAAAAAATTTTAACCAAATTCCTTATCTAAAGAAAAATATTATATATTTCTAACTAATTTTTATTTTTATTAATTTTTAAAAATATGGGAGCAAAACAAAAAAATACGGAGACCGATACTAGAATTTTTAGAACTTTACGATTGCGGTGCGCGCAGTGAGACGAAAACCATGAACTTTACATGTTAAGTATATTAATATATATTTATTCGAAACAGTCTTGACAAGAAAAAATAAATAAAAATACACTATTAGAACAAACAATTAAAAAAAGTAGACTTCGTTCCCTTTCTTATTCTATCTCGATATAATAAACAAAAAAAAGAAAAGATTTTATATGTATATGAAAATGTTGAAACAAATCTCGTTTTTTCTTCTACTCGAATTTTTATATCAGACTTTATGACAGACGAAAAAAAGAAATATATACAATATATATTTTAGAAAATAAGGAAATCAAGATGAAAATTGGAAGACAAAAAAAATAATATCTAGGGATCGTTTACTTAAATTTTGTAAGAAATTTGACTAATATATATAAATATTTAAAAAAAAGGCGTCGGATATACGGGGTGGGTTTCAAAATGTATTTAAACAATTTTTTTTAATTATTATTTAGAAAATGTGCGTAAACAAACATAAAATGAAGAAAAAATTAGAGTATATACGATACATATATACGGAAATATTAAAAGCAAATCACTTCTTCAAGCATTAAATTATATGTATATGGCGAAGCCTAATATTAATAATAAAAATAAAAATAATAAAATATATGTTATATACAATTTAAAATTAAAAAAAAAAGAAAACACAATTATTTTTGTGAAACAAAAATAAGACTTACACACACATACACCGTAAATGTTATAAACGAATAATAAACAAAAAAAAATAATATCGATGTTAAATAATAAGTATAAAATAAAAAAAACAATTCCAAGTAAATGTTTTAGTAAATAAGAAAAATGAAGAAAAGCATAAACAAATGAAAAATACTAATTGCGCAAAAAACATGGACGTATTATTATTATATATAAACAAAAAACAAAAAAAAACTAAATTTAAAAGAAAAGCTTTTTCTATATTTATCAAACTTGTAAAAATCGATGTTTTCTACTTTCAACAAAAAAAAACACAACCAAAAAAAATATTTTATTCTATATATATATACGAAGAAAAAACAAAAACAAAATTTAAATGCAAATATAAAAGAATATATATATATATACAAATAGGAAAATAATAACAAAAAAGAAAATAGTAACTATAATGTGTATGTTAATGACATTGTACCTGTTAGAATTGTATAATCGTACATTATCATTTATGTAAAAGAAAGCGTTTTTAATAAATTAAGAAAAATTAATAATAAAATTAAATATATATCGTTATAATAACTAATAACAACAACAAAAAGCATTCTATGAACAAACAACCAAAAATGAAATTGCTTAAATTTTAAATGAAAACAAAAAAAAAACAAACAAAACTCTAAATATTATGCAAAAAAAAATATATCTTCACATACAGATCTATGAATTGATCATTAAAAAAAACAAGTACGATAAATTAATAATTTAAAAAAAAGAGAAAGCGCAAAATTGAAATCAATTACATTGTTAAGTGATCGCTGATTATAAATGTAAATATTGCGTTGTATTAAAAAATAAAAAAAAAACCGTCAAAAAATATAAAACTAAAATACCAAACAAATATGAATATTTTATGCGAAGCGAAGGAACGTTCTTGAGTAATTTCATTTAATTTTAAACTTATATCGACGGAAAAAGTTTATTGTTTTAAAAATTTAATGTTTTTAAAAACAAGTTAAACAGAAAATAGAGAGAGAAGAGAGTTAAGTTAAATTTGTAAAAATAACATATGAAATGTATTATAACAAAAGTCATATGTTATAAAAAAAATAAAAATAACAAAAAAAATGTTGTACAAGAAAAGCTTTATAGAGTGAGTGATAGAAAATTTTAATAATGAAAAACTTAATTGCATCCTGTTATATTTCTTATAAATAATTTTGCGATATTTTGTAGATAATGAATAATTTTAAAACGAATTTTTATTTTATTATTTAAACAATTTTATTTTATTTATTCAATTTTAATTTCTTAGTAAAAGATTGATTTATTAGGGTTGAATAGTCTGAGGATATTTGAGAGAAATAAAATTATATAATCAATGGGGAAAATGTTCTTTTTCTTATGTTCGCATTTATTATTATAGATAATTCAAAATTAATTTATCGATCAGATATCTAGGTATTTAAAAGATGAATCTGGAAGTCATTTAATTAGGAAAAAGAAATTTATATCGTATCATTTAAAATCATTACATAATTGTTAACATAAAATTTATTTACTATTGCAGATGATTGTAGAATGCAATATTGATTCTCAGTAACTTGCTCAATTACATTAAAAATAATTAGGATTTAAATTCCTGTTTGAAATAATATACTAATAGTGTATGCCCGTGTAGAATTTCGAATGTAATAACAAAAATAACGAAAATTTTAAAGACATTTTTTCCTAGGGCAATTCTCCTTGCGAGAAAAACAGAATATCTCACTGAAGGTTCTCGTTCCGAGTTCTGTCTATCCGTTTCCGTATTTATTTTTATGTAGCCACAATCGTCTTTTTTCATGGCATCCTTGATTTTATTGACAAGTTAGTGCTTCTGCGAATTCTATATAATCAATCTACAAAAAAAAGTGAAATAACGTTTCCGTCAATCCGTTCAAAAGTTGATATTTGTTTATCTTCTCCGTTTCTGTGTTTTTATCGTTCCGTTCTCTTTTTGTTTATCTGGTCAAACAGTATTAAAACATAAAGCGGGAGTCGCATAGCACACGTCTTCCGTTCTCCGTGTTCCTCTTCCTTGAAAACTTGATCACAATAATTTTTGCTGTTTGACCAGATAAAAAATCAAATTTCAACTCTTGAGCGGATTACGCGGATTGGAAACGTTACCCCACTTTTTGTAGATTGAGAAAATCGAATTCCTAAAAGCGCTCACTTGTCAATAAAATCAAGATTGCGTGAAAACGGACGCTTGTGGTTACATAAAAATAAATATCGGAACACGGAAAACACGGAGACAGAAAACGGATAATTGTGGCTAAAGTAAAAATATGTATCGGTACACGGAAAGACGGAGAGACAGAAACTGGATAAATGGAACTCGGAACACGTGTGCTATGTGAACCACGCTTAATAATAAACTCTGTCAGGAAGCGGAACACGAAACACGGAGAACGGAAGACGTATGCTAGGTGGCTCCCGCTTTACTTCCGACTTTTAGATACATTCTCGTTTATTATGCTTTTAAGCAACAAATAGAATAGTTACAAGCAATATAAAAAATTACCTGCCTAAAGTTAGAAGCCTACCAGTTAAAATCCTATTAAAATTACGGTATAAATACAGTGCTGCGTAAAAAATTAAGACCACGTACACTTTGGCATGAAACTTTTTCTGACATGTTGGGCAACATTTACCTAAAACTAGCGTCTATTTTCTGTAACAATTTCATTAAAATAAAACAAGATGGTATTTCAATATAAATTTTAAATGCATTGCAATTGCCAAATCAGTAAAACTTATTACCGTGCAGAACAGGACAACTTCAGGACGAAAGAAAATTGTCACAAGACGTGTTTAAAGTTCTTTGCTCAAGTTAGTTAAAGAAAAACGAGCCCTGCTGTTTCGGTAGATCTCCATTACGCAAGCGTGTGTTGGTCACATTTGACGAATCCTTTGCGAAAAAGGATTGTTTGCTCGAAGCACGGCACAAACAATTTTCATAACATCCAGACAGGCTCGAGCAAGAATTTTGTGGCGTAGAGGGTAACGCCCACAGGAATTGGTATCCGCAAGACTGGAACGAATTCTTTTCATAGATGAAAGTTTATGGCCAAACGCCAAGTGAATGTGGTCTTAATTTTTTACGCAGCACTGTATATCAACAAATAGCATTTACGAAAAACCTCTTTCAAAGCCAATGTTCTATTTCGGCTACGTACAATTTACAATACCACTGCGGGGAATTATTATTTTTGACCTTACGAGTACATATGACAACCTAAAAACGTCTAAATGAAAAGTAGAAAAAAATTCAAATTGAGAAAAGAATATCGTCATAAGTTTTGTAGATGAAGATATAAAATAATATTGAAACGATAAAAAATATTCGTTTTAGCCAGATTGATAAAGAAAGTAATGACGCTTGTTCAATTTTAAGTCAATCGATTAGTTTGGTTATACGTAGTACCAATTTTTACTAACAGTTTACTATAATTTTTATCCCATTAAATGTTAAGCAGTTCTAGTGCTGCAGTTTGCATTATTTATATCATTAAATAACAAAATAATTTTCATAAAAATATTATATATGTATACATATGTATATCAACAAAAACAAACACCATTATCTACAAAATAAGCAAAATTCATAAATAATTTATTACGCCTTTTCAAACGCTTCTTAAAACAAACGTGATAAAAAATTCTTAATGTTTAGCAAAAAAAAATCGTATTCACATGTTAAAAAAAACACAAAAAAAATTAAATCAAATTATATGTTCCTTAACAAAGATAAATGTATAGAATAAAACGTAGAAAATGAAATATATTTAAAAAAACAATGATTTTGCCATATTTTTTTATATTATTTGCAAAATGAAATTTCTTAAAACAAGTGTTATCAAGAAAAATATAAAAAAAAATAAACTAATACTAATATTTGCAATAATAAAACAAGAGTTTAATCTATTTGAAAAGAAATAAAAAAAATGAATAAAAAAAAATAAAACATTAAATGTGATACCTACTCTTTAAGAGAAGTGCAAATTTTCAATTCTTCGTTAGAAAAGAGAGAAAAAAATATATATATACAAAAAATATAATATTTGAATCAACAAAACTTGACAATTTCGTAAAAAAAAAACAAGAATTTGTGTATATTACGAAAAGGGAATAATTATTAATTTTATAATTTTAAATTATAATTATCATCACTTTGATATGATTGCTTTATTATTCACTACACATCATATAAACATTAAAATCAGACTTTGAATTGAGATAATTATTGATTGAAAGATATTCAATGATACAGTTTAAGTAAATTATAACTTAATTGTCACGTCTACAGTTGAAAAACAACAACAAACCAATTTCCGAGTTTATGCGAGTATAGTACCACAGCAAGAAAACATTAAACGTAAAAAAATACACTTTTAAATAAAGCAATCGAATCAATATTTCATGCAAATACTAATATTTTTAACTAAAAACACAAGAAAATTTAGGATAAAATAAGTAACAAAAATGTCAAACAAACAAAACTTTAAAACTTAATTAGAAATCTCTTTTAGACTAACTTTAAGTCTTACTCTAACAAAAAAAAACCGAAAAACAGAGCAAATAAATGTAATACAAAAACAAAAACCCAAGAAAAAAAACAATATTTTTTTAAGACAAAAAATAAATAAAATAAAAAACAAAATAAATATATATCATTCTAGTGATTGATGTTGTAACACAAAATCAAGAAAATAAACAGTGTGAAAAAAAGATATAAATGTTTTAGAATTAAGAAACACAGAAAAATAAAAAATGAAATAAAAATAAAACAGCAAAATGAACATCATAAGTAAACTTAACGCGTATATTAATAATGTGTAGCTTTCGATATTGTAATTAAATAAAAATCATCTTTCAACTTTAGAAGAACAAACAAAAATAGTAAACTCGACAATTTTCGAGATCGTGAACGTAATCAAACGAAATGAGAGAATAGAAAAACATAAAACTTTTATATGACGAAGAAAAAAATTTGAAAATAAATAAAAACAAAATATATAAAAGCAGAAAAAAATATTAATTTTTAAAATTCTTATTAGTATTATTCAAAAAAAAATTCGAAAGTATTGAATTAATTATTAGTATCAATACTCAAATATAAAACAATAAATATATTAATGTGATTGATTTGAAATCAATGGAAGATAGTTCTTCGTTAATAACTTTTATAAAAAAAAGAAGCTTAAAAATGCATATTTATAATTTACTTCGATTGTATGTTGAAATTCATTAAACATAAAATGGAATATACAAAGTCCGCCTAAAAAAACAGCAGTAAATGTTAAAAAAATTTTCGGTTTAGTATAAAAAAATACACTCCTACAATCACGCAATAAATGTTTTTATTTAATTAACCCATTTTATGGAATTTAAAAATTTTGTTGGAAATGCTACTGACAGTTTTCTTCACATTAAATTCACCCATTTGCAGCAAATCAAATTAATCCTTTTGCATATAAAATTCATCTTTTTGCAAATTAAATTCATTTTTTAACAAATAAAATTCATCCATTTGCAAATGAAATTCACACTTTTGCAAATCGAATTCACTCGTTTGAAAATAAAGTACTTCTATAATAATGTTAGTAAATTCACGTTCGATCAAGCTCGACACACCATAATCTATTACTATTCATACATTTTGTTGTTAAGAAAAGACACACTCTACGTTATCTACCACCACATTCTCCAATGCTGAAGGGCATCGAGGAAGTCTTTTCCAAAATCAAGTTTAATGCAAGAAATAAGTATGTTCGCCAAACCTTTAAATTGGTAATGCCAATTCTACTACACACACATTAACATTTCGTGTATGGATAAAATACAAGCGCACGTGCATTTTAATTTCACCTTTCTTCTCCTTGTAATTTCTATCAGACCACGATAAGAGTGGCAGTGCGACCGTTGGGAATATAAATGAACGGGTTATTTTGGTTTTTAAACGAACGTAGTGACACTTTTATGTTCGAATGTGTTATCGTTGTGGGATTTGTGACTTTCACTGCCAATGGAAAAGTGATTTTGAGATTTCCAATTATTTTGGCGCACGCCAAACTATTAGCTTATGGGGGCAGCGAGGTGCATTGGGTTCCAACTAGTAATATCAAATGCAGAAGTACTTAATTTTCAAACGGGTGAATTTGATTTGCAAAAGGGTGATGGAATGATGAATTTAATTTGCAAAAGGATGAATTTTATTTGTAAAAAGGTGAATTTAATTTGCAAAAGGATTAATTTGATTTGCAAATGGGTGAATTTAATTTGAATAAAACTGTATAACATTGAACGGTATCCTTAGATTTTGATTTTAATATTTTATATTATTAAATCAGGATATGTTTGTACCACAAAATCTTAACTATGAAGAAATATTAATCGCAACATGTTGCTTTAACAAATCAATCCAAATAATTTTAGCAATATTTCCACAGTGAAGACCATTTAATAATAATCTCTCTAATTAATATACCCCTTTAAGAATGAAGCGTAAAGATTGATCATTGCCCTGAATAAGAGAACAACTTAATTTAATAACCGCGGCCATCGGTATTGTACTGTTTATCAGCAAGACAACGTAGTACAATGCCTGTATAGCGATTAAGCCATGCGGCTTCTCGTAAAAATATTAGAATTCACAAATAATATCTATAGTGAAGATTTAAATTCGAGCCTGTCTGTTAATACTGCGCATTACTTACTAACCAATTGATAAAACAAATTAAGCTTATCATAATAATTAGTTACTGCAAAAATTAATTAGATGAATTAAATTAAGCAAATTAATTAAATGAGGCAAGAGCTACGGAAGTTAAAATTTTGTTTATAAATAGACAATATTATCGAAAGTCTTAGTGACTTAATTATATTTACTACCAATCACAATAAAAACAAATTAAATCAATTTCAATTTCATTGATTTCAAATTAATTGCAAATATTCTGAAACAATTCCTAAAACAAATATTTTAAAGAAAAAAAAATCCGTAACATGACTGAAAGGAAACTGGTATTATATTATAATAGTATACAAAACGAAATAATTTAAATAAAAAAGTATATATATACATATATATATATTTAACAAATGGAAAAAAATATTATTGAATTTAAAGAAAATCGTTTTTTCTTTTCAAAAAAAAAAAACAAAAAAAACATTTCGTAGTGTTAGTTTATAGAATCGATTCTCGAATTAAATATAATTATAATGTTTAAAAAATATATATAAGTGTACTATTTTATATATATATAAGCCATAGCATATATATTATATGTATATATATTAGTACATTTATATATACACAATTAGTTACGTATTTTGTGGTTAATTTTGTCGAGCGAAAAACGTACGAGTTATATTATTTGAAGAGACGGAATAATGTATTTTCAGAAACATATATATTTAAATATATGAATACATACATACATTATACACAAAAATATACTAAAAAAATACAAATTTACCAATTAGTTTTCTTATGTACTACAATTTATTAAATGTAATGTGATCAAATGGTAGTTCAAATATTGCATTATTTTTATTTTATTATCTAAATTAATGCAAGAGCTTATGTGTGTGTAAAATTGTTTTAATCTTCTGAAGTATTTTTAAATGTTAAGAACTGCGTCTTTTGTTTTTATAAAATTTAACATTTAAAATTCTCAGATATTTTCTTCAATGGGATGTCATGTGAGATAATTGGAATCAATTCAATAATTTTATCACTTCATTCAGATTTTATTCGTAGGAATCTCTAGTTTGTTTACTTACAACATAATAAGATATGTACAGTACTGATAAAAATATTAAGACCACCTACTATACGACATAAAACTCTAACTTCCAATGGCTATAACCTTTTAAGTTTATTTTCACGGTCTGCAGCCAAAAAGGCGTTTATTATCACCAAGCCACGCTAAATCAAGGCTTTTGTGATTATAGTCATTGGAAGTCCGAGATTTATGTCGAATAGTAGGTGTCTTAATATTTTTATCAGTGCTGCAGATACAAGTATGTATATAATACAGCACTTGAATGATCAAAAAAATATGTTCACATGTTTATAATTAATAAATCATGTATGTATTTAATAATAATAATAACAGTTTCAAACATTGAAGTTTGAAATAAAATTACAAATGTTTCAGTATTGATTGTATTCTGACAATTTATTTGAACAATTTTAATAGAGTAGAAACGAACAAATCAATAGGGGCCCATACACTACATGTGTTCAAACATGTCTCACAGCCTTTGTGACAATCTTGTTTGAACGCTGAGCTTACCCATACACTATTATGGTTTTAATTTTTGTTTAAAGATTTCAAATCTATATGAGTTCTTTAACTAGAAATAAGTTGTTATCAATAGCCATTGAAATTTTATGTTTATGTATGCATATTAGATAAAACCATGGAAAAATCAAACCATTTTGATATTTCGGACAAAATTGAGAAATATAAAATCAAAAACCAAATTCACCACACACTGTAAATCTTTGTTTGAACGCCTTATTTGTACGCATAAAACCTTTTAGTGTTCCTCTTCTTCTTTACGCTCCTTTAATCCCTCATGGGACATAGGGCGGAAAAGTCTTTTAGTCTTTTTATGGGCCCCTTTTTCATTCTCGTTTAAAGATTTCAAATCGAAATTAGTTCTTCAACTAGAAATAAGTTGTTATCAATAGCTATTGAAATTTATGTTTATGCATAGAGCTGTCGGATAAAACCACGAAAAAATCAAATCGTTTTGATATTTGGGACAAACTTCTGACAAAAATGAACCCAAAAATGAAATCATACAATTCACCACACACTGTCAATCGCCTTGTTTGCACGCATAAAACCTTGTAGTGCATGGGCCCCTATTAATTCAGAAATTGCAACAAATTATTTACAAAAAACAGGAAATATAGTGATTGATCACACTTAGAATATTAAAAATATCTGAAGGAAATAAGCCTACATTCTGTTAAAAAAACAATATGTACTGATATCTACATACATTAACTAATGGAAACATATATATTTTTCTCTAAAATCGTTAACTTTTCTATTATTCTGTGTTTAAATAATATAACACATTTATTTATTACCGTCTTTACAGGAAAATTGTTTTATTTAATCTTAGAAATCCACTACATTCACAGAATGTAGACAACATCCGATCATATGAAAATTACACTAACCCAATCATAAAATTAAACACAATGATTTTCGGCCCCTATCCCCATAGTCACGTCACCCATTGCAAAATGTGACAACCCAATTTTCCTATTCTCGTTCTCCAAATGATAAAAAATGACAATTTTCACTGGCAAAAAATGACTTCGAGAATACCACACCTAATGTGTGACACAAATTTTCTCCTTGTCACTCGACTATGAGAATACCACTTTGACGTGACAGAAAATGTGAGGTGAGAAAAAAAGGTAAGTGACAATGGGAATAGGGACCATCTTTTACTGACAGAAAATGTGTAGGCAATTAAAAATATATATGTATTTTCTTCCTCTAAATGGTTTTCGGACTTACAACATACATATTTGTAACAAATAGAGATGGGCAAAACGGATATTTTGCGAGAGCCGATTCACCGGATCTACATCTTTCAAAAGATGACTCACAGAGCCAGTTCAAAAGGCACTCATTTCAAAAAACGGTCTATCGAATCTTCAGAACACCGAATCCACACATAAACTTGCGATTCTGTTCTCTCAGTTAAACCCAATTCAAAACGTATTTTGACTTTAAAGCTCACCAGGTGTGAAATGCTATAACTAAATAAAAATTTGAGCCTTTTGTATCAATGTTTATCAACAGAAACCCTATAAAAATTACCATATTTTACATGTTTTTCATTTTATTTCATTCCATTTTACATCCCATTTCAACAACAACAAAGTTCTCAAAATTTCTTGGCACAACAGCATAACAGCAAGTTTAGCTGAGAGAGCTTAAAGAGTACAAAGATTCATCGGATCTGAGAAGTATAAGATCCGAAAAGAAGTATAAGATCCGGTCGTTCATGAAAGATCCGTAACTCTTTAGGCACCGACTCAGCTCAGAATCGCGAACCGATTCATTGACTCATTTTAAAGATGCGGATCTTTGAGCTGACTCAGTTACCCATCTGGCCATCTCTAGTAACAAATGCCAAAGGACGATGTCCTAGATTAGCTTGCATTATTATTGAAAAAAAATGAGTTAATACCCCAAAAACGCGTTTAAGAAGTGTAGTCTTTATCTCGCAAAGAGTGGCTCAAAATAAGAGTTCCAGGTCTCAAAAAGTGTCAAAATATTATAACAACTATTTAAGGATGGATGAAGATACATATTGAAAACTGTTATCAATGGTTATACAAGTTATTAAGAAAGGTACCATCACTCTCTTCCATATATATTATTATAAATTTTTCGTGACACTCGTTCTAAAAACAGCGAGGCTTCATAACTGAACGGGAACATTGGCACACCTTCTAGTGGAGCTGCAAAGTTCTGTACTATGCAGTATTATCTATTATTAATTTTTCAATTCTACTCCAGGACTTGAGCAGTCGACTGGTACTGCACAGTAGTCCTCATAACTTAACGGGAACGTTAGCACACCTTCTGGTGAAGCTGCAAAGATCTGTACTATGCAGTATAATCTATTATTTTTTCGATTATACTTTTCAGGACCTGAGCAGTCGGCTGGAACTGTACAGTACTGAACTGTAGTACATCTTACCCAAAGGTACAGAAAACGTTAAGTTATTAATGTGCAATTTTTCCTCAGTGGATTTGAATAGTGTGTGTAAGCTATATCACAATTGCGTAATCAATTACTCTTCGACACTTCAAAAACCCATACAAATCTCACTATCAATAGCATAAAATGATTGGATTAACTCACAAAAATTTGACATATAAATCAAAGACTATAGTAGCAAAAACCAATGGAATAAAAATATCAATAAACATAATATATCATCCTATTTAACGCAGGCTATTATTCATACAACATATGTCCAATAAATGCAATATATAGATCAATATACATATTTAAAAACGGCAGCTATAATTCACTCAATCAGTTGCGACAGTTTTAACTTACATATAATCACTAAAATTCAAACATAAGCAATTGCATTAATTTAGATATGCTATAACTATTTTCCAGTTTTTCATGTTATTTATAAATTTATCAATTTTTGGTTAAATCAAAAACTCAAGGGACCTACAATTTTAAAATAAATATACAAATATGATTTCCCTTACTTTTTAGAAAAATTTAAAAAAAAATAAATAATGCGTATTAAAAAAAATCTACGCTATTTTCTACGAATTTAGATTAATATAAATTTTAATTTTTTTCTATATTTAATAAAAGGCGATGAAGCACACAAAACGATTAAACATACATATACATAAAAACATTTTATACACCCCCGTGCATACATAAATACATAATAATAAAAAAAAATATAAAAAAAAGAATATAATAACAAATAATTAAAAAGGCTTGTGATGTCGGTTCGTTAGGTTTTAAGTAAAGAGTACTCGTGATTTGTATTTTTGAGATTTTTCGCTGTAGTTTCTATAAAAACAAGTTTAGATACTAAAAAAACAATGAAAAGAAGATGAAAAAAATTAACTATCGATTCTCATACATAAATAAAAACATAATTTGCAAATTCAGAAGTAAAGAAAAAAAAACAAATATAATCTTTTAAAAATATGAAACATGAAAATTCAATATTTTTTAGGTTTAGAATACAAAATTTCAAAAAACAAAAACAACATTGTACTAATTTAAAAACATTTTTAAATTAGAATGCAAAATTAAGCTCAAAATTATTGTTGAATTGTTAAAAAATATCTAAAAAAAATACAACCCTTCTCCCTATATATTATTTATTTAACACACCAAAGACAATCTCAAGAGAGTAAATCTTAAATACAAAAAAATATATAACAAACACTAACACACTCTGATTAAATTACAAACATTCCGCCAAATACCACTTAAATTACTAAATTCTTAACAAAAGAAAAAGCCAAAATATCTTATTGAATTTTCTAAAAAAAATGATATGATATGAATTGAAATATAAACTATAACGTACAAAATTAATTTTTTGAAATAAAAAAAGAAAAACTTTTAAATTTTAAAACTATGGAAAATAATTACGACAACGTTTTAACGCAGAAACAAAATAAGATATATTGAAATTAAATAACCCTTCATCTGTTTCTTTTAAATGTTATATACAAATATCGTGTACAAAGCATAAATGTATGTTGAATAAAACTTTGTGTCGAATGTGAATTTTATTGCACTGTGGAAGTGCGAAATTATTTAAAGGTTTATATAAATCTTATTTATAGGTATAGCAATATTTATTATCTGCAAAATATCAGATAATTTAATTATATTGTTCAAAGATAGCAGATTTTAAAAGCACTAAACAAAAGCCCATCGAAATATTTAAATAAGACCCTTCATACAAGATTTACAAAGCAATACAAAAGACAGCATTTTGGAGATAATCTACATTATACGACTAAGAAAACTCGCTACTATTTGTGATTAATAATATTATTTACTTGATCAATTACCGAACTAAGCCCATCACAAGTAAAATTACCAAAAAAAATTTCAATGTAAGAAAAAATACAATCAAGTAAATTATTAAAAACTCCAATGGCACGATCAAGATAGATCCCTATCAACTTAATCGTACTTGTTATAAAATATGACTGTCGAAAATACATAATTGATACCTAAATCTAACGTAAACAATTTAGTGTGAGATGTATCTAAGATAGATCTATAGTTGTCTGATAGAGTACATGAGCTAAGAATTCTTGTGATCATAGCCCCATTTTATCAATATTAACCAGGAGGACTACAAAAGAATGTATGCTATAATCGCCATCGCAAGAAGTTTAACTCTAGCGAGCACCTGGTTTCATCATAAGAATAAACATCAGTTGGCATGGACCTCACCAGATGAGAGATATAACAAGCAAATTACCCATGAATATGCTTATTAAGACTCAGGACGCGATTCCACAATCTGTCCATTATCAACATACACCCTGCTAAGATCTTTTAATCAAATTCCATCAAACGGCATTAAGATGATCGTGGAAGACGCTAATGTGAAGATAGGAAAGGAAGAGGAATTCACTGGTACCTTAGGCACATAATCACACTAACAACAATGGTACCCGCCTAATTGATTTTGCCACAGCTTGCGGAATGGTCATTATGTCCACATTTTTTCCACATAAAAACATGCACAAAATGACGTGAATATCACCCGATTAGATTACGAAGAATCAGATTGACCAGAGAAGAGAGGCGCAATGTACTAGATGTCCGGAAGCATGCTGCGGCTCCGACCATTTCATGGTTAAAATCAGATATAGCCAGCGAATAGCGACATAAATGATTCAAATTTAAAATTGGAAGAAACACGAACGAGATATAAATAAATTAGTCCATTCAAAACGCGCGTTAGGGTGTTCCAAAATAACACCGTTAAGAAAATCGAACCCTAAAGGTTTTTGGGGTCGCTGATCACGAAAATCGTGGTCCCGCGGTGCTAAAACATGGGCGTCACCCTTAAAAATCCAAAAAACACCCCTTTTTAGGGGGTTTTCGCAATTATTTCAATAATAATGAAAACTAATGCAATGAAATACACTTTTTTTAATATTTATTTGCGAAGGTGGTTGATTTGTATTAAATCAAGGCGAACTTTATGATAAGGGGTAACCCTAAATTGTTGAAACCACCCCTAAATCGGCTAAAAATAGAAAAATTGTAAAAATTACTTTTTTTCAAGTTTATGCTTCAAATTCGATTGTGGGGGTACTGTTAGGCAAAAATAAATTATTTTCAACCCTTAAGGGGTTAAAACTACCCCTATAATTATAAAAAACAGCTTTATATAAAAAAAATTGCAAAAAATTTTTTTTTGCTTTTTGCTTAAAATTTAGTTCAATAGGTATTATAAGCCAATAATTTATTATTTTCAAGCCTTAAGGGGGTAAAACTACCCCTACATTAAAATTGTAATTGAAAAAAATGCAAATGCATTTTTTTTATATAAAATTGATTTTTATAATTGTAGGGGTAGTTTTAACCCCTTAAGAGTTGAAAATAATTTATTTTTGCCTAACAGTACCCCCACAATCGAATTTGAAGCATAAACTTGAAAAAAAGTAATTTTTACAATTTTTCTATTTTTAGCCGATTTAGGGGTGGTTTCAACCCTTTAGGGTTACCCCTTATCATAAAGTTCGCCTTGATTTAATACAAATCAACCACCTTCGCAAATAAATATTAAAAAAAGTGTATTTCATTGCATTAGTTTTCATTATTATTGAAATAATCGCGAAAACCCCCTAAAAAGGGGTGTTTTTTGCATTTTTAAGGGTGACGCCCATGTTTTAGGATCGCGCGACCCCGATTTTCGTGATCAGCGACCCCAAAAACCTTTAGGGTTCGATTTTCTTAACGGTGTTATTTTGGAACACCCCCCCCCCCCCGCGTTTTGAATGGACTAAATGGAAAAACTACTTTGAAGACCTGCTTTACCAAAATGCTCCAATATCAACAAGAAAAGACATAGCAGAGGACAATATAATAATAACGAGCCCAGGGTTGAGGGTAAAAAAGTCATAAATAAGCTCAAAAACAATAAAGCCCCTGGAGCGACAACAAAGTCGTAGAATGTCTTCATAGGCTAATATGCAGGATATGGAATGAAGAATCGCTACCGCAAGACTGAAAGAAAGTAATTATATGACCAGTATACAAGAGGGCGACCGACCTTGCTGCGGAAAGTAAAGAGGTGTATCACTACTGAGCTCAGGCTACAAAGTTTTCAGCAATATCCTGAAAGATAGGATATAACCTAATTCTGAGGAAATACTGGGTGAATACTAAGCGGTTTCCGTAAGAAAATGTCTACAAAAGACCAACTATTCTGCCTAAAACAGGTTTTAGAGAAGTGTTGGGAGAAAAATGTAAACCTATATCAGACTTTCGTAGATTTTAAACAGTATGATTCAATATCTAAGGAAAGACTTATTGACAACCTTTTCGACCTTAGAATACCTGCAAAATTAGAGACTAATAAAAGTAACCTTAACAGATACAATAGTTCAAGTAAGGGTTCAAAACTCGTTAACTGAAGACTTCCACATCAAACAAGGACTCAAACAGGGAGATGTTCTAGCACCGATGTTATTCAACCTAGTCTTAGAAGTTGTCATCAGAAGACAGCATTAGACAAAAATGGAACATTAATTAACAAGTCGGTGCAAATATTGGGTTACGCTGATTCTAGATCACTATTAGGAGCAAAAAGAATGCTATAATAGTCTAGACAACGCCGCTAAAACATGGGCTTAACAATTAATCAAGACAAAACTAAAGCAATGTTGCAGACTAGATCAGAAAGGACACGCCAAAAGACCAACTTCACGATAGATAGCTGCAATAAAGAGGTAGTGAAGAGCTTTAAATACCTTGGAACAATAGTTTCGTCAAGAAATGATAATAGTGTCGTCAAGAGAATGCTGGAGGAAGTTAAAAGCAGAATACTACAGGGCAATCGAAGTTTCTATTCACTGCGTAAACTACTTCAATCAAGAGCGCTACACAGGAAACTAAATTTGAACTATAAAAATCTCTTATAAGGCCTGTGCCTTGTTATGGCTCGGAGTTGTGGACCATGATCCAAAAAGTCGAAAACTTATTAGGCGCTTTTGAGAGAAAAATCTTAAGAGGCATTATTGGCCCATTAAACGTATACGGTATCTAGAGAATCAGATACAATGACGAATTGTACCAAATCTATAAAGAGATAGACATCGTCAACTATATCAAAATAAATAGACTACGACATGTAGAGCGAATGCCGGAAAACAGAGCACTGAAGAAGATATATAAGGGAATCATATTCGGTGACAGGCCAGCAGGATGACCGAGGAAAAGATGGTTTGAAGCCGTAGATACAGACGTTGCAGACTTGTTGGGCATAAGAAATTGGAAAACTGAAGAAGGCCAAGGCTCGATTTAGGCTGTAGTGCCGTTGAATTGAACTAAATTGAATTTCCCATGTTCTAGATGTAAGAAGTTACCGACGTACCAAATGCGAACACCGATCACTGCCTAGTTGTTGCGAGAATGAGGGCTAAAAACTAGCGAAAACTAGAATCAGCGAAGTAGCAAATAAAAAAATTAAGAAATGAAGAAACAAAACAAAATATGAAAGGATATTAACAAGAAAGTTAGAGGAAATAACAAGGAGTCGGATAATGGAAACTGAGCTGAACCTGATGTGGAACTCGATGAAAGAAAAAAACACAGAAGCAAACAACAATGTATTAGGTACTCAAAACAATGAAAGAAGGAGGCAGCGGTTTGATGATCAATGTTAAGAGAAGCTAAGCAAAATAAGTCTACTTAAAAAGAATGACACAAAAATAGAAATAGAATTAGTGTGATTAAACAAAGTCGCTGTAATAAAAATGCTAGGATTGTCTACAAAGAAGTAAACATGAAATTATACGAATCCACCTGCATCATGAAGAAAGAATGAGGCTATAGCTATGTAGAAGTATCGATGACATTCCATCGAAGCTTGTTAAAATAGAAAATAATCCAAACACAGAGAGATTGATCAAATGCGCAAACAAATAGCTCGCTGGCGAAAGTAAGGATAGAAAATGCAGTAACAGAAGAGTCCAAAGTGCGAAAAGGCCTTAGACAAAGAGATGGACTAGCCCCCATGCTTTTCAAGCTGGGCATAGAATGGGATAACAACGTAGTCTGTACAACTACTTGTATATGCAGATGACGTGAACATCGTGGGAAGGTCCTTCTTGGCAGCGAAAGAAGTCTATGTCGAATTAAGAGAGGCGGCGAACATCAACGAAGAGCAAACAAAGATGATGCAACAATCCAGAGCTGGAAGGTTTAGAATGGGAAGAAATATAACAATCGACGAACACAATCTAGAAGTAATCGAAAAAACAGTCTACCTTGGGTACCCAATTACAAAAAGAAACGATGTAAAGGAACATAACTAGATAAATACTGCTGGCTAATAGAGCGTTTTATACCCACAAGCAAACCCTGCAAACCTTTCACTCTACAAAACAGTAATACGATCAGTACTGTTCTATGGCAGCGAGACTTGGACTATGACCCAACGAGTCAACAGGTTTGAGAGAAAAGTTCTCAGATGCCCAACGAGAGAGGATGGAATATGGCCAAGGAGATACAACAACGAGTTGTATGCAATTTTTGACGATCCAGAACTCTCAACGTTTATAAACAGAATAAGACTAGCCGGCCACGTAATCAGGATGGACGATAACCTTATTCCAAAACGGCTCATGGTGGCAGCAATTTCAGGAAATAGACCAAAAGATAGACAGAAATGGGTTTACAGAAAAAATTAATATATTTATGCAAAATGACGACGGGAAGGAGAAGGAGAATGCGAGGTTGCAATTCAATAAACTTCCCTTGAAATTCAGGTCTGCGGACAAGGAGATACCAATACTTTTTTACAGAGCATGAAAACAATACTTCAATTATTTTTAGTTTAATTTTAAATTATATATGTAATTAGTCGTAATAAATTTTAATGTTATTTGTAATTCTTATATTTTTATTTTATTCTATTTTCTCTCTGTCAATTTAAGTTCTCCAAATTTGTAATTAATGTACTTTAATTTAAGATTTTAATCTTTGTACATGTCCTAATAATTAAAATAAATAAATAAATTCGACGACGCAGAGTTCGGTACGACAACAATTTCGTACCCAACTTAATATTGCCGACGATAGCGTCGTCTTCGCCGACACGGATGCCGAGGCAACGGACATCTTATACGATATTTCCCGCATCGCCCGATCATACGGATTAAAAATTAATGCGGATAAGACCAAAGTGCTCACAACGGACGGATCGAAAGCCAGTTTTCACCTCAATCCAACAGGTTTTGATGTTCAAATATTTGGGATCATTGGTTGAAGAAAATAAAGTGGCATCGACGGCCAAAATTCGCAGCCGTCTCAGCCAGGCAACAGCAAGATCAAGTGCTGCATATGGAAATGAACAAATATTACCATCAAAACGAAAGTACGCGTTTACCGAACATTGATCCTTCCGATTCTTCTTTATGGGTCGAAAACGTGGAAACTGCTCAAACCGGACGTCAATAAGCTTGGTCTTCCAAATACGGTGCTTGAGGCAGATACTCGGTGTCTCAGGTCTCACTCCGCGACCGCCTTCGAAACGAGACAGTTAGACAAAGATGCAATCAACAAACACTGATCGAAGAAGAAATAAAAACAGGCCAACTATGGTGGTTTGGACATGCTTGCCGAATGGATGATAGCCGTTTGTCACGTAAACTTCTCTAGAGAACCCGTCCGGTAGACTGGAGAATTCAGCGATCGGCACCAAAGAAAACCTGACTATAGAATATCGAGGGCGACTTAAAGAATCAACGATTATCAGTTATCGAGGCTCGAGACGTCGCCAAAAACCGTCAAGAATGGAAACGAATCGCGATTGGAGTTCGAGACCCAGCGGCACCGGCAGCAGCGTATCCGTTGTGGGCCCGTCCTGCTTGGACCGCCAGCTAACGGATCAAAGAAGAAATCCTATTTCACACTAGCCCCGTTTTTAAAGAACGAAGAAATTTCAAGGCAATGATAAGTGAGAATATATAAAAATATATAAAAAAGGATTATTCTGCCTATTGTATGCTACGAGTCTGAGACTTGAACATTGACCAAACCAACAGAATATAAACTCAAAATCTTCGAAAGAGAAATATTTTGTCCAGTGAGCGTTAACCAAAACGAAAGGTACATTAGAACGAATCAAAAGCTTGAAGAATTGTATGACGAAATAAATATAGTTACATACATAAAATTATGACATAACGAGCAACATTTGTGTCGTTCAATGTAGGAGTGGTGTGGGTCCGTATTTTAGAGTATTGGAGGTTGATTTTCTTTGGAGTCGCATTTTGCCATATCCTTCTCTGTGGAGTGGAGCGCCTCCAGAAGTGCACTGTAAGTATAATTATAGTGCACTTCTGGAGTTGGTTGGGATTTGTAGCGAAGTATGTGACGGAATGGGACTCCAAAACGGGTCAACCTCTAGTGAAAACACAGCGTGGAGTTTTCACCGCTTTGGCAGTGAATGACAATATTTGTTTCGAGAGGCTAGACCCGGATCCAGGTGTAGAGAAGAAGAAGACACACATAAAATTGAGCAGACTACGATGGCTCTGGCACGTTGTACAAGTTTCGGAAGAAAGAATGCTAGAATCATGTGCTAGAAGATATTCGAAAATTTCGTATAATAAACTGGAGAGAACTAACAAGACTTAGAGACTACTGAAAGAGGAGACTTCAAGAGGCCCCAGTTGTACAAGGACTGTAGCACCATTTAAAAAATGAGAGTGGAAATTAATCAGGTATAGGAAAGTATATTAACATTGCATCAACCAAAATCATAGTAAAGTGATTGTAAATTTGTTTATCGAGCATCATTTTTGCCTGCCCTGGTTCATGCCATCATTCCAGCGGAAATTTTGAAAGTTTCTCTTCACTCATAAGATATAAATATCTTGCCAACAAGAATCGACCGAGCAAGCTGGCGTTCACAGTTCTTGCTTGCACAGATATACATATTTGGTTAAAAAAGCCCAACTGCAAATCTGGAAACGTTCTTCTCAATTTTATTCAAAAGTACGAACTATTATTTTTTGATTAATATTAAAAATCCATTCCAACTTGGATAATACTTAATATCCTATAATAAAATGTGAACTTTATTGTTTACGTAATTATGTTTGAAAAGATATGTAATGACAGCATTAATAAGTTAATTAAAAGGTTCAGATGTTATTTGATATTCCGGTAACTGGCAAATGCATTCGAAATTACTTTTAAATAAATAAAAAGAAAGAAGTAATGTGAGTTTAATGTTATTAAAGTAGTATTAACTAATCAATTCAATTTTAATTGATTTTATGTTTGTTTCATGACTTTTATAATATTCACGCTCTTTAAAAAAGTTAAATTGTGAACGTTTTTATAAATTTTCACTACGCGGACTCGGAAACCATCTGCGGCAGATTCGAAATTCAAAATTTGTCAACTAAAGAATAATATTGCAACGCAATTCCAGAGAACAATCAAGGAAATACGCAAAAACTAAGTATTTTTGCACTTCAAAAAGGTACCCAAGACAAAGCATTACAATAGACACATATAACATAAAAGAATTTACTTATCTTGGAATAGTAATGCAAGCTGACAGTAGCGAATCAAAGGAGATCAGATGGAGAATAAACTTTGCTAACAGAAGCTATTTTGGTCTTGAAAATATCTTACCTCACGAAACTGTCTAGATACCACGGTAATCTAGCCCGTCTTGTTTTTTAGATCAGCATGAACTTGGAAAATAGCTGACGAAAGTCTTCTAGACAATTTAGAAAGAAAATTACTACGTACGATCAATGAAGAAGGAAATATAATCATGAATTATAGCAACTTTACAAGAGATTCGATATTGATCGGCTCGCCAACAATCGACGATACAATGACGCTTTACTATTCAGGGCCTGTACTCCCGAAGACGAAAAGAAACGAAAACGAAACCGTTTTGTCAAAATGCTACCTCGGAAGACGATATCGTCTCGTCTTCGTCTAACAAACGATGACATATTTGTAATCGTCTTCGTTCAGTCGTTAGTGATTGTTGTATGTCAGTTGTTTTGAGGTTAAAATGTAAGTTGAGATTGTTAATTATTTTGAAGGTTTTAATTTAATTAATTGCAAAGTAGGTCAAAAATTACAAATGCAAGGCAGTACGAGATTATCGTCTTCAGGAGTAGGAAATATATTTTCGTCTCGTCTCGTTATTTCGTTTCGTTTCCTCATCGTCTTGTCTTCGGGAGTATAGGCCCAGGTAGTGAGAGACAAGAGGCCCGCGTCGAGTTTATGGTCGATCGACGGGCTGCTAGTAGCGTTATCGCATTCGAACCGATATCCGAGCGTTTGGCGGTTATAACCATCAGTGGAACGATCCAGACCCATATCGTATCCGTTTATGCGCCAACCGGGACCAGCCCGGCCGCAAGCTAGGACGAATGACACAAAAAACACAAATAATAACACAAATAATTACTATCAACCGGTTTCTTTCAATTATAATGAATGGGAGAAACAGTACAAACAGGCAGCATCATGCTTTCATAAATCAGGCTTTTTTATTTCAAAGATAACAGTTAAGAGAACTCATTTTTACAATGACTACCGAAGTAGCCATTTTTGTTCATGTTCCAGTGTGAAATTTTCGACAATTAGTTTTAGTTAAAAGAAAGTAAATAAAGTGAGAGCCCTACACAGTTGCGTTTTCGGCAGAACCATGTTAAGAAAGAAATCGAGTCCATAATGAGTTTTGATAGAAAGCTCATACTCATCGAGGTGCAAATTCTAAGTTTTAATAATTATATACTAAATTTACAATTTTTCGCTCTCTTCTAATTTACAGTAGTTTCATAACTCTTACAATTAGTATTATTTTCAAATTTCCCTGTACACATATACGTTTCCTTGAAAATATAGATGTAGAAATTGGCTGAAAAAGAAAAGACTATTCCGGTTTTTACGAGTTAATATTTCTTTCGGTCGCCCTATGTCCCATGAGGGATTAAAGGGGAATAAGAAGAAAAATTTCTTTCGGTACCAATTTAGTAAAAAAAATACCTGTTTTTGAGTATATTAATTCATTTGTTTTGTAGATATGGAAATTTGCTTTTATATAAATAAAGTTTGGTCATATTATAACACACTGAGATAATAACTCAAATAACAAAGAACTATTGCATTAAATTCCTACACAATTCTAAAACCGGTACCAAATATAGTTGAATTCAATTTTAAATATTTGAAAATTTATTACAAAACAATCACCTACCTTATAATAAACATCTGGAACATATTGCTTATCTGAAGATTCACGAACGTATCCTAGCTCAGGTGCATCTTTAGTTGGTATCAAGCAATCATCTCTTACAAGAGCCATACATTGCGCGGAAACAGCATATCCCTCCATGTGGACTTGCTTTTTAGCATCACCTATAAAAACAAAATTCTCACAAGTTAGAATTTCAAAAATATTAAGATAAATAATCAAAATCCGTATATTATACCTGTTACACAAACTGTGACAAACTTTGATCCAAAGTTTCCATTTGATGAATATTTGCATGGATTTGGATGGGCATTTTGCAAATGTCCTGACATTATGCACTCGTGTGCTGTTAAGAAATGGGTTTCAATTCCACGAATATGTTTAACAGTTCCTGCAGCAGGATCTTCACTTATGAGATCAGTAAATATCCACCCAACCTTTATATGCAAAATTAAATTATAATTTATTTTGTATAAACTATTATTTGATATCGATTTTACCTTTCGCAAACCTAATGCTTTTGCAACTTCATCAACTTCACTAGCATGTTCATCTTCAAGCAATTTAATAGAATCTCGGCCACTTTCTTGAGGAGGTTCATAAATTGCAGCAACTCTAGCTCTTATTCCTTCAATACACCCCCATTTTAATATCGTTTACATTAATATGTATAGGCAAAATATTTACCTAAAGGTACATCAGAATGCACCTCGTAAGCCCCATATAAAAATCCCATTCTTTGATGGCCCGTAGAACGCCAATAATTTAAGAATCTTTCGACGAGAGCTGTATTTTCAAACATAACATTATCGACATGCCGGTAAACTTGTCGGTTTAATGTTATTGCTGAAGGCTGACACTTAGAGCAAATTCCTCTTGGCCATGGAGGATGTTCCCGACATCCAGACTTAATTCTACAATTTATATCATCAAGTGCAACGAATTTTCCACGATCAATTCCAGACATTTGCTTTCTTATATATGAATGAAAGGACAAGTGTTTAATTTTTTGTTCTTTTAAATAATTTTCATCGTATGGCTCCACAGCAGAGCAGTGCACACAGCATCCATTAGAATTATGACGGCATCTAGAAAATTATATTTATTTATTATATGGTATATAAAGGATGATATAAATCAGTTGAGGTTGGCAGGCTTAAATGGCCCTTTTCATTTCAAATTGTTGAATTTCCTTTTCGTGTTTCGAGGAGATAGAAAATTTAAAGAACTACTGAGGCTACAGTCAAGCTGAATGATTAAAGAAGCTCAATAGTTATCCCGTTTAAATTTACTAAGGACTAATATACTAAATCTATATTAATAAAAGAATGTTTCGGAATGAATGTATGTATGTATGTGTGCGCTACAGCGGACACATCAGTCATCGCCTAACTTTGAAATTTTGCATGAAAGTCGAAATTCAATATGGTCGCCGAAAAATAACCGAAATTCAAAATGGCTACCCAAATATGAATTTGCAAATTGTGTTCGGTTTTCAATGAAAATAGATATCTAGGGGTTTTTAAGGTCGCTAATAACGGATTTGTGGTCAAAACTTATAAATTGAAAATGGCTGCATCAATATGGCCGATGAGTTTGCCAATTGTGTTCCGATGCCAATGAAAATAGAAATCTGGAGGATTTTAAGGTTGCAAATAACGAATTTATGATCAAAACTTACAAAATTCAAAATGGCGGACCAATTTTTCCAATTGTATTTCGATTCCAATCAAAGTAAATATCTAGGGGTTTTTAAGGTTGCAAATAACGAATTTATAATAAAAACTTATATGTTCAAAATGGCAGGACCAATATGGCCGATGAGTTTGCAAATTGTGTTCCGATTCCAATGAAAAGCGGTATCTGGGGTTTTTGTCTTATACATTTTAAATTTCAGCGCCTATGTGGCGGACGAATTTTACCAAATAATTGTAATTTTCCGGTTAATTCAATAAAAACGCTGTTTACATTTAAATCGTTTTGGTTTTTCGCAAAAATAATATCTCCTCATCAGGAAATATTTTATATTTTATTTATTTCTAATATATAGGAAATTGCTTTAACTTGCATAGAAACTATAAAATCGGTAGAAATAAGTGTTCAGATTTGTATGAGAAAGAACTGTATATTGTTCGACTAGTTGCGACCCGGTACGCCTCGCTGCACCCATAAGCCAATATTAACCAATAAAAACCATTCATTGACTTGGTATTTTTCGAGATATGAATTTTGAAGTGCCTCAAAAAACGGGTACATAGGCTTTGAGGCGGCCGCAATGGATCTAACAGTATATTGAGTTTACTATATTACTTATTGTATTCTACCTATCATACCCTTTTATTTGATACCCATGTGGAGGGAGTTGTGAAGAAAGTGGTAATCCGCCCTCTTGACACGGCTGCCATGGATATAACGGTATATTGAGTATGCTATTCTGCTTATGATATTCTAGTTATCATACCCTTTTATTTGATACTCATGTCGAGTGGGTTGTGAAGAAAGTGTTAATCCGCCGTCTTGAGATGACCGCCATGGATCTAACGATATACATATTAGGTATACTATATGGCTTACCCGGTCAGTACACGAGTCAGTTCTGCTGACTGCCAGTACTGACTCTGTTTGTCAAATCCACTAACTCTGAGTTTATTACCTTCAGCAAGTCAGTTCATTTTTAAAATGTCGTCGACCAGTATACATGCTTCCTTGAATGCGTAAATAATAGAGGTTAAATCCCATAAGCAAGGATTTGTCTTGTATCGGTCAACCCGTTTCAGAGAAGCTCGATAACAAATATTATTGGTATCTATTGTACTTCTTCCGATAGGTGGCGCTCAACATCAAATTTAAAAAAAAGTTGTAACAAATTTTTTAAAGGTAACTCTAAATTTTTGCAAATTTTGCAGGTTTGTTATCTTTTTCATTATATCTTTTTCCTACCGCGGACAGTGCAAACAAAATCTTTTTTTTATTTAAAGGCATTGCAACGCACGCCGGTTTTTTGCTAGTAATTAATAATTTAAAGAGAAAAAAAGGAGAGGAGATAGAAGCCCAATAGCACAACCCAATATCCAAAGTACACTTTTTTAATATAATATTGTTACGAGCTACGTCGGTATTCGATGTGACCGCTTGAGCCTTAAAAATCTATATCAATTAACGCCAATTTTGATGGGAAACAGAACAACATATTCGCTTACAATTTACTATCTCTTTCACGCTGAATTCTGCCATCCGATTTCGACAAAATAACATCAACTTCATCCTCTACTAAGTCTGTGCTTTTCACACTTGGTCTAAATTCAGCTGCTGCTGCAAGCGAAGAAGAAGGAGAGCTATTCGACAATGTCTCAACAGAATGAACTATACTGTTGTTGTCGATTGTTGTTGTGCTTACTCTCTAAAATCATATTAAAAAAAATAAACGTGAGAAATTTCAAATTATTGAAATTTAAATCTTAAATTTATTGCACTTACCCTCGAGGCCGTGCCTGACACCTGTTTTATGTACACCATATCACCATGCTTCAAACTGTTTTCAGCGATTGTTTGTGTACGACTAGAAACAAGCTAAAAAAGGGTTTTTAGTGTTTAATTATTAGATATGATTTTTTTTATTAATATACCTCCTTTGTGTAATTTCGCTCGCGAAATATAGCAAAATCATATGTATTAAGCTTAAAAGTTTCATGCACAGATTCATATAAATCACGTAAGGAAGCATTTGGTGATATCTCAATGCGTCTTGTTCCCTCCGGCGATTGTATTCGAAGAAGCTGAAAATAAATACAAAAGTTAGAAATTGTAAAGGAAGATTTATTTAAAACTTCACTAAATGAACAATTTACATACGATAAAATATACAAGAACTTTTATGAACAACCAGAAAAAAATTAGGTTGCGTTCCAAATGATGGCTTGTTGAATTGAACACTATGTCAGCCTTTGAACTGAACATAATTTTATATATAACTGTCCAAAACTATAAAATTTAGCAAGGGAATGCAAACAAAGATACATGAAATATCTGAACAAAATTGTAGAACACATATACGTAACAGTTATAGGTACTCAATGGCTGTAATACCTTGAGCATGGTTTTGTTCTCCTTATGCAATATAAAATACCTAACTATTGATACCCTTGTATAACATGAAAATGGCTAACTACTAGTAACCCTCGGATAACGTGAAATTTAATATGCATACTTCTAAAATATGGTTCAGGGAATATGGAATTCCAGTAATGGAGAGGCCGCCGTAAGCCTGCACTTAAACCGCATAGAAAACCTAGCCAGAATTCAGAAATTAGGAGTTGTTGTAGAGTTAAAATCAAGTATAGGACACTTTCGAGACTTCACCATGATAGCTACCAGGTCGAACCTTTAGCCAACAAAGTTTAATCAACCAAAATTACGTAAACCCGATAATTTACGAGATATTCGGGAAAAACTGATTTTTGTGATTTTGACCTCTAATATCTCGAGACGCGGACCCGAGATTAAATGAGACTTTTGACACATCATATAGAATGCCTAAACAAAAGTTGATACCAATTTTCAGCTTATTACCTCGCATACCGAGATTGATCCCATTTTTTGCCTTATTTACTGGCCTATAAGCGCAGAAGGTAGTGAGTGGACAAAAACACCACGGAACCGCAGTGAAGTTCATGTGTGGTTTAAAAAACAATCCGTTAGAACTGTACTACACAAATCAAACTTTGCGTCAACAAGTAATACTACTTCTTAGTGAGCATTCATTTTATCTAAAACCTCTATTAACTACCTTGTTACTTGTTACCTCAGTAGCATTGTTTCTGATAATGGCGACGCAGAAGAACACGTTAGTTCCAGAATAAATAAAGCAGAAGCGCATATTCATGCGGTCTCGCATATGAGGCGGTTCATCTCTAACGTTAAGGCGGTTCCTTTGTATGGTTTCAAAATAATGGAAAGTCACCCAATTCATCACAAGACCTGGGGAGTGTTGGAAGAAGGTGGCGATGAACGCTGCATTTGAACTCTTGGATGTTGTAGAAGGAAGTTGCAGGTGGTTGGAGTGAAATGAGTGGGGTAATGTAGTGTTGCGGGTATAAGATTGCCGTGGGGACAGGAGAGTGTTTACTTCGCTGGAACAGTCACTATAGTAGCGATAAAATTTTATCAGTGGCTACGGTGGCCCAAGGGTCGATTAATTTAAGGACCTATTTTTGTACTTGATTTAGCCACGGCAAAGTGGTTATTGAAGCGCCGCCCCAAATTAGGGAGTTGTATTCGAGAAGAGGCCGAATGTAGGATTTGTAAATGATGGCTGCATGAGGAACTTGCACCTCTTAAGGAATCCTTGGCTAATGTAACGCATAAGATATGTAGGGATTAGTTCAACTTCACCCACTGTCATTGATGGAGGGGTGTTGCACTTTTTATTGTAAATAAGACAGTACTTGTTTTTGGTGGGGTTGAATTCGACACCATTCTTGCTTCCCAAATCTAGAATGAGTTCAATGTCTTTAGAGTTGGACATTAACTCGTCGTTTATGAGTAGGTTGGATTCTACATATCCCATAAGCTTCTTGTCGTCTCTATGGTTTTGGAGAGAATAGAAATAATTTCTAATGGGCGGTAATTGGAGGGAAGGCTGGAGTGGGAGTCACCTTTTGCACAAGTTTCCAAGAGTCTGGGTAAGCTCCGGAGAAGTATGATAGGGCAAAAAGTTGGCGCAGACATTTAGCCAAAGGTGAGGCGCATTGTTTTAAGACGATAGGGGATATACTAATGCGCTCGAACGAGAATCTAGCCAAGCAGTGTCTGGGCTAAGCTAGCACGGTGTGCGGACGTGCGGGGTGCGCTGTCGCCGGTCACTCAGGCATTTCGATTTTAAAAAATTGTCTCGTGCTGTACCGTTCCTAATCAAACTGAGTGAAATCTGTCGCTTTGTGTTGTGCTGAAACTGCAACTTTCTGTTTTTTGCTGTTAAAGTGAAGTTTTAATAATTAAACAATTAAATTTCCGAACTTTCATTAATAAAATTATCAATAAATAAATAAATTTGTGACGTGTTATGCGAGTGAAGGTGTCATCAACCCCCGCACTGACAGTGATCGAACTGACTGACTGCACAAGTAAGTAAGTTCTTTCCTTCTTCCCACATCCCGGTCTCGGCACCGCCGGCGTCAGTGCCAGTATCGGTCAGCTGACGGGATTCTTCTTGCGTTAGGAGGCATAACACTCCAGCAAGGAGTATCCCGATAGCCCCGATGGTCATGACAATGGCAGTGCCGGTTACGACGGAGGTTGACCTTGTACATACTAAGCCTCGATACAAAAATTTTTGTATTGACTGCACTAACATCCGTGGGCTGCAAGCGAATTTCTATTCGGTGATGTGCCATCTCTGCGTTTTTTCTCCCCCAATCTTCGCACTAAGTGAAACCCAAATATTACCTAATGATGATTTAGATCGTCTCCAGGTTTCTGGGTACACATTAGTGCACAACCTCTCCCCTCATAGGGGAATTGCCATTTATATTAGGAAAGACGTAGCCTTCCAGAAGGTGTACAATAGTACAACTCCTGATTTCAACCATCTCGGTCTAAAAATTTTACTTCCAAAGCACGTCATTTTCTTCTGTTTTCTATACAGGAGTCCTAATATCAGTAATGAAGCTTCCTCTTTAGCATTTGACGCTATCTCCGAACGTATCTCCGGTTTTTTATCCTCCCATCCGGACTGTGAGATCATTGTTGCGGGTGATTTCAACGTTCACAACGTAAATTGGCTGAATTACTCAAATGGCACCAGTGTTTCTGGCAGGGATGCTGAGCTCTTTGCTGAGACAAATAACCTATACCAAATTGTCAACGGTCCTACACGTATTCCTGACACTGCCGGTCAAGGACGCCACCTCCTTGATCTTTTTCTTACCTCGCACCCAACAAAATACTCCGTCGAAATTGACTCTCCTCTGGGCAACTCGGATCACTGTCTAATCAGCGCCCACTTCCCATATCGATCTCCTACCCCAACTACGCCAGCTCCTAGGAGAACCGTTTGGCATTATGGGAAGGCCAACTGGTGGGGGCTGATTCGCTTTTTTCAATCTACTGACTGGGATCTATGTTTCCAGAACCGCGATGTCAACTTTGCCGCTCTCTGTATTACCAACATTATATTGGCTGGTATGCACCTATTCATTCCTCATTCCTCCAAATCCATAAAGCCTAGGCAGCATGGATGGTTTAATCGGGAATGCATGAATGCAATTAAAACTAAAGAAGCCGCCTACAGAGAGTACAGACATTCTCCGAGCGAACTATCTAGACGTGAGTACATAAGGTTGAGAAATTCCTGTAAATCCACCATCAGGAAAGTCAAGGAATTATACGATGACAGGCTGAGAAATAAACTCATTAACTCCACTGCTGGCAGTAAAAATTTTTGGTCCTTGGTAACCTCCATCAGGAAGAATTTTACCTCACACACAACGCCTCCATTCATCTACAATAGGCAGGTGATAGCAGAAAGCAAACCCAAGGCCGACTTACTCGCATCTCTGTTCGCCGCAAACTCTTCCTTACCCTATGCTGACACGCAACCACCAGCCATCGAGTGTTCCACCCACTCAATGGACGGAGTTTTCTTCAGAACACGTGAAGTGTATAGGTGTCTCAAAGAGCTTGACTCCAATAAATCCACTGGCCCAGACAATATTCCCCCTATGGTTCTTAAAAAATGTGCCTCACCTTTGGCTAAACCTCTGCGCAAACTTTTCGCCCTATCCTACTTCTCCGGAGTCTATCCCGACTCCTGGAAACTGGCCCATGTTCAGCCCATACCAAAAAAAGGTGACGCTAGTGACCCCGAAAACTACCGCCCAATAGCAATTACTTCTATTCTCTCCAAAGTGATGGAGACAATAATAAACAAGAGGCTTTTGAGATATCTTGAGCACCACAAAATATTAAATGACAAACAGTACGGCTTTAGACCAAAAAGATCTACTGGCGACCTCCTTGTTTGCCTAACTGAACACCTCAACCAAAGTATACACCGATTTGGTGAATCTGGCCTGGTTGCTTTAGATATCTCCAAGGCTTTTGACAGAGTGTGGCACCCCGCTCTGTTAACCAAACTCCAGGCTATTGGTATTGACTTCGTTCTAAGGAACTGGATTAAGAGCTTCCTTTCTGGCCGTTCAATCAAGGTAGTATTGGATGGCGTCGAATCCGACCCCCACACCATCTCCGCAGGTGTTCCCCAGGGCTCAATTCTATCACCAGCTCTCTTCCTAATTTTTATAAACGACCTGCTCTCAATCCCTTCCAACCCACTTCACTGCTTTGCCGACGACAGTACACTACGGTACTCCTATGGCTTCGATACTGTAGGACAAGCACGCGCCAGACCTTGTCTGCATTATCGCAATCTCATGTCCATCTCAATCAACAGGGACATCGAACGAATTCTTGAATGGGGCCGCAAGAACCGTGTCGAATTCAATGCATCCAAAACGAAGTACTGTCTCATCTCCAATAAAACCGGCACCGACCCTCCTTCTATTTCAGTGGACAACAAAAATCTTACGGCAGAACCGTCTTTAAACATCCTAGGCATAACACTATCCGATGATCTGCGGTGGAAGAACCACATATTCCAAATCGCTAAACAAGCATCGCAATGCCTGGGATTCCTGAAAAGATGCAAATTCCTCCTTCAGCCGTCGGCCAGGGCTACAATATACAAGTCCTACATTCGTCCCCGCCTCGAATACAACTCGCATATTTGGGCTGGGGCCCCGAGAACCACCTTAGCCTGGCTGGACAAGGTGCAAAGTCGCGCTCTCAAACTTATTGGCGATAGCGCCATTTGCTCCTCAATTGACTCATTAAGCCACCGTAGGAATGTAGCAGCCCTTACAAAATTTTACCGATTTTACCACAACGATTGCTCTTCTGAAATAAGTAACCTCATGCCTCCACGGCAACTATTCTCCCGCAACACTAGACTTGCCCGCTCGGCTCACCCTTATAGTCTACAGCCCTTATGTTCGCGCACACTCCGATTTAGAAATTCGTTTATAACAAGAACAACACGACTGTGGAACAACTTACCTCAGTCAATATTCCCGAACTCATACAACACCCAAGAGTTCAAGCGCAAGGTTCACCACCATCTCCTCCAACACCCACCCGACTCCCCCTAATCTATCCTATCTCTCTCTCTATCCTTCGAGCTAAGCTTACTACTAGACATTGCACCATGACGTGTACGACATGACGGACTAGTAGTACAAAGGATGACACCTAAGCTTAGACTATCACATAAAAAAAAAAAAAAAAAAAAAGCAGGCCCTTGACTGGAATCGGCAAGGAACCGGTCAAGTTGGAAGACCTAGAACAACGTGGAGAAGGGCCTTATTAGCAGAGGCTACAACAACAGGGAGATCCTAGACGGAGTTGAGAGCTGTCGGGCAAAACAAAGTCCGTTGAAGGGCAACTGTTTTCACCATATGTTCAACGAGGGATTAAAAGAAAGATTCAAGCCTAAGGAAGATTAGAAGAAAGATTCAAGCCTACCATTGGCAACAAAAAAGTTCTAAACAGGAAATTTCTAATAAGCCATGTGGAGACTGTTACTAATATCCTGGGGCCAGTTCACGCAATTCGAAATCGGCCCTTTATGAAAACGACATTTGTTTCTTCATGCTTTAATTTAGGTTCACTTAAATCGACGTGTCGAATGTCGTTTTTTTAAGAAAACCATTAGCTGAATTTGACGTCGAATCGACGACACTTCACGAATTTCGTTCACGCAATTCGACGTCGACTGAAAAAGACAACTTAAACGCCGACTTTGGTTCACGTAAGCCGACGTTTTATGTGTTTTGAATAAAACGTCGACTTACGTGAACCAAAGTCGGCGTTTAAGTTGTCTGGTTCAGTCGACGCCAAATTACGTCTTAATATTTGCCAGTATGTATACAAAATGCAATTACTTTGCCGAATCCGTACTAAATTCAAGGTACTACATAATGGTACTATAGAAGGCAAGGCAAGGAAGGCATTCAAGGCAATGAACACGATCCTTTTTGATATTATTTGAAATTTAAATTTTCGAACGAGCCTTGGCCTAAACTGTTCGTAGAGGAACTAAAAAATGTTCGCCCAATATTCTTCAAATGCTTATACCAAAATTTTTGACTAGAGGTCAGCGGTATTTATTAGTATTTATAGTTTTTAAAGCGCAATTAATTCTGGTATCTAATAAAAGCTAAATTTGAAATATTATCGCATATGAAATATAGGAACAAATACATGGATAAATCTGTATAACAAAACAAATACGAGAAAGTCTTCAGGAATGATCGAAAATTCGACTTCAAAACAACGTCACTTAAGTTTACTCAAATGCACTTTCTCACCCACCTAATGTGGGTTAAGCGCGTGCGATCTTTTGGCTGCTAAACAAAAAAATAAAACAATCTTTATACCGTGATGTATATTCTAGAAGCACGTTGCAATAGAGCCAAAACGAATGTCAAGTATCACTTTTACTTTCACTCTCAGGGAAAAATCAGATATTCTCACTTAGTATGCCGTATTTTTTTGTGAGTAGCTTCTTTATTATTTCCTTTAAATTAAATCAGTCTTATAAAAATAGCTTCCTCTTTCTCAACTGGCACGTCCAATGTCGTTCTTTCCAACAAGGACAAGATCATTCTATGAATAGAACTCACCTTGAGTGTAATGCATTACAATCATATTATATTGATATAATAAAATATAGAGGACGAAAACCTTCCAAAGCCCTACCCACTTTATTAAGTCCTTAACTGTCCAAAACTGAAGGTGAAGATCAATATTTTAGTAACTAATCAAACTATCAACAGACACAGTGCACAAAAACTAATATAAACACAATATTGTTCCAGTCATTTGGTCCTTTTGCGGCCAAAAGGATTTCCGAACAAAAAACAGGATATCTACCGAATTTTTAAATAACATATAAAGACGATGACGAACGAAGGCGAAAATGACATTTCGCTTCTTGTAGAACAGAGTTTCGAGGCCAAGCGCAGCCATAATTATGAACTTGTCGATCCATTCACGTCCACTGCGGAACTGATCCGGCTTTCGTTTTGGGGCGATTAAAAGGAGTCTGAATGAGGTTATGTTTATATAATTCAAAATTTCTATTGCGCGCAAACTATTCACTTTTGCCCCATTCTGGCGATACTTGCCAATTATATGATTACATTTAATTAAGAAGGAATTTCCCACGTACATGTTATACTTGCCAATTTTTCTTTACTCTCAGAAAAACACAAATTAATGACGAGTCATCCAGTCTGCGGCAATCATTCTTTGTTTTACCACAAACCCGGACGCCAATAATATTCATAATTTTACTTACAATTGCATTCGTTTGGGACATCTTTGAACTAATTAAATGTTCAGTAGTGGAATGCTGATTTATTAGTTTATCTAAAAATAATTATTTGTGTTAAAATTCCCTTAAATTTAGTGAAATTTACTCGAAGTTTACGAAAACTCCCAACTATCTGTCAAGAAATTACAAACACACTGACAGCACCATAATCAGCTGTCATATCTATACCTTTTTTCCGGTGTTGTATATTCTCTATTCTAGCGGAGAGTAGAGAAGGTAAAACGGATAGCTTAGTTTAAACGTTATTTATAAATGTATTCTTAATTACATTCTGAGTGGTCTGTTGAAAAGTATTAATAAATTAAAAACAAATTGAGAGAAATGAGCTGAATGGCGGAATCGTTCTACAAAATTTCCAATACCTACTTTTGTGCGCTAGTGCGGTTAAATTCAATTTTGACAGCTTTCGTTATTCAAATTGCATATACGTTATTTTTTTCATTTTAATACATAAATATAGCGAGCGGCTGCGATAAAATATTAGGGGTATTCATGATCTGTGTTATTTGTGTTATTAGTGTTATTCATGTTAAATCGAAAATAAAACTCATAGTAAATGACATTTGTTTAACATGAATAACACAAATAACACAGATCATGAATACCCCTATTCTAATATACTGCGATGATTTATGCTCCATCTGTTAGAAGTTGAATCAACGGTTATTGATAACGACTGTGTTTTGAATTTACGATTTATACACTATGCTAGCATGGCGTCATCTGTTATACTCTAGATATTAAAAAGAAAAGAATATTCCCCCACGGACTAGAAAATAGGCGAAGGCTCTAGAAGTTAGATATAGGGGAAGCTTGGATATATAAATGTGGTGGAAACGGCATTGAAAAGTAAGTTTGATTTGAAAAACGATGAAAGTGTTCTAAAGTGACCTCAAGCGAAAAGTGTTGATTGAAAAGTGAATTAAAGAGCGATAAATGGAAATTAGGCCGTGTCCTAGTTTTTCTTCTTCTTCTCTTGCTTAATATTTGAAAATTTAAGGCTCAACAATAATGCACGTTAGAAACGCACGTCATCAGGGCGCTCTCATGAAAATGAATGTGTTTGGCCATATTGGACATACATCGGTCCTATTTTATTTCGTTAAGTTTCGTGAAACGTAAAAATGCGAAAAGGGCCTGCTCAACGCGCGTTTTGTGAGATGATCTGTTGTTCCATCGATGAGAGCTGATTTTGTGTTGTTGTTTTTGGGTTTTAAAGAAAAAAAAACTATGGGAAATGTTGTGGTTCAAATATATGGTAGTGATTTTGATGAGAATTTTATTATAATTAACCCGCCGTCTGCTACTGGGGTATTTCAATACCCCAGACTTTTTTAAAATCTGCATATTTCCTCTTATTATTGCATGAATTATAAAAAATTAAAAATATTGAAAGCCATTCTTTGGCTATTAAAACAAATAGAAATTAAAGTTAACACTTAAAAGAGCAAACCCAAATTTTGTTAGATTTTTTAAAGCATTTTTAGTACCCTAAAGTATACAAGGAAACGAAATACCCCATGTAGCAGACTATGTACACAAAAAACCATGTAGCATACGGCGGGTTAAAAATAAACACGATTGTTTATAATATGCAAATATTAATAGCCAAGTTTTAATATTCATTGTATAATATTCATGCATTTTAACAATTTTAAACTTTGAAGTCTTTTCGAATACACAAACCATTAAGTCGGTTTTGCGTTTAACGAAATTTACGCACGTCAGCTGATGTGCGTGTCTTAGGGGGATGATACACGGGTCAACATGTTCTGAAACACGAGCTTTTTCTGCGCAGTTCGTAGGCAAAGGGACGGGTAAGGGTGAAGTGTGCGGTGTTGACTGAAACTAGAAACGATTTCTATTTTTCCTCCAGTTGCTTGAAAAATGTTTATGTATGCGTAACTGTCAAGCGATTCTGGGTGAAAATAATTTGGAATGCACACCCATACATATGAAATCGCAATGTTATTACACAGAGTGTTGCGTGTAGCGTGTTGACTCGTGTATCTCCTCCGCGCAACAAACTGACAGTGTGTTGCAGAGACACGTTGACTCGTGTATCATCCCACTTAAGGCCCAACTATAATGCACGTAAGAAACGCACGTCAATCGACGTGCGTAAATTTCGTCAAACGCTAAACCGACTAATTGGTTTGCGTATTGGGAGAGACTTCAAAGTTTAAAATTATTAAAATGCTTGAATATTATTCATTCACTATTAAAACTAGGCTATTAATATTTGCATATTATTAATAATCGTGTTTATTTTCAATTATAATAAATTTCTCATCAAAATCGCTATCATGTATTTGAACCACAACATTTTCCATACTCTTTTTTCTTTAAAAACCACAAAAAAAACAACAAAAAATTAGCTTTCATCGATGTAACTACAAATCATCTCACAAAACGTACGTAGAGCGCGGTTCTTTTCCCATTTTTACGTTTAACGAAACTTAACGAAATAAAATATGACTGACGTACGTCCAATATGGCCGAACACATTAATTTCCATGAGAGCGCCGAGATGACGTGCGTTTCTTACGTGCAATATAGTTGGGGCTTTAAGGTAGGGACACACTGAGCCCACGTACGCAACGTATGCAACGCGTTATTAAATCTAAACGGTTGAATTTGTATGCCTAGAAACACACTTATCATACTGTGATGATTATGCGCCATCTGTTTGTCGAGAGGATGAATCAACGATTTTCGGTTGTTGTATGAACTAAGAATTTATGTACTAAACTAACGAGCAATAAGCGAAGACAACTCAAGCTGGTCGAAACTTAAGAACATACCACTAGGCTCGAGAAAAGGGACTCGAGAAGGTTCCAGAAAGTAGACAAAGGTCGAGCTGCCTATATAAAAGCGCCTGGCAGCCGCTATCGAGTCAGTTTTTGTTTAGAAAGGCGATAAAAGTGTTCCAAAGTGAGAACAGTGAAAAGTGGTGATTTAAAAGTGAACTATAAAGCGATAGATAGAATTTAATAGTGCGAGTTATTGAATTGAAAGTGATTATAGTGAACTGTAAGAATTGTGTTTGTAATTAAATTGTGTTTTGGTTTGTGATAAATAAATTATTGTGTGGATAATTAAAAAGTGTATTCCTTAATTAATCCTACGAATCCGTTAAGCCGTAAAAACGTAACAATTGGTGTCAGAAGTGGGATTAATTAAGAGATAAGTGAAATAAGTGAATTTTTTAAAAACAATTGTGACTGGAATTTAATTTTTGTGAGTGCGAACTAAGACATAATAATAAAATGGGTCGAAAATTAGTGGATTTGCGCATTGTGGAGTTGAAAAGAGAATTAAGTAAACGGTCGTTGTCGACGGTGGGGGCTAAAAACTCCCTAACCGCCCTGCTTCGAGAAGCTATGGTGAACGAAGGTAAGGATCCTGAAACCTACATGTTTGAAGCCGAAGTAGAAGCAGAACCAGAAGAATCGACAGTCAGTATGGCAGAACTTTTTAAGACATTAATGGTGATAAAGGAGGCGCAAGAACGTGCATCAGCAGAGATGAAGGAAGTGACAGCCGAGATGAAAGAGGCGCAAGAACGGTCTTCAGCTGAGGTGAAGGCAGATATGAAGGAGTTACAAGAACGTTCAACTACAGAAATCAAGGCGGAAGTGTTGGCGTTGAAGAATGAACAGAAATTGTTAGCAGTAGCTCATGAACGCTCGTTAGCTGAACTCAAAGAGTCTATGGAAGAGCAGAAGAACCAACTGGAGCAGAAAATCGAATCATTCTCCCTTTCTGTCGACAACAAGCTAGATAACATGAAAGAAAATGTAAGGAATGATCTGGAGAATCTCGAATCTTCCATCAAGGCAAATGTGAGGAATGATCTGGAAAATCTCGAAACTTCCATCAAGGCAAACGTAAGGAATGATCTAGGAAAACTCGAAATTGAACTAGAAACCGTCAGAGCCGATCTAGAAAGGGTAAAGATTCATCACCCAGTGACGGCATCTCACGAAGTCATCGGAGTTAGGAAACTACAGCCTCCAACTTTTGACGGGCAAAGCCCATGGCCTACTTACAAGCTCCAATTCGAAGCAGCAGCAGCAGGCAATTTCTGGACTGAGGGGGAAAAAGCAATGGCCTTAACTTTGTCACTAAGGGGTACAGCAGCAGAAATATTGCAGTCAATACCAGCAGAACATCGCAACAGCTACGGATTCTTAGTTCAAGCGCTGGAAATGCGTTACGGTGATCAACACATGCAAGAGGTTTATCGACTTCAACTTCGCAATCGACTTCAAAAGCCAGGAGAAACTTTACAACAACTATGCGCCGATATCGAGAGGTTAGTGCATCTGGCTTATCCTAGCTTCGGCCAAGACTACATCAACGAAGTAGCAAGAGAGGCTTTCCTTAACTCTTTTGCTGACCGAGATCTACAACAGGCAGCCAGATTGGCCGGAAAGAAGAATACCGCAGAAGTTTTGGCATATGCTCTGGCATACGAGGCAGCGAGGCAAGCAACAAGGAATACGGTCCACCTCAGGGGAATCAATATGACTGAGAACATTTGCCATCGAGTCAACACCTCGGAAGTACGTCGTCGTCTACGATGCTGGAACTGTGGTGAGCCGGGCCATTTACAAAGGAGTTGCCGAAAGCGAAGGAGAGTGGAATCGCCAGGGAGTAGGAGTGGCTCAACATGCTGTGGAAAATGTGGACAACGGCAGAAAGGCGACCGGAGGGAGTTGGTGGAGAAAATTGAGACCCCTGATGTTATCGTCAACATCACCCAACTGCAGCGTGGCAACAACAGCCTTGTCATCGAGGGGAAAGTTGGCGATGAACAATACACAATTACCGTAGATACAGGTGCTTCAAGATCTGTCATCAGGACTGATTTGGTCGGTAGAAAGTGGCTGAAAAACGCAGACCAGTACATCCTGAAAACTGTAACAGGAGAGCCAGTGAAATTACATGGGGAAACAATGATGGACGTGGTACTCGGCGACATTAAGTTTACACATTCGTTCCTGGTAGCTGACATCGTAGACGAGTGTATTCTTGGTTTGGACTTTATGACAACACACGGAATACTATTGGACCTTGGAGAATTGATGATGAAACACCGCAACAGGGGAATTCCAATGGATACTGCTCTGTCCCGGCGACCATGCGAACCAGCTTTTAAAGATCGTCGGTGTATTGAGGAAAAGTGTCAAAAGATGACTGCTGAGCCAAGGATAAAATACAAGGACCAGGGAATTCGAGATGCGCAACGCGACGACTCGGACATATCTGCGATTTTGTCATGGAAAGAACACGAGGAGAAGCCTAAATGGAAAGACATCGCAGAGAGAAGTGAAATCCTGAAGAGCTATTGGGCCCAATGGGATTCATTGCATATCGAAGGAGGAGTATTGAAGCGCAAATGGGAAACAGCTGATGGTACCTCTCATCGAATGCAGGTGCTGGTCCCTCGTGCTGGAATAACAGATATTCTCGAGGAGTGTCACAATAGCCCGTCAGGAGGACATTTGGGAGTCAACAAAACTCTGGCAAAAGTAAAGGAGAGATTCTATTGGCTTCATATGCGGGAGGATGTTACGAACTGGTGTCGTAAATGTGCAGTTTGTGCCGGCAGTAAGGGTCCTCGAGTCAGAGCGAAAGAAGAAACTCGACAATACAACGTTGGGACCTCAGTTGAGAAAATCGGAAGGGAGAATCCTAAGACGGCCAGTGATAGGATGAAACCAAGGTACGACCTCCGAGCGAACAGTAGTGGGTACAAGGAAGGTGACCTTGTTTGGCTGTTCAACCCTCGACGACGAAAAGGCAAGTCCCCGAAACTTCAGCGCCAGTGGGAGGGGCCCTATAAAATCCTAACACGGATCAACGATGTGGTCTACAGGATTCAACAAGGACCCAAAGCAAAGAAGAAGATTATGCACATAGACAGGCTGTGCCCATATCATCAGCCGGATCCAGGATGGATAACTGTTCGGGACGAACAGTCCTAAGAAGGGGGCAATGTGATGATTATGCGCCATCTGTTTGTCGAGAGGATGAATCAACGATTTTCGGTTGTTGTATGAACTAAGAATTTATGTACTAAACTAACGAGCAATAAGCGAAGACAACTCAAGCTGGTCGAAACTTAAGAACATACCACTAGGCTCGAGAAAAGGGACTCGAGAAGGTTCCAGAAAGTAGACAAAGGTCGAGCTGCCTATATAAAAGCGCCTGGCAGCCGCTATCGAGTCAGTTTTTGTTTAGAAAGGCGATAAAAGTGTTCCAAAGTGAGAACAGTGAAAAGTGGTGATTTAAAAGTGAACTATAAAGCGATAGATAGAATTTAATAGTGCGAGTTATTGAATTGAAAGTGATTATAGTGAACTGTAAGAATTGTGTTTGTAATTAAATTGTGTTTTGGTTTGTGATAAATAAATTATTGTGTGGATAATTAAAAAGTGTATTCCTTAATTAATCCTACGAATCCGTTAAGCCGTAAAAACGTAACAATACGCACTCTCACACGCGTCCCACGCAACGTTATATCTGTCGATCCAGGTCGGCGTGGGATACGTTGCGTACGTGGGCTCAGTGTGTCCCTACCTTTACCCGGGAGCCAGACGATCAATTTATCTGCTATTGCAATTTGAAATATTGCATGTCAAAGTTTTATCAGCAGGAATTTTATTGCATTGCAATTTCATTCTTACAAGAAATGCGTAGGAGATAGTTGTTGTGTTTGGACCTAATTTTCAATGATTAACTCATTTTGTAATAATAAAAAAATAGTTAACAGTCTTAACTTTTGCCTTTTAAAAAATTTTATGTTAATTCACATAAAATTAAATAATCCAGCGTCAAGTAATCTCTACTCACGCTATACAGAAACAAGGTAATGTAAAAGACTATACTGTAGGACGGTATTGTAGTGCTGACGTCACGTGGAGCCCGCTTTCCATATAAAATCGAAGATTTTGTTGTTTATGCATTAGGACTGACTTCATTAGGCCCGTTTCTTTACGGTTTCTGTATACCGTGTTTAGGTAGCATAGTATACAGAAACAAGCTAATATAAAAGACTGTATTCCGTAAGACGATATTTAGTGCTGACGTCACGTTGGGCCCGCTTTCCATACGGATAAAATCGAAGCTGTTGTTGTTTTTGCATTAGGGCTGACGTCACGCTCATTTTTTACGGTGTTCGAAGCTGTCGTCACTTTACATTACATTCTGATTCTGTTTACCGTGTTTAGGTAGAATCTGTCAACTTTAGGTACCTAGCGAAAAGACTAAATCACTCTGCATTACCGACCTTTCAATTAAGTTTAGCCCCAATTTAGCCAATATTCACACAGGCCCTTATAACTAGTTCGCTGTGTTCGCACATTTTCATAGATGCCGCTATCGTATTACCGCCGAATTATTTCAAATTGCTGCGAAAGAAATACTGCATGCAAAAAACATTTCAATTTTAAAAACATCACTTAAATGTAACTATAATTAAATTTGCTTAAAGCGATACCTTTGTTTCCATAGAAACGTTCTAAGGGTGAGCTGTTTTGTGATTTGCCCTTGGCTGCGATTATCTAATCCGGACCATAATTTTTCTTCATGCATCATTTCAGATCTTTTAGGAATATATAAAAACCATGTGTATTTTCTTAAAATCTTTAATCCTCATTTCGGGCCTTTCGCCTTCAGTGAACTAACAACTCCTTTATCACAAGCAGCAACCTCCCACATCGTAAGACCAAACTATGTACATGATTTTTTTTCTCGGGATTGAGCTTTATGTAGGAGCTACACTTCATTAGCGACCATATTTTTACTTTGTGGGGCATTCCCGTCTGCTTTATTAAATAAAAATGCAAGCAGCACAAAAAGAACAACCAAAATTCAATTTTCTTTATCATAATGTAATTCACAATATTCACAAAAATATGGACTTTCATTATAATTCTATACAGGGGGCTAGCTGTGAGGTACTTGCGGGAAGTCGCTTCAAAAATTCCCGCGGTATACCTATTTTAATAAGATTAGTTTGAGGATGTGTATATAAATTAGGATGATAATAATTGATGGCGTCCCAACAAATTTCACTAAGTTTAGGCACTGTTGCCCACATTTTGTACAAGCTATTAGTTCTATTTAAAGATTCTTGAATTTCTATACCACCAAACAGATACATACATCCATTGCCTGGCGTCGCTGCAGAATGGAAATAAATCGGTCGTGGCAATTTAGCAGTTTCGAGCAACTTCCAACGAAAAGTCTTTAAATTAAGTTTCCAAACATCGGAAAAGAATGTTTCTTCTGCATAGCCGCCAGCTATAACAGCTTCAATTCCATCCCCAGTATCATACTGTACGCAAGAATAGCATTTTCGTGGAGCTGGATATCCTCCACCAGAGTTTAATTGTCTAGGATCTGGCTTAGTTTTAGCATAAATCCAACATCTATTTTCTATGTCAAAAGCGGGCAAAGTTTCTAGATCAAATTCATTTTCAGCTGTACCGCCACCTAGCACGTATATTAAGTCTCCCGTGTATACAATCTCGTGCCTATATCGACCAGCCGGATCATCTCTCAAGTGCGGCTTATTGTCGTAGACTAGTTCCCACTCTCTTGAAAGTAGATTCAGGCGATGAACATCGCACGAGTACTGATACCCCGTGGTACCACCTATCGTGTATAAAAAGTTTTCATGAATTACTATAGCTGGTCCGTACATGGGAGTAGGATATTCTCCATTCGCATTAATTTTTATCACAGAAGATGGATTGGTGCCGAACACGTAGCACTTATTTGAACATGCCTCCCCGAATGGATAGCCTGTTCCGCCGTAAGCCTAAAAATAAATGATCATAAGTATAACCTACAATATTAACTAATTATCTTACAATGAAGAAATTATTTTTGGCTGTAACTGCATTAGACGCCAACTCCTCCGGCATATCTTTCTCTAGATAATTTAAACTTAAGTACCATTTTCCAGACGCGAAATTATATGCCCACAATTCCTGAAATAATGACATCATACGCTGCCGTCGAGCTCTAGGACGAATTTGATCCGGATTGAATCCTCCTAGACAATAGAAGTCACCTCCGACGCAAACAGCTCTATGTCCACTTCGTGGCGTTGGATAAACTCCGGAAGTTACCGATTTATACGGAACTTTGACTATTTCAAAAGGTCGAAATACATATTGCGCTGGCCTCTGAGAAGATTCGTCCTCCTCCACTGGCTGCATATTGAAGTATTTCCGTAGGATAAAGTTGAGTGATCGTCCCAAAACAAGCAAAAATTTCCAATATATCACAAGAACTGTCAGTATTACGCTGTCGTGCATTACAGGTGGTGTTTATTGAAACGAAAATTGCGTGTATTAAATTCTCACTTTTACTTTTGGCCTTGTCATTTTTGAAAATCGTTAATTGCCTTCAATTTAGGCAAAATGCGCGTTTATTAGCGAGAGTTTAGGTGAATGTGGAATTGTGAATCAAATTTTCACGCTTTGACATTACTGACAGTTCACTGGAGGACAATAAAAGAAAATTTCCCTGTTTATATACCACTTCCGTGGTAATGCCAATGTGCCAAAGAAAAAAACTGGGGAAATTTTATTTTCCTGTAAATTGTTGAATTTTCTTATTTTTCTTTTAAATATAACAACACCTCTGCGCGCATCGTTTTAAGAATAAAATTTATTTATTTTATTGGCAAAGGCGAACTTTTCAGGAATGCAAGTATTGTTATTTTACAAAAAAAAATGTCCGCGCGGGAAATACTGCCGAAAATTTTACCAAGGCTCATTTTACACGATGAAACACGAAACGAAACAAAGATGCCTGCAATCGCTAATTCCCTTTTGGAGTTTCCTCAAAAGCTTCATCGGTGTCTACATGAGTAAACTTCTCATTTCTCTTTTTTACAAAGAAATCAGAGAAAAAACAACAACAAACCTGAAGCTGTCAAACTGTTTCCGCAAAGTTGCTTCCAAAAGTTTGTTGGCAAAATTTCACGTCCCCTCAAGCCCTCTCTCACCCCTAGCCTAAGCTTGCTGGAAACTTTATGTTTTGTGTTTCAACGTGTAAAATGGGCCATACGCGTATCGCTACTGGAGCTTCTTGATTTAGACTGCAGATGGCGTATTTGTCGAAGTTCACGAAGAGCACGCGGAAATTTGGTACTTCGACTACTGCGCCGCCAGTGATCCATTCAAGAACTACTTCAAAGTCGAACGATATCAATCACACTTCACTCTATGGGATGGTATATGAAGTTCGCAGACCTGTCTATACGACCGTGGTTAAGCCTAAAACAGAATGAATGCAGAAACTTCGACTTTGACTTCACCGTTGCAGTAAAGACGACTCTGCCGCACAGCGCTAATGATTTCAGTAACTTCAAAGTCGATAATTTGACAGATAGTATTTATAATTGCGATAACCAGTTAATAGCATACCAGAAATTAAAAACTTTGAATAAATGGACCAATTATTTTTATTGTATGTGGCCTTAACGTATATTACCTGCCAAAATTATATTTTTAATACAATAAACTCAATCAATTTAAATTTTCTAATTTGGCTACAGTGACAAAATTGACATGTTGTGTTGGTAGTTCTCCAACTTTTGCAGCAACTTTAAAAATTTTCAAAGTCAAAGTCGGCGCAAAGTTTACTGCAACGCTTACTGCATTGAATATGTTAACTGAACGTGAATACTATGGCTCATTTTACACGATGAAACACGAAACGAAACAAAGTTGCCTGCAATCTCTAATTCCCTTTTGGAGTTTCCTCAAAAACTTCATCGGTGTCTACATGAGTAAACTTCTCATTTCTCTTTTTTACAAAGAAATCAGAGAAAAAACAACAACAAACCTGAAGCTGTCAAACTGTTTCCGCAAAGTTGCTTCCAAAAGTTTGTTGGCAAAATTTCACGTCCCCTCAAGCCCTCTCTCACCCCTAGCCTAAGCTTGCTGGAAACTTTATGTTTTGTGTTTCATCGTGTAAAATGGGCCCAAGGAAACTATTGTCCAATGAGTTTAGCAATTTTTGAAATAAAGATGGCGGAAAATGAAAAAAGTGGGAACCTTTGTTATTCTGTTTCAAAAGAGAACAATAATTCAGCCTACCATCGTCGAAATAATGAAAACAATTAAAATTATGTAATTATTTTTTACTGGGTTTTGCTAGTTTTCATTTTTGATTTACCTAAGAAATGTTAGGTTTTGAATTTACGATTTATCCACTTGTGGCGACTACGATGCGTTCACCGCGACATCCACATGTCAAACATAAAGACACAAACCGCTGTACACAAACCACGGCGAAAACACTTAACTTCTATGCGGCGAATCCCAAAGGTTTTAGTCAGTAGGCGTAGGTTAATTTATTATTTTAACTTTAAGGAATTGTCATAATTTTAAGTTAGTTATAAATCGATTGTCTTACTGGTAACAACCAGGTTGAATTAACATATAATAAAAGTGTTTAAAAAGCATCCCGGCGTTATTCCTGTGAGTGACTAGCCCCACACACTATGCTAACATGGCGCCATCTGTTAGAATGAAAACGAACGGAAAAAGCTTCGTAATTTCTCGAAGCATTTTAAAGAATTTTCTAGTAGTTTCCAGTATAGGATGGAAAGTTCTGAAACTTGACTTGGATATATAAAAGGGACTTGCAACGGTTTTGGGAAGTCAGTTTGATTTGAAAAGCGATGAAAGTGTTCTAAAGTGATAAAAGTGATATAAAGCGAAAAGTGGTGATTAAAAAGTTAATTAAAATGAGTTTTTAATAAATAAGTTTTTGTGTGGATAATTAAAAAGCTTATTCCTTAACTCATCCTACGAATCCGTTAAACAGTAAAAACGTAAAATTATAATTCTAAAGACCGAAGTCCAATGAGAGCACCTAGCAGTATGGGGTCATCCTACCAGGGAATAGCCCAGAGAATTAATCTTCATCCTCCTGTGTCCGTGAGGCTAGGGGAATATAAGGCCACGCACCCAACACAAGATGCAAACCCAATTATTAACGTGAAACAGCTATGAGGTACAACTTCTTTATTGACTATTAAATTACAAAAACAACGCATAAGACTTATCGACTACGAAACTACAAACGAGACTGACATTGAAAATTTTTTTCCATTATTTAAAACAACGGTTAAAGGTTACTTAGATTCTAATACATAATTCATGGTGTAAAGTGTTAGCGGTTTTATGTGTTTGACATCCTGTATCCTTTACAGTATTTGAATCCCTGCGATTCATTCATCGGTCCAACGATGTCAATATGTATATGGTAAAACTTTACATCGGGTTATTGTTGTCTGAACTGCTCGAACTCTGCGTCAGTTTCATCTTTCCATACCACTGGCCTCTTGTTTCGTTTTCTTGTTCTCGCGGTTAGAGCGTGCAATGGAGCTTGTATTTTTGCTGATACATCTCCAATAGAAGATGATGCCCAAGAACCTCCGTAGTTCGCATATCGTTGCCGGTTTGGGGAATTGCATTATGGCATGTACACGCTGTAAAAGAGGTTTTATTCTTTCGCTGCTTACCTCGAATCCAACGTATTCCACGTTGTTCTTTCCCCGACATTTGCTCGGCTTTATCACAAGTCCAAATTCCTTTAGCCGCTGTGATACCTCTCTTAAGTGCTTCACGTGCTCATCTCTCGACTGCGATGCGAATGCGATCACGATGTCGTCCATGTCCATGTAGCTGAAGTAATAGTCGAGACTTCTTAGCGCCGTGTCTATAAATCGTTGGAGTGATTGGACTGGGTTGGTTAACTCAAAGGGCATTACATTGCATTCGAACAGTCCAAATGGCGTGATCAGCGCTGCCTTTTCTTTATCTTCGGGTTCCATCGATATCTGGAAGTATGCCCGTTCTGAGTCCATCATTGTGAAAGATGTGCACCCGTGCAGTCGATGCGAAAAGTCTTGGCGGTTCGGAAATTGCAGCCAACTTCGATCAACCTAGGTTTTCTCAGATCTGGGAGAAGGTCGTATTCGTGCCCTGCAAGCCCTGCGATCTTGCACAAATAGCTCTAAAATTATCTCTGACTGTCGCAGATCTCTTAACGAGATGATTCAGCAGTTCAAGATCCTCATTGTACGGGTGCCTGGTCACCAAAATATAGAAGGAAATTGTATAGCTGACGAAAAAAGAAAAGGGTTGGTGTGCCTTGGGCCACTTTCAAACTCACATTCAAACTAACTTGACTAAGAGTATGAGCTTAAACCAACAGCTCAGCCATATATCACCTAATCTAACCTTACACTATTACGTATTTACGAGCGTATCCACAAGATTTAATTAAAGATAACTGATAATTCTAACTCCCACTTGCCCTTCTCTATTCCACTCGCTTTTTTCGCTGGTAGTGGACACACTACTAAAAGGTGAGCACATTACCCTAAAATTCGCCGAGGCCCTTCCTGTAGTCCTCTCTCGGTGGCGGCTAAACAATTGTGCGGCTATTATGATTCTTTCTGGCATTCGTATAAAAAAATTGTGTAGGATTTAGCCATATATTAGGGTCCCCTTACACACAGAGGTCGACGGCAGGCCGTGGCCTGAATGTTTTCGCTTTGAAGCCAAGTTTCACCACACACCTCCGCGGCCGCCAACTGGATGGGGCTTGCAGTCTAAGAAAATGATAAAAATATTTTTGTGTGTGGGCATTAGGGTTGCCATTTTTTTGAGCAGCCCGACGAGGACACTTCGAAAAAAGTAAAAAAAAAAAAAAAACATTTAACAAAAGAAAAACTACACAAAAGCTTGTTCGTCTGAAATCCAATCGCTATTAAATTTTGTAGCTCTCTTAGGTTTCTTTGGTGGTGTGTTTTCCATTTTCTCAAAAGATTGCTACAAATATAAATTAAAATTGTTATGAAGTTCATTATAGCCTGCTCGTTAAAAGTCAAATTCGCATTTACATTTTTGTACAACTTTTGTACAATGAATCTACTTCTTTTTGCAGTAAGAAGTTCTGTAGTTCTCTGCTTTAAATATGGATTAGATGAATACTTTTTGAAGTAGTAGAAGGAAAAAAATTATTTATATCGCTATTTCTCTTTGTAACATTTGAATTTTAATTTAATTTTGTTAAAGAAGTTGAAATTCCACAAATATTATAAATTTTTATGAAGTCGCGAGGATTTTCAAAGCGCGACGAGGACTGAGGACAAAACTCATGAAAAGAGGACAATCCTCGTCAAACGAGGATGTTTGGCAACCTTAGTGGGCATTTATCGTCAGTTTGTGCCTGAAGATCTGAACCTTTATTCTCAAGCCTTGAATTTATGGCACGAATTCCCGGAGTATCCATACGAAACTGAAAGCAAAGTGCGAACTAGGCGCGAAAACCATTCACACCCGCTTGTTCGCGGGTGTTCCAGGCGGGAGTCTAGAGTCGCCTTAAGGCACACACACGCGCGAAGACGGTGACGGCGGCCACCTGATAAAGAATTTCCCATACATTTAATTTGCCCGCGCCGCCCGCCTGCCTATTGTGTTAGCACATATGGCGGTCCACTTATTTTAAAAATTAGGTTTAAAAGTTATATATACCTGAAGTCCTGATCCCACAGTCAGACTGAGTATTGTGTGGCCTTCACCGGCCCGTGCTTGCCGATCAGGCCTAAAAGGTCACGGCCTGCCGGCGGCCTGTAGGTGAATGGGGGTCTGTAATGGAGAAACATATTTGATTTTATTTAATCCAGTTTTCTAGCAATTAAACACTGTTTCTTGAGGGGAAAAAATACGTGATATTTGCCGAGATACCCGCCCCCCTCTCCCCACATGAGATTGGGTGAGCATCGGCTCGCCCCCTCCCCCTAAACGTCTCACATAATTAATGGACGACCCATAGCAAGAAACTGGAAAGAAGTCCCGATTAGACCGCGGACGTTGGAAGGCGAAAATTGAGGAAGCTAAGGCGCGCATGGGTTGTGACGCCATTTGATGACTGATAATTTTAACATTAAACTCGTCATCGACCATTCATTCTTAGGTTGTTGTATTTAGAGCCTTTATAAGGGATTTTCTGACTTGTTTAACTCCATCAAATAATTATGCTTCTTAACCCAAAAATACATTCTCATTTATGTCTAAAAAAGGCAGTTTTTGTCTAAAACAAAATGGGCACATAAAATCTCTATGAAAACTAAACGTTAACTTTAATATAAATTAATGCTTTCATGCTTATTGTTATTTAGCTTGCTACAAGATTGAATTACGGTGCCTTCTTTTATATATAGACTTATATTCTTTAATTCATTTCCTTTAAACAATGTTAACCATTATACGAACGAATCCCTCTTGCAGAGGTCCATAATTCATTCTGTCATAGTAAGCGAACATCATACGCTATGCTCACTCAGCAAGTAAATTTGATAACCGAAAAGCTTCGTGTTCACACAGCATCAATTCATCTCTACCGTCATAGTAATCGGATAAAACGGAACATATTTTAGCGCCTTTCCTTTTAAGTCCTTCCTTCATGAAAGGAGTTTCCGATGTAAGTTCATTCTCGTACCACGGCTTCATATTTCTCTTTATACTTTGCGAGACTATATCCCTTCTTGCCTTAACATATCTAAAAGCCATAAATTTAAATGAAACCCTGCGAAAAAAATAAAAGATTCTTCCTTCGTTTATCTTGTAGTTCTGCAAGGGTTGAAATAATTTCAGGAATGGAATGCAGAAAATTGTTTAATAGAATTCAGAGGGAAATGGGTAAAATATAGATTATTGTGAATGGTTTTATTTAAATTGTAAATAAGTTAGTATTTATACAAGTCAATTAAGTATCTAATAAGTATCTGCCATCATGTGCTCTACAGTAAACAGCCAGAAGTAAGTGCAAATTTGGCGATTTTGATTTTATGGCATTTTTGTGTTCAGTATTTTATTCTTAATCATTGTTATATGTAATTATTATCTTATACTGAGCTGTTCGGGTGCGTTTAGTGATGCAGCATAACCACAGCTTACCTCGTGGTTTACCATAGTAAGGTTTTTGAACGTGCTCCTGATCAATAAAGGGCGTGGGGATGGGATAAATTCCGTCTGGTCCATGTGTTTTAAAAGGCTTCTATGGACCTGTGGTAAGTAAATCTCTGTTTATCAATCTGTCAATAATCCCTAAATTATGCTCACTAGTTGGGCCCCAAAACATGTTTCTGCACATGCAACAAGAGATGTCGAGCCAGGAAAATTGGTATCAAGCAGGATACTGCTCGTTGCAGCAGTTCTTGGCAGCTTGGGCTTTTCGAGAGAACCTTTATCATTCTTGTCGCACAAAACGTATTCCAGGATAGACGACCATATCAGGCGAAGGAAAAGGAATTGGATTGAACCTTGCGACTCGAAAACGAAAATCTAGCCAAACAGGTCCTTGCTGGAACCGCAAGGATCCCGTCGAGTGGGAAGACAGTTTGGAGGAGAACCCTACTAGCAGAGTCCGCAACAACTGGGAGATCCTGGTTAGAGTAGAGGGATTAAAGGAGTATAAATGAGTAAGTTTAATTATGTGCTCATGTTTTTATACGCTTTATATTAGCTGCACCTGTATGTTGTTTGTTGTATGTAGTACCTATGTAACTCCGCCGTCGTCTGGTCCCAAGTCCAGGGTCTAAAAAGTGGAGGGAATTGACCAGAATGGGAAACCCACTGACATATAGAATGGACTGCTCAGGAGGAATTTTTCATGGCACCAATTTGTTCCATAGGCTACAAACCTTTTTTCACTCCATGTAAACACCGGAATCACTTTTGAAATTTACATTTTTTTAAATACGTACTTAAAACATTAAAACAACACAAATATTTTGTTTAAAAAAATTAATAAACACTATTTTCACTTTTTGACCTTTTAAAATGCCTTTTTTCATTAATTTGCAAATTTTATGTGTATCTGATTTAAGTTCTTAACGCCTGTTTTAGCAACTGACATTCTGTATGTCAAAATCCGGGGGTCTATGGGGAAAAGAGCAAAAGATATAAACATCACTATACCCGTCTAATTTTTTCTAATTGATTTAACGCAAAAGATATAAACATCACTATATCCGTCTATTTTTTTCTAATTGATTTAACCTGATTTTATTTCTGAGTGCTTCTGTCAGTTTGGGGGCTTATGGATGAGCGAGTCGACTATCCCTTTTTGGTGCCATCGGTTTGTATGGGAATAATTGCTGATGAGCAGTCCATTATTATATGTCAGTGGGGAAACCGAAGAAACCGCATTTTTAAAGCGGCACCGACAGCAGCATATCCGTTACCGGGACGTCTCGCTCGGACCGCCAGTTAACGGATATAAGAACATGAAGAATGTAGTATGTAAACAAAGTTTACACCTTGATTTTCACTCACTTCCATATAACCGATCAACTTCAAATTTTACAAATATGTATATTTTACGTGGTAATTACCATTTTGTAAAAAAAATCAAGATGGCGGCTCTAAGATGGTGGTCGCACTTTGCAATTGTGCTCCCCGACCCCCGACATGGATATCAAATGAAAGGGTATGACAATTAAAATACAATTAGCTATGTGGCATCATTGAAAATTCAAAATGGCGGCTAAAACAAAATGGCGACTGCCTTGTTCTTTACAACCTACTCGGTATGAGTATAAAATGAAAGGATATGAGAAATAGAATACTATTGGCTATGTGGCGTTATTACAAATACAAAATGGCGCCAAACACAAAATGGCGGTTTACTTTTCGTCAACAACACCCTCGGTATGGGTATCAAATGGAAGTGTATGACGGATATAGTACAGTAAGCTGTATGACGTCATTTTAAATCTAATATGACGATCACCACAAAATTGAAGAAGACATAAAGGACTAAAAAGTTGAAAATAGAAAAATATAGTTTAAAAAAATTAAAAAATACGAAAAGTAAAAAACAAATTTTCAATGTAAAGTTTGTATTGTAAATGTATTCCTGAGGTCCACATTGGCGCTCCCCCAGGAGGCGACGACTGATTCCCAGTAGGCTAGGTTCCGTCCCTTAACCTATTCCTCTATTTGGGACTTGGGGCTGTCCATGGAATGCTACAGAAAGGTTTTGGGCCTTGACACCAATGTCTCAGACCTCTCGCACGAGCTTGTTTGCAGCCTCACTGCCTTCGATACTTTCCCTGGCCTGGCTCTAGGTTACGTCAAAGCCCCCTGTAACTACATATTTTGGGAGAAAAGATTGTAATGTTTGCACCTTTCAATCCTCTCTGAAGGTTGAGTCTAGCGCAGGCCTTAATGGCATGTATTTCAATCTCGAAAACAGAGAGCCACCTACCCATTTTAATGGAGACCTTGGAGTTGGCTCCTGCCTCCACCAAAACAGTAATGAAGAAACAGGCAAGCCGTTGCAATGTGCTGCACTTGCGGATCGCCGTGACCAGTTTAGTTTTGGATTATCAAACTAAAGTGCCATAAGTGACAACAGGTTTAACGATCGTGTTGTACATCATTTGTGGTTTTACTCAAAAGCCTTTTACAGGTTCATATAGACCTAGTGGCTTCACTGATAGCGTAGTTCAGTTGGGTGTTCCAGTTCAGTCTTTTGTTTAGCATTACTCTCAAATATTTGACTTAAGTCTGAGTGCTCAATTGTCGTATCCTCGATTCAAATAAGCCCTAGGTCCAATTTGCAACGTTTGGACATTTATCTATTTAATTGTGCAGGTTTCTGAGAGCCAGTGCTCTAGACATAGAATCATACTAGTGTCATTGAGCACCCTTGATATCAAGGAGCGGACGTAAGGCAGTTTCTGGAGTTTCTTCCAGAGGATTCTAATATATCGCCAAATGAAGTTGGCTCTAAAGGCGTAGACCAAGTTGTTGAGGATCAAATCGAGGCACTTTGAAGGAGTGCTGGGAAAATTCAATCTCCTCCCGGGATTTGCAGGGTTGAAAAGAGGCTACTGTTCCAAGAAAGCTCCAGGGATAACTGTCTGGGACGGTCCTATGACTGTATCAAGCGTTCAAACGATACGCAGCCTGAAGTATTGACCTTGGAAAGTGCTCTCTGAGCATTATCTCAAGGTTTATTCTTGGTTAGAGGTGCATGAGCCCCCCTACTTTTTGAGAAGGTTCACTCCATTCTTGGGATCGGAGATTTGGAGTCTTGTTGCCTCTAGTAGAGTTTCTATGCTCTCACGATGTCTCCTCCAGGCAATTTTTTTTGAGGATCTCAAATCCTTATTGTAGGCTGTTAGAGGGAACCTTTATTCTTCCCATTGCCCAGCTTGTTTTGCCCTATTGAACAATCCCCGCAAAAACATGATAAAGAACTTAAGTGATCTCTCAAGAAATACATTTATGTATATGCGATTTCATATTGTATTTTATATTGTAAAGAAGCTCAACGCAATCCTAAACATAATAATGTTATAAAAACTTATACACATATAATTCCATTGAGTAACATAAAGGATGATAAGTACATATGCATGTTCACAGCCATGAATTATTCCTCAAGGATATTTCTTCCCTACAATAAGGATAAAGTTTTATTTTAACAAACGCAATTCTTGAACAAAACCTTTATACAAGTTTTGATCCTCTAGTTATTTCCCATTCACGAATTTTTCGTTTTACCCCCTCCTTACTTTACAATAATGATGTAATTGTTTGCAGCCAAATGTAAATAAAATACAATTATTTCTTCCGAATACCATCATCGTGAATTGTGCAGATTTTTACTTGCTGGAGTTGTTCCAAATTGAGATTCGTTTTTCAAATTTTACTTGATTTAATATAAACTTGATCATTTCATCAATTGGACTTAATGCGGACCGAAAGGTAAATTCAAGTACAAAGACCTCTCAAACTTTTTCTGTTCTTTTTTTCAGTATTGTTCTTTTCCAGTACTTTGTTATTTATTTGCCTGAGTTTGGGGAAAAGTTTTTATTAGGGCGTGCAGTATTTTTATTTCTGTCTCGTTTTCTTTTGATTTGTTCTTACTGGAGGACAAAAAATACATTTAATGAGACAGTTTTTATAGATATAAAAAGTTTTTTTTTTAACGAAAGTAAATCTCTTTATGTTGAGATGGTTTGTAGTAAGCTCTATAAAGAAAAGTTAAGAGCTCTGTTTTAATTTATCTATTTACTAGCTGGACCCGGCATAACTCCGTTGTGCCCGAAAAAGTTGGCCACCAGACGGCTATTATGTCGTGCGCGTTGACGTTTAGTTGAGATGTTTACAGTTTTTGTGACATTTCACACGATGGTCTAATTTTTTTTTTGGTAAAAAAAAGTCATTCAATGTATTCAAATGTTATTCAACTAATTCATTATGTTTTATTTGGTTTTGCAAATGTAGATAGTTGAATTTAATGTAATTCCAGTAGAGAAAATCGCGAGTATTTACTCTGAGAAGAAGATTTGGAAGTACTTCTTTATTTAGTGTTTTCTTAAATACCAAAGAAGTACTTCTGTAATGACTTCTTAGTAATGCAGAAAAGAATGGGCTTGGTGACCATGCTTTTGATTTCGCGCTTTCAAGGGCGCTTTCAATCCAATTCCTTTTCCTTCGCCTGATATGGTCGTCTATCCTGGAAGACGTTTTGTGCGACAAGAATGATAAAGGTTCTCTCGAAAAGCCCAATCTGCCAAGAACTGCTGCAACAAGCAGTATCCTGCTTGATACCCATTTTCCTGGCTCGACATCTCTTGTTGCATCTGCAGAAACATGTTTTGGGGCCCAACTTCTTCTTCTTTTGCTATTACTGTCTTCGGTTTCTAGCAATAAACCAGTGCTGGGCAATAGCAGCTTTTGATAGCAACACGAGCTTCGCGGAAAGTTCCCGAGCCCTCCCATTCTGTTTGTCAAGTGTGAGAGATATAGAACCCTCTGTTGTTCCCTTTTTTCTTCTTTTTGGTTTGGGGCCTCGGTAGTCTAGGGGTAAGGCGCCTGGCTACTATCCCACGGTTCTTCGCCTTTTTCACTTTCCCACATAACTTTCCTTCTTTCTTCTCCCTTCTTTACATTCCTGATTCCTCCTGTCATAGCCTCCGCTAGTTCTTCCCGGCTCCATAAAGCGCATGTCATCGGTTGGTTGATGAGATTCAACTCGTTTCAGGAGGCATAACACTCCCAGCGAATTGTTTCTCGATGCCCCGATGCCAGAGTCGCGAAATGGTTGGGAGTAGGTGGAATATATATCGCGGCTAGGTTGTGCCAGCTCTTTCCAACTTCTCTCTCTATCTTCCGACTAGAGCTGCTGTTCGACATTGCACTCTATACGAAAAAAATAGATTGTCGAACAGTACGAAGGGGCTTTCCCTAAGCCTCTAGTCTATCATATAAAAAAAAGGAAAAAAGAGAATTATAGATGTTTCTATACCTCAATCACTCAATCGCCCAATTCGAACGGCTCCATGTACCAAAACAAAACCTTTGTCAGTACTCTGAAAAAGACAACTATTGTGCGGTTCTGCAATAAAACTTTTATGATCGGACTAGACGACGCTTTAATTGAAGTTTGCAGATGTACGTGCATTGCGAGCTTGTACATGGGTCAAGACTAACAAATTACTATTACTATGTTTATAAGCGGAGTTTCACTCCCGGATCTTCAATCTAAAGTAAAACTCTCGATGCGTTTATAAGCAATGGGAGTGTAAATCCAAAATACTTTCTGGTTTGAGATGACAGCTCCAAGCTCAAATTCACAATCATAGCAAAGACAAATATAAACCCAATGTTTAATTGAATTTATTTAAAAATATCAATAAACAAAGGAAAAAACGATTGTAGCAAAATAAACCACCCAGCTTCTTCTTTACAAAGTTTTTCCCCTTCGGAAAAAAATCTCACTCCCAGTCAGCGTTTATAAGCACAACATAAACCGGGATCGAAGTTTCACTCCAGCTTTTTCTTCGGGAGCGAAAATCCAAGTTCTGGATTTTCACTCCCTGTTTATAAGCGGTGTTTCACTCCGGATCGAAACTTCCATCCGGAGGGAAACTCCGCTTATAAACGTAGTATATGTGATGTGATATATCATCTTAAGGAAAAGTAGCATCAAAACTGTAAATTGTTTTCACTTGCTTTTACGAACTAGCGCTTAATGCTGCCTAATCTTACTATTATCATATTTCCTGTGCTAACACAATTGCGCGTAATTTGACGAGAACTGTACTCGTACTTACCTTCTCGAATAAAAATAAAAGATGGCCTTAACAGAAGGCGCACTTCTTAGCTGAACCAAGAAAGGTTTACCTACTCAGCACAACCAAGCACTGAGATTAGGCTCAACACTAAGCATGCAAACATAAAAATTAGTAAATTAAATCAACATGTAACCAACGCAAGCAACAGGAAACATAAGTGGTCACGTGAGATTTAAAAGACTCCTTTTAAGGACATCTTTACCAATGCTCACGCTAAAGACATTAATATTATTATTTCCATTAATGAACATACAATTTACAGGTACAAATTTGCCATAATTCGTGTTAGAGGAGTTGATTTGTAAAAGAGGTGGTCCTCACAGGTTATAACGACTCTCTCTAAACGATGCACGGCGACCTAGAACACCTGAGTCAACCTTTCCATTAAGGAGCTGATGAACAAATACAACATCGGCCACCTCACGATGCTTTTGAAGAGAGCATAAGTAGAGTAACTTAAGCCGGGATTCATATGATGGAAGAACTATTGGGTTTTCCCAAGGAAGATGATTCAATGCGAATCTAACAAACCTTCGTTGAACCGATTCAATAGTTCTAACATGCGAATTGTAATGAGGAGACCAAACCTGGGACGCATATCCGAGTAATGGTCTGACCCCTAGTAATCAAGGGGTTGTTAAATTCTTTGGACCACCTTTTAATAAAACCCAGGACTAAACTACCTCTGGAAGAGATATAGTTGATGTGTGTGGAGAAATCGAGCTTACTATCAAATCTAATCCCGAGATCTTTAACAAAATTAACACGAGGGATACCCTCACCAGAAAAGGTGTAGTTAAAAATTATAGGATCACGTCTCCTACTAAAAGTCATGACTTCACATTTACCAATATTAAGAACCAGGTTGTTGTTAGCACACCAAGAGTAAAAGGTGCAATCCTCAATACTCTTTGTGTGACGGTACAATTTGATGTCATCAGCATAAATAAATATTCTACAGTGTCTTATGGGGCCCATCCACAGGCCAACTGGTTGCCCAAACTGAGTTGTGCAAAGAGTTGGTGTTTTGCCACAAACGCTTCAACTGAGTTGATACTTCAACTGTCAATTCAGTATTTTATAGGCAATTTTAACGTTAAATAAAATTGTAGAAAACCCGCGATTAAGATTTATGATTATAAAAAATGGGTAGTAATGATTTTTTATGTTAATTATAAATTTTTTAATTATTAATATAAATATTTGTATGTTTTTAAAATATAAATTAAATCCTAAACATATAAATTATGAAAATAATTTAATATTATGTGAACTTTCATAATTTAAATTAAAAATTATGCAATACAATGAAAATATAAACTTGCAAAAAAATATATTTTTCGAATTCTGGGTTAATTCATTCAAGTAGTTTGCCAAACTGCAACATACACAGCGCGACTAGTTGCCCAAACTCTAGGCCCCGCCCCCATAAAATTAAAAGATTTTGATTTATCCCAACTGCAACCCCAACTGTCAAATCAGTTTGCCAACTGCCCCATACACACTGCGATTCAGTGCCAACACAACTCAGTTTGGGCAACCAGTTGGCCTGTGGATGGGCCCCATTAGCAAGGGAACAATGTCATCAATTGACAAGATAAAGAGAAGAGAGCCAAGATGACTTCCTTGAGGGACACCGGATGTCGCTTCAATGGTTACTGATTTGGAACCACGAAAAAGAACTTGGTAGGTCCTGTCAGCTAAATAGGACTGGAACCATACTAGAAGGGCTTGCGGAAAGCCAAGCTTACTTAATTTTAGAATTATAATAGAATGGGAGAGCTTGTCAAATGCCTTACTAAAATCAGTATAAACACAATCAGTTTGACAACCAGAAACGAGGCCCTCGACAGCATGAGAAGTGAACTCAAGAAGATTGGTGGTAGTGGAACGAGCTGCAAGAAAACCAGACCAGCCTCTTGCAGATAGGAGCGATTGCAGAATAGATAATTGATTCGAAAAGTTTTGGAATAACAGATAACTTCGCAACTGGTCTATAATTCGATATTTCGTTCTTGCAACCACTTTTGTGAATAGGAATTATGAACGAATTCTTCCAAAGCGTTGGGAAGTACCCTTTATCCAGGGATTTTTGAAACAAGGTTTTCAGTGGAGACTGCAGAACCTCCACACAGGATTTAAGGACAGCGGGAGGAATACCGTCGGGGCCAGAAGTGAAGTCAAATGGGAGTTCGTCGATATGTTTCACGATATCAGCACTGGTAATTGAGAGAGGTAAAAAATGAGCCCCTCGGTTAGGAATTATGTGACGAAAATTGTTGTCATTAGGCTGAAAGTCAGAAGGCGAAAAGGATTGATGAAAGAATGACGCAAACATGTTGCAAATCGCAGGCGACTCACAGCTCGACCAGTTCGTGTGCTGCATAGTATTAGGGTAGTTATCAACTTTTTTCTTAGAGTTGACAAATTTAAAGAAGTTTCTAGGATCATTAAACACCTTATCACTTATACTGCTAAGATATTCCCGATACAGAGTAAAAGAGAATGAACGAAAGCGGTTATAGCAATTGATAAATGAATTGAGACTCGGAGAGCCCTTCCTCTTTAAATAGGTTTTCCAGAGCCTATTCTTCTGATTTTTCAATTGCTTGAGTTCATTATTGAACCAAGCTAAAGAAGAACCGGGCAATTTTTGGGGCTCATAAGGTACACAAGAAACGAAGGCTTCGTAAAGTACTCCATAAAACCGTGCCACATCGTCATCCAACTCATTTGTGGAAAGTAAGTTGTTGAAATCAACCATTTTTTTTTTTTATGTGAAAGACTAGAGTCACAGGAAAGGCCCTTTATACTGTGTCGCCAATCTATTTTCTTCATATAGAGTGCAATGTCGAACAGCAGCTCTAGCCGGGGAAGAAAGGAACTGTCACAACCTACCCGCGAAATTTTTTTTTTTTTTTAGTCCACCTACTTCCAACCATTACTGTCGCGACTTTGACATCGGGGCATCGAGAAACAACTCGCTGGAGTGTTATGCCTCCTGAAACGAGTTGAATCTCATCAACCAACCGATGACATGCGCTTTTTGGTGGAGCGGGGAAGGGCTAAGGAAGGCTATGACAGGAGGGATCAGGAATGTAAAGAGGGAAGAAGAAAGAAGGAAAGTTATGTGGGTGGGAAAGTGGAAAAGGCGAAGGACCTGGGCTGGCCGGGATTCGAACCCGGGACCTCTGGGATAGTAGCCAGGCGCCTTACTCCCTAGGCTACCGAGGCCACCATGGCAAGTTTAGATGACAGATCAATAAAGTTAAAGGAATGGGTTATCGTTAAAGTTAAAGGAATGGGTTACCACCTCCGGATAAGGAGTATTAACTGAATTGTAACAATAATTGAGCAAGAGAGGAGGATGGTAATTGTCAACAGTGGACATGACTATTGGACTGGGTTCAACAGTCATGTTGACTGAGTCCGTGAAGAATACGAGATCTAACTGCCTCCCCAAAACGTTAGGCACACCGCTCATTTGATTCAAGCCATGTGAGAATAAGGAATTAAGAAAGCAGGATTCCTTTGAATTCAGGTTGCCTGCGGGGAGGTAGTTATCGTCATTTTCATCCGATACCCACTGAATATTGGGTAAATTAAAGTCCCCTAGGAGAAGTAATTCATCACTTGTGTCCATCATACACAGGATATGATCAACACAAGAGATAAGGATGTCATATAGATTTTTACCTCCATCGTCAAGAGTGCTAATCATATCTGGTGGGTTATAGCAGCACAGTAGAAAGAGATTAGTTTTTGATAAGGAAATTTTAAGAGCGACAAGCTCTACATATATCAAGGTGGAAAGAAAAACTAGGAAGCAAAATTGGGTTACATGCCAGGTGGCTACTACAAGCCAGGAGTACGCCACCTCCACGAGCTTCCGAGTCAGTGTGACGATCCCTCCGAAAGACTTGGTAGGAGGAATCGAAGAGTTCAGCATTAAGAATGCCTTCATAGAGCCAGGTTTCAGTGAATACTATGACATCGAACCCGCTAGCCGTCGATGCCTGAAGGATGTCGTTAGTTTTTGACCTTGTTCCCCTTACGTTCTGGTAGTAGAGGGAAAGCGTCTCGAGTTTTTTGACATCTGTGGAGCGCTCGGAGTAGAAGCATTTGCATGATAGGCTCGGGTGCGGGTACGCGGAACAAAGAGCTTGGTAAGAGCACCAGCAGGCCAGAAGCCAGGATCTAAGAGAGTCTCGGCAATAACAGGCGCGGCAGACAAAACAAAAGAAGCAACAGGCTTGGTTAGCTAGTAGTTACTGCAGTGCCTTATGATAAACGACATTTTTCCATCATTGATTCGATTCTACCAACATGGGAGGAGTAGTAAGGAGACCATACCTGGGAGACGTATTCAAGCAAAGCCCTAACCAAAGATACGTGCAAGTGTTTAGTTAAGAGGGGGTTGTTGAATTTGACGATCTTAAGCAATTATAGCACCACGTTTCCTACAAAAAGTCATGATCTCACATTTACTAATATTAAGCACCAGGTTGTTGTTGGAACACCAAGAATAGAAGGTGTTTAGGTCTGCTCGCAGAAGTTTGCAATCCTCTATACTCCTTATGTGGCGAAACAGTTTGATGTGATGATTCCGCAAAAGAGAACCTGGTGGGTTCTGTTGGCTAAGTACGACTGGAACCATACCACAACGGAATGCTGAAAACCTATTTTTTTTTAGTTTAAGAGCTATAATAGAGTGAGAGAGCTTGTCGAAAGCCTTACTGAAGTCTGTGTAAACATAGTCAGCTTGGCAACCAGTGATAAAGCCTCGAACTATGTGTGAAGAGAACTCTAGTAAATTAGTAGTAGTGGAACAAGCTGCAAGAAATCCATGTTGGTTTGTTGGGATAAGTCTCTTGTAGATAGGGGCGATAGCAGAATAAATAATAGATTCGAAGAGTTTTGGTATGGACGATAACTTCGCAATTGGTCTATAATTAGATATTTTGTTCCTACAGCCTTTTTTATGAGCAGGTATTATAAAAGAGTTCTTCCATAAGGTTGGGAAGCGCCCTTTATTTAGGGATTTTTGAAATAACATAGTAGAGGAGATAGTAGGGCCTCTGCACAGGATTTTAGGACTCCATCAGGGTCGGACAAAAAATCTTGTGGAAGTTCATTTATATGTTTCGAGATATCTTCCCTGGTTATAGACAGGAATAAATTTTGAGCCGTTTGGATTGCATTGATATGTCGAAAAGTTATATAGTTACTCAAGAAGCTTTAACGTACGTAATGTCATAACAAAAGTGTTCTTTCGATATACGCTCATGATTGCTTAACCAATAACTAAAAGAGATAACCTTGAAAAGGTTCTCAATTCTTTATAATAATTATTCCCATGAGTTTTATTTAGATTTAATCCTTGCGTTATATATAAAGTTATTTAATTTTATTCTCTACGATAAAATTATGTCTCACTATGGAATAATTTGCATCTGCTTACAAAAAATCTAACAAGAAATAAACTTTTAAGAACTAAAAATATATTTCCCAAATGCCTAATATTAATATTTTATAAAGCACAAGAACTCTTTTGTAAAAGCAGAGACAAAACCTTCAGCAGAGAAATACTTGAGATAAATTCAATTTCGTATCCTTTCTCCGTGGCAGTTTTTTACGGTCCATTAAGTGATTTATTAAGTTTGCCCCCTTTGAAGATTTATTGGTCCCATGAAGAGAGGTCAAAGAAATGAGTTGGAGTTAAATTCCTTAGTTTTTGTTTTTGCATGAGACAACTTTTGAAGTCTCTTATACTGAGTTAATGAAAGCGACTGAAGTATGAAGTATAATGGTTAACCTTTTGTCGTGATCGTTGCTAGGCGATGTTGGATATAGATTTGGTTTCTAAAATTTCATCTAGGAATTTAGTTGTGCTATGTGGTTGGTTTTTTTTAAGTTTTGGAATCGTCTATCAAAATTATTTGTCTAATTTCGTAAAACTAAGACTAAGATTGAAACCAAAATTTGCAGCTGAAGTGAGTTACTGTACTACTTATACAACAACTTTATACTGGTATGGTATGATCAAGGCCCTTATAAATATATAAACTATCTTTGAGCAACGAGGTACCTTCAACACGTTCGATGGCGTCCGGAGATACGTCCATACGTATTTGTTGATTTATCAAATGTTCGTTGTAGAGCGAAAGCGGCTGCCTATCGAGTAAGAGGATGAAATGTTAGTAGTCACAGCGACCATAAAACAAATGTAGGTCTGCATGGGCGGAAGTGGTGCCCAAGTTTGGTATATGCGTTTTCCGGAAAATTTATGGTACTACAACGTGACCTATCGAGTAAGAGCTTGGCTTACTCTTAAATGTAGTATTTACGGAGTAAAAAAAATATGTCGGTCTACCTGGTCAAATTTGGTGTTAATGCCTTGGCAGACCACCTTTTTTGTTGTAGTTTTGGGATCGCAACTGACCTATCGAGTAAGAGTTTCAAACTATAACCAAATTAAAGTTTGAATATTTTTATACTAGAAAACACAGGTCTGCTGTATCTGTGCCGGTGCCAAGTGCCTGGCAGACCACCTTTTATTTTAGTGTTTAATTACTACTTAAACCTTAATAACTCCTATACCGATTATCGTACAGCAACATAGTTTGGCTTATTTTTTTAGGTGATTGTGTTGTGTGTTCTTTTATTTGCTACTAGCGAAAACCCGTGTGCGTTGCAACGTCTTTTAATATAAAAATTATGTATGTGTATAATGAAACAAAGAAAAATCTGCAGACATGATTTTGAGTACATAAAAAAAGTAAGAGTTCCCTATAAAAAATATGTTAGCTAGTAGTGGGTTCTGAATTTTCCGATTGCGTTCTCATATTTTGTTTTAAATGATGTTTTTCAATCTTTCCCTAAATGAGTCATTATTTTAGACGCTATGCCAATAAAACAGTTACTCCCCAAAATAATTTGTTTTTACTTCTTCAATCTTGTATTGGTACATTCATTCCATTCCCAGACAGACAACTAGTAATACGGTGGGTTCAAATCAACTTCCAAGATAAAGATGAAGCTAATACAGGGTGTATCAGTGAAAATGTCGGAAAATGCCTGGCTGTGGATAGGTTTTGGATAGACGAACAAAAAATCGTATGGGTGGCGGTGGGGGAATCGTGTAGCGGCTAAACCGCTAGGGCTTTTTGAATTTTTTTTTGTAGAGTGATGAGCATGACTGGTCTTGAAGTTTTGCCTTTGCTTGCACATTTAGCACAACCAAAGCTAGACCAAGACAAGACAGGATTACAGAAGAGTGAGAGATCAAGATAGCAAGATTTTTGGCTCATCACTAAGTGCGAAAAGTCTTGCAGCGATGAGCAGAAGGTCCTGCAAAAAGTCTTGCAGAAGATCTTGCAGACTTGTCTTGGTCTTGCTAAATGTGGAAGACAAGACTTTTCGCTCATCACTGTAAGACTTTTGGCACTTAGTGATGAGCAAAAAGTCTTGCTATCTTGACAACTGACATCATCTAGAATAGTTCTTCATCTGCGGCTGACGGCCACGAGAAATGGGACAATTAATTAATAAAATTCAGTTTACAAACGTTCTTACCAATGGACTCGTGTTTTCCCTGCCAAAATTCCTTTATTCTTTCTTTCAGCATAGTGAGTGTTTTGACTGCTTTTATTTGTGGTCCTTTTTACTCTGTACCAGAAAGGTTTAACAATTCAGCAAATGCCCAAAATGAAAGATTAAAGAGTATTCGGCATTTAAGACCAAGAAAAAAGAATCAACTTTAATCCTATTAAAACACGAAACTCCTTTAACCGTAACAATGTGACTTTTTCCGCATGCCCTGGCTTCGTCCTGAACCGTTTCAAAATAAAATGTATTTGTCCTTTTTTTGTGTGAAAATTCAAATGATAATTAATGATTCGCAACGAGAACTCTCATATAAATTCTTCTGCATGCAACATGAATATTAACGTTTCAGCAGCAATCAATTTCCATTCGTAGAAACTTGATGAAATCAACGGCATAATTGAGGGACTATTTTCTGAATTCTACAGGTGCTCAATAATTAGCACGGAACAAAGGAAAAGTTGATTTTATTCAGACAAAAGGGCGACTCCGCAAGACCGTTAATTAAAGGAGAATTTTACCTTTTAATTTGCACAAGCAGAAATATTCCCTAGGGATTTTCTTCTACCATAAAATATCTTGTACCATGTTTCAAAATAATTTATGTTCGGTCCATTACATTAGTTGGGTTAAAGAACCCTTTCAAAGGTAGATAGATATTGCGAAATGTAATTAACTCTACAATGATACGTTTACAGACCGGTTACTACCCTTCATGTGACATTGATATTCTCGTTTACTTCGTTTTACGTGCTTCGTCTAGACTCTTAAATACACACGCTTGGCGCATTCCTTTCTCTCAAGACTGTAAAGTGCTCATATTTGTGTACTGCTAGCCCATGGTACCGCTGCGTTAGAATCACATAGAGACAAATCCTTGTTTATATCCTCAATTTCTATAGCAGAACCGGAAAAGTTTGTTCTTGTCTCCTATAACATCACCGGGAAGCTGGTGCGTAACTAAGTGTAAAGCCTCTATGTAAACAAATAGGATACCGCCCCCGAAAAGTATGCTATGCTCCGTTTTCTGAATTATATAAAGTCTCGCCTTGAGTTTTTAATGAAAAATAAATATTTGAACTCGCCCGACAATCCCCAGGAAAAGTGAGAATACTGTGAGATGGTAAAGTTTCCGTTTTTTCGCCTTCCTTTTATATTTGTCTTTCAACAAAGAAGGAAGAAAGGTTTGCCGTTACACAAAAGGGTATTTCAAACAGTGGATTTTATTTGGGAATGTGTGCTTTTTGAAATGAAGTCTTTTGTTAAAAATTAAAGGATACCTTATTAATTGGGGCCCGTTTGTTATTTATTGCAATTTTTGTAATGAATTTTGAAATAGTCGCATTTGTTATTGCCGCTAATTCTTGATTCATTAGCTTTCTGTTTTTATAATTTATTCGGAGTGTCCTTTTTGTGCACGCAAGCTTTTTTTGCAACATTCGAGAGTATAAATAAACTAAAACTGCAGGGTATATTGTCTTGATGAACTATGACCACGGACCATGGAACCTGGCAGGACGTTAGCTACCTCAGCCTGCCATTTGGACTGTGTTGCCGCTGACACAGATATTCCTTGGACCAAAGCTGCAAACGATCCGGAAAGAATAAGCGGGATTTAGACCACATCGAGGGTGCATTGATCAAATATTCACACCCCGTCAGCTAATGGAAGAAAGAATTCGTTGCGGCAAACGAACTGTCGTCGTTTTCATCGATTTCAAATCCGCTTTCGATTGGGTCGATTGGAACAGCGCGTGGAGAGTCTTGGAAACCGAACACGTGCCATTGAGAATCATCAAACATCTCCAAGCGTCGTAGGATGGCTCAACCAGCAGCGTTCGTATTCGAAGCGACTTATCCGAGGAGTTCCCGATTCAAACGGGTGTCCGACAGGGAGACGTCGCTTCGCCACTTCTCTTCAATGTTGTGATCGACGCGATTATGCGTGAAGCATTCGATGGACGACTCGGAGTTCGATACGACGACAACAACTTCGTAACCGGCTTAATGTTCGCCGACGATAGCGCCGTCTTCGCCGACACGGATGCCGTAGCAACGGACATCTTATACGCCATTTCCCGCATCTCCCAGTCATACGGGTTAAAAATCAATCCAGAGAAGACCAAAGTGCCCACAACGGACGAATCGAGGGCCAGTGTTCACCTCGATGGGACCCAAATCGAACAGGTTCCGAGGTTCAAATATTTGGGATCATTGGCTGAGGAAACGAAAGAGCCGTTCACAGCCGCATCGACCAAGCAACATTCGCTTCGATCAAGTGGTGCATATAGAAACGAACAAATATTTCCATCAAAACAAAAGTACGCCTTTACCGAACGTGGATCCTTCCAATTCTTCTTTATGGATCTGAAACGTGGACACTGCTCAAACTGGACGTTAAGAAGCTCGAGGTCCTCCAAATTCGATGCTTGAGGCAGATCCTCGGTGTCTCACTACGCGATCGCCTTCAAAACGAGACAGTCAGACAAAGATGTGATCAGCAGACACTGATCGAAGAAGAAATGCAAAAGCGTCGACTACGGTGGTTTGGACATGTTTGCCGAATGGAAGATGACCGTTTGCCACGTATAAACTTCTCTGGCGAGACCGTCCCGCAGTCTGGAGAATCCAGCGATCGGCACCGAAGAAAACCTGGCTAAAGAATGTCGAGGGTGACCTAAAGAATCAACGGTTATCAGTTACCGCGGCTCGAGACGTCGCCAAAAACCGGCAAGAGTGGAAACGAATCGTGAATAGAGTTCGAGACCCAGCGACACCGACAGCAGCGTATCCGTTGCGGGGACGTCCCGCTCGGACCTCCAGCTAACGGATCAAAGAAGAAGAAGAAAAAGAAAGCTGCCAGAAATGTTGATGGAGGACTGATACTCGTTGCACCTACGACGATATTGAAAAATTTGTACAACTTTTGTAAGATTCGATGATGAAAAATTGTGTACTACGTGCGCAACAGACACCTAGCTAAACATATTCAGAATCATCCGCATAGATTTTGCTATGCAGGGATTAGACGCACTGTGCAGAAATTCGCTCATAGCGCTCTGCTCATTACAAATTACAATTTTACAAATTTTGCACCCACCATGCAGCTTTTCCTCTTTTTCAACGTCCCAGTTTATAGGGAAGTTATTGTAATCGGTCCGAAAATTAAGTGTGTGTGTGTGCGTACGTATGTGGTCATTTTTCCTGCACTATATCGCGCGAACCAAAAAAGATAACGACTTCGTTGAGGTGTCGTTCGAAGTGTATTAAGTTAATACTATTAACGAAAATATAATCTGAAAAGATATTTGTAATAATCGGTCAAGCCGTTTTTTGTTTTAAACGACATAAGTGATTTTTGTATTTGCACGATATCACTCGACCCATAAAAGATATCGTCTTAGTTGAGTTGCGGTTCGAAGAGTATTAACCAAAATATGATCTGAAAAGATTTTCATAAAATTCGAAATTACGAAGTTCATATACAAAAAAAAGCGGACCCATATTTTTCCTTTTTTTCCGGTCAATATTTTCAAAGATAAGGGGGTGGGGGGGGGGGGGGGGTAACGTCACTCGCCGATTATACACTTTTTCAAATAGTGAATTAGGTGTCATTTTAAAGGTAATGAAGAGATCTTTATTTATAAATTTAAAGTTGTGAAAAGTGTTTTAAATTATTATTTGTTATTAACAATTAAATGTTTAAAATTCAGTTTACTATTAGTTCGCCATTTTTTAAAATATTTTAAAAATACAAAAAAAAAAGAATGAAAAAAAGAAATGAAAGATAATAATAAAATATTGATTCAATTTGGTGAAAAATAATCTATTAACAATAGTCTTAATTTCGCTTGCCTTTTGTGGATAAAAGAAATCCAAATAATTTATTTAATTCAAAGTTAGGAACCAACCATTCATTAAAATGCTGTCCCTCCTGTTGATAATCTAATGCCCTAAGGAGATGATTGCTCTTAATTGTCTTAGTAATGAATTAGGGGTTGGTATTGTTTCAGATATCTTTAAAGTAGAGTTTAAACAAATATTCAGTACTCTTTAAAATTAATTACGTCGTCGTCGACAAAATCTCTGATGTATTGTAGATGATAGCATCAGAAAATGATCTGAACAGCCTGAAGAATTTAACTCTTGGAGGTAAGAAGTGTCTTTTGGACTTAAATATTTTCTGTTATGCGAAAAAAGAAGACCGTGAAAAAATCATAAAATGCCTAACGATTAATTCCAGAATAGTATCAAGCTAGTTATGTTAGTATAAATCAGAACCAAATTTCCTATGTTGCAGACAGTTTGACTTCGCCTGGCAAGTTGTGAAAATTCATTTCCACGTCACAAATTTCTGATAAACAGATGCTGACCTGGCATAAATAATTAAAAGATTACATGGCTTGTCCCCGTCGGAGTCCGAATCGCGACGCACCGCAGAAATGTACGTTTATCTAGGAATTAAATAGATTTTGCTTTTTTAAATAAAAATAATTTTTGTAACTTGAAAAATGGTGTTTTTCTTGCTTTGTGGAAGTTCTTTATAACATGTTTTTTTCGGTCCAGCCACGTAACTAGCTTTCTACCTGAAACTGAAACTGACATCAATGGTAATGAGACAAGAATCTTTAAATAATATGACTCATGTATACAGAGATAGAGCTCTGGGCACTTTCATAGCTGGACTCAACTAGGTTACTTAGAATCCGAAGCTTTCAGATCTCCCATAAGCCCTTCTTCTCTATTTTGACTATCGAGAAAAACATGTCACCTTCTCAAGTAACACAGTGTATCTCGTCCGGGCTCAATCCCAGCACTAAGGCATGAATTCTATCCAGAGTTACTACAAGTTATCCTTGCAATTGTGTCGCGATTACACTGAAAATTGGTATTTAACAAAAACACGTTATGTTTCATGCAATGTTTAAAACTTTAATTTGGTTATAATTTGAAACTCTTACTCGATAGGTCAGTTGCGGTTTGATGGATTGTTTGCATAATGTTAGCAATTTCGAAATCATAAAAAAAAGATGGCTGCAGCAATAAAAACTTTACATTCAAAATTATTTTTTTACTTTTTGGTCAGTAAAATCGTTCGGGGCTAAACAAATTTAAAAATAATTTTTGCGAATTTTATTAAGGTGAAAAGTTGTGATTACTAAATAAAGGAAGTATTAAGATAAGAAAAAAATGGTTAAATGGTTATAAGTTGCGAGAATTATAAAAACAAACGATATTGTGTGGTGAACATGAAATATTTAACATTTTCGAAGGTTCAAAATTTATGTGATTTGCGGATCCGAGATTGTGGAAATAAAAGTGATTTAAATATTCAAACCGCAAAAATACGCTTTGCCCACTTTTTAGAGCAGGGCTATAGATTAGAAGACATTCATTTTAAGACCCCAATTGTGAAGAAAGCCCTTAAGAAAAGAACTATTCCTAGTTAAAGTTTCTCATGCTTGAGAAGAAAAAGTGCCAAGTGAAGGACCTTGTGAATGAGGGGCGCTATTAAATTTAAATTATCGATATTGCAATGACAGTTTATTGTAAAGCATGGCTCGCTTTCACTACAACATTGTCATGATACAAAGTTCTTGATCTCTAACAAGTTTGCTAGAGGTTCCGCCAAAAGAGTTGATGCCGGAGCGCGCAGCTGGGGAAATTAAAGTTGCACACAAATAAAAATTGCGCACATATTGATAAGAAATGCGTTTATGTATTTTCAAATTTCCCCTTCGAAATTTGTTGCGACTAGGCTAAGGGACGGGAACGGCATGCGGGGATTCTACTGCGCATGGAAAACGCGACTTTCTCGGCATCAACTCTTTTGGCGGAACCTCTACTACATCACCTGCGTTATACATATTGGGCGATATTCTCTACTCCCGATATCAAAAATTGCCTTCCATTGGCCATGTACTCTGAAGTACTCCGGATCTTCCAATGGAACGCAGCTACTATTACAAGGTAGCACAAAGCCAGTGTGTAAAACGAAGTAAGATCCCTTTGCGGTATGTACTATTCGAAATGTCGTAATTGACTTGACGAATATCCAATGAGATGAATTAAGACAAAACTACTTACGGAAAAGTCCTTAGAACTCGCAAGCATTTTGTATAACCCCTTCCACTTAGAAATTTATAAGTATAGAGCAATTACTAAAGTAGCATAACTCAAATCACCTGATTCTTGATCAAAATTCGCATTATGTAGACAACTAATTTATTTATTTTTTTACAATTCATCCGTTCTTAATTCAGTTCATATTTTATGCACGTTTAAAATAAATTTATTCACAAAATATAAAAGTCAGCACATCATTATTTAAGAATGCCATTGCTACAGCTTATTCTCAAGTGAATACAAATGAACTTTTTGTCATGGCCTGTTTAAGTTGGTATGTTATTCGGATGAAAAATGATTATGCATCCTTTATGGTTGGCATTGTAAACAACAGGTTAACCAAGAATGGTATCCAGACATTTTCCTAGGATTACTTAAGTCACGTATTCTTTATACAAATCAAGGCATTTCATGCTTTTTGTGTCTTGGATTATAAAATGACGGAATTTCACCTTCTGTCTTCTGTGGAGAATTTACTTTTTGATGTATATGATTCCGTTTTATTCAGTATTTTGATATTCTGGAGGGGGTATTATAATGCGTATAAAATATTTTTTGGAATTTTAATGTGAAAAGTTTGTTATTTGTCAAAGATATTCCGAGAAGGTTAAATATGTTTTGGTCTATGATACATGTTTTATATCACAAAGTTGTGATGTCTGTAAATAAATCATAGAAGTAAATATGATTTAAATTATTAAAAGAACTGACAACGCCTACGCTCGGATTTATTTCACTGACTACCATCCAATATTATCGCGATAGAACCTTGACGGGAATTATCGATAAAGAGATGACATCTAGATAGGAAGTGTCAAAAGACGAAGGACAATGCTGCGAAATGGATTCGAACCACGGACCTCTGCGATGGTAGTCGAGCGTTGGGCTTCCAGCAGGACTAAGCAAATAAATTTTACTACTGAGAGACTATGACTAAATATAACTTTGGTACATCATTATACCTAATAATCCACAGAAGAGGGTCCAAGCCCAACAAACAATTTCCTTCTTATAAAGCCCTCCAAGAAATTTATAAGAACTAAATAGGCTTTAGCTAAGAGATATAACTTTGATAAATTATTCTTCAAGAATTTTTGAAGAACTTTACTAGCCAGAAAGTGGCGTATGAAATTAATCTTGCGACAGCCTGGAAGATTTCTGGAAGAGTTTTTCAAGATACTTATAAGATAGTGGTAAATGCAGATATAAGTACTAACGCCTATAATAAACTTAGCGAGATGTGTTATGAGAATATATCAGAATATATTTTTATAATATTCTTGTACAAGAGCATTATAGGACATTTTGAAAGCATATATTCTAGTTCAAATAAGATTGTGTGTGTATTGAAACTATCGTGATATTCTTTTGCATTTATGTATTAATAATTTGTACTTATAAAATCCTCTGAAAAGTCCGTGGCAGATAACGTTTCAATAAAACAATAAATTATTTAAAATCACAGAGTAGCGGATTAAAAAAAACTTTATTCTTGGTGATTTTTTCTTTTTCCTAATTACTAGGAAAATATGGCGGATTTTTTTGTTTTGGTTAAAGTCTTTACAAGTCTATTTCACGAAGTCATTCTTAATTGCCACCCTTATCAGCCGACTAAAATAGCCTATTCTTATTAAATTCTGTGTCAAGGCTATTATAGAAAGAACTACTTCGATTTTACCTGAATTTAACTTTTTTAAGAATTTGCTCCTGCATTGTTCTTAGGTAAGGTTATTACTAGAGTAGTATCAAGAATCTATTATACGCGTTTAACTGAAATGTATTCTTGGCTAATGCATGAGGAGTTTTATAGGAATTGATCAAGTTTGCTCTTATTAAATATTATTATAAGAGTTTTATAAGAACAGTTGATAAAGAGTTCCTAAGTAAAACTATTAGAGGTTCGGCTAAAAGAGTTGATGCCGGAGCGCGCAGCTGGGGAAATTAAAGCTGCACACAAATAAAAATTGCGCACATGTTGATAAGAAATGCGCTTATGTATTTTCAAATTTCCCCTTCGAAATTTGTTGCGACTAGGCTAAGGGACGGGAACGGCATGCGGGGATTCTACTGCGCATGGAAAACGCGACTTTCTCGGCATCAACTCTTTTGGCGGAACCTCTACAAGTGTATGATTAAAATATTCTCCCGCATAAAGCTGCTACAAGAGCGTTATCGGTACCTACAGTTTTAACAGTTGAAAATGCAATTTCAACGGACACTGGCTACTGAACCATTGCGACCAGCTCTTCACTCACTCACAGTCTTACAATTTGTATCTGTGAGGCACCGTTTGTTCTTCACATCATTGCGTAAAGGAAACTAGGGGCAATTCATTTTCAAATTATCAAGTATATCACTGTACACTTCAGTTTTAAAAATGGGATAATGCTTTCCTTTTCCCTTGTTTTCTTCTTTTCTTCCATAGTCCAAGAATTTGTTTACATCAGAATTTTTTTTAGGTATTTGTAGATACTAATGGTCGATTTCCTTTACGTAAATGACTGAACATCGTCAAACTGTCATAATAAAATAATAGTCTCGAAAAATAATGCTTCTATATAATACCTTTAAATAAGACTTAATGTTTATAATTCTCTTATTAAAACTTCATATAAAATTACATGCTTATAGAGTTTTTAGATAAAGTATTTATTAGACTTTAGTTTTATAATGTTCTAATAAGATCATGCGCAACAGTTTCTAGCCGTTTGTTCTTAAAAAATACTTAAGCGTAACTCTTTAAAAAATCTATTATTACTTTTCTTATAATGTACTTACACAAAACGATGTCAAGACTGTAATCAGAGTAAGATATCTTCTGAAAAGACAAACTTACTGTTAAGGGTTTTAAATAAGGCGGCACTCTTCGCGAAAGACTTTATAACTCAGATAAAACCCAATTCTTGAAACAGTCAGATCTAAATACGAAATTAGAAGTAACTTTTGGTAATAGCCTTAATAAACAATTTAAAAGTAACGCCTCTTTGTGAAAAATCTAATAAGAGCTTTACAAGCCCAACTTCAATTTTTCCAAGAGTCTACTCTTACAAATTCTTAGTTGGGAAGCGACCTAACTTGACTTACGCACTATTGTGCGCTGCCTGGTTGAGTTGAAATCAGCTTTTAAGTCAAAGGTTGCATGTGACATTGGGTGATAATTTTAGGTGGGTTTCCAATTTTCGGGGGCGGATGGCTATAAAGACCTCGAAAGGTGGTGGCACCTGATTTGTCGCATCTATCAAAACCCGAGAAGAGTCACTGCAGACGAACACCTAGCTGTTCTGTTAGCAAGTCCTAATCCCCTCGCGGTGCTGGAAGGAGCTAACAGGAGACGACCGACCGGCGAGTTTTCTGCGCCACAAAACAGAGTTTTAAGTCAGTTCGGCTGAGAGTTAGTAACCCACTCCCATAAAAAATACCATTGCTGCGAATCGGCAGACAGCGTCTCGTAATCGGATGGACAACATGACGACGAGCTTTGTTTTTCGAACTAGGACACGAATCGTAACATGGAATGTGAGAGCACTGTTTGCTGATCGAACGGCTGGGTGAATTCTACAACATGAATCAAGGTTATGGGTAGTGATGAGCAAGGCTGCTCTTGCAGTCTTGCCTTTTTCTGCACAATGACCAAGACCAAAGCAAGACCATGACAAGACTGGACAAAACAAGTCTGCAAGATCAAGATAGCAAGACCTTTTGCTCATTACTAAGTGCCAAAAGTCTTGCAAAAAGTCTTGCAGTCTTATCTTTGGTCTAGCAAATGTACAAGACAAGACTTTTCAGTCATTACTGCAAGCCTTTTGCCATTTTGTAATGAGCAAAAAGCCTGGCTACCTTGATCTGGCAGTCTTGACTTGTATTTGTCCTGTCTTGTCTTGGTATTGCTTTGGTCTTGTTAAATGTGCAAGACCAGTCTTGTTTATCACTAGTTATGAGACTATCTGCCCAAACGATGGAATAGGAATGGAGGAATGTTGCAGCGCTCTCTATGCTTCATCGCTATTACCACAGCGACTGTTCCACTGAAATTCAATGCAATTCACGCAACACAAGACTAGCCTGCTCGGCTCACCCCCAAACCCTACAGCCCCCCCTTCGCGCACAATTTGTTCTAGAAGTTTGTTTGTGAATAGAGCAACTCGACTGTGGAATAATCCCCCACAGTCAGTTTTCCTGAACTCGTACTACAGTCAAGAGTTCAAACGTAAGGTTCATCGCCACCTGCTCCAACACCCCTAGACCACCCTAATCCTATCATTTTCTTTTCTATCTTTCAAACCAAGCTTGCCACTAGACATTTCACCATGACCTGAACGACATGACGGACTGGTAGTGCAAAGGGTGATTCCTAAGCTTGGTTTTCCCACGCAAAAAAAGGGCGCCTACAAGTTTTCATCAACAGATGCCTAAGTCGTCGTATGCTAAAAATCCGATGGCAAGGTTTCCGCCCTATGTTACATGAGGGATTAAAGGGGAATAAGCTGATATTGTCAGTGATGCTTTTTGCTGCTTGAGGTATTAAGTCTGAAATAGAAGCAAACTTATCAAAAAAACGATAATAACAGGCGAGTACTTATGTATAAATGACTGAACAACAAACAAATATTTGGAAAATCAATTAAAATATAGATACGCTGGTGTTACAATTTGACTCATAGGAAATGATTTTTTAGATAGTCTATATATGTTAATGGAAGGTAAATTAGCAAGGAGCATATTACGACACAAACGAATATTATTTGCTTTTTAATGTTGATACTTTATTATTTTGCATGCGAGTTTAGTAAATATAAAATTAATTAAACACTCTTCCACTTTATTAAAAGTCCTTTTTCTTAATTTATAGAACCCTTTTAAGTATGTGCTTTCATTAATACACAATTCTCCTATCACAGCTACATTTGCTACAAATTGTAAATATATTTTTGTGTAAAATTTAGATAATTTCCAGCTCCGAGTGCTAATTGTGGTAATATTCATTTATGGCACGATATAAATAAATTGCCTGAATTGCGCCTTTTCATTTTATACTTACAGGCCTACTGCCACCCTGAGGCGTTCGCTTAAAATTTCCTTAATGGATAAAGTTTCGTTTTTGATGACACCATTTCAGGACACATCTCATAAATATCCAAAATGTCCTTTTTTATTGACTGCCATTGTAAAAAATAAAATTCTGTAACAAAACTTTCCGGAAAGAAGCAGCAGCTAGTTTTAATGTCTTCTATAACTACCCCAAGGGTGAAAAAATGTTTGGTGTAAGTTTAAAATATATTACTACGGGACATGAACTTTAAAAAATTAAATTACCATTTACGAGTAATTTTTAAATCATATTATTTACCAGAATCACACTTTACTACTGCTATTACCCGACCTACATACCTCAACTGCATATTGGATAATTCGGTCCAGTGATGTTCCATTCATAGATTATCCCACGCTGGAATCCGCGTTATTTGCAAGCAGAAAATTCACTGAGGGACACAAATATTCGATTTCATGAAGTTTCCAGCGAAATGAACAATTTTAATTGGCACATAATTGTTTCAACTTGTAACCTGTAAAATAAAATTGTTATTTATTCTCACTCATAATTTCCAGGAAAAATTTAAAGGTTGTTTGAGAATTCCCTAGAAGTCCTTTAATCAATAATATGCATGGGTATTTTTGGAGCATTTTTATTTGCGATTTTCAACAAGTTATTTTTTTTATGTAATAGGCCAGAATCTTAGGGAAAGCCCCTTTGTATTGTCGAAAATCTATTTTTATCGTGTAGAGTGCAATGTCGAACAGCAGCTCTAGTTGGAAGATAGAGAGAAGAGAGAGAGAAGTGAAGGAAGAAACTGCTACAACCTGTGATATTTTTATTCCACCAACCATTTCGCGACTCTGACATCGGGGCTACGAGAACAACTCGCGGGAGTGTTATGCCTCCTGAAACGAGTTGAATCTCATCAACCAACCGATGACATGCGCTTGGTGGAGGGGGGAAGGACTAGGGAAGGCTATGACAGGAGGAATCAGGTATGTATAGAGGGAAGAAGAAAGAAGAAGAGTTATGTAGGTGGGAAAGTAGGAAAGGTGAAGGATCGTGGAGCTGCCGGGATCCGAACTCGGAACCTCTGTAACATAAGACTCAGCCCGGCTTGAGCTAAGCTGATATTCTCACAGCCAGTTTATAGGTGGCTAAAGCCATTCCCATCTAGGTTAAGTGGAGCGTCCTTTTCACTTCGGTTCCCATTATAGCAAGCTCATCTGCCCTGCAGTTTCTCCTTATTCCCCTGTATCCTCCTAAGGATGGAGATTAATCTGCGCTACTCTCAACATCGTAGAGCAGCGGGATCAATCACTATCACCATTATGTCAGCTCGAGTAATCATTATCTCCCACCGAAAGAAGTTGAGCAAAGTCCCCCAGTTCGTCCTCCGTCGTTTACGACGAAGGAATGTCTAATATTTGATATCCTCTTCGGATAACAGAAGAGGATCCTTTGGACCTAGGGTTGGTAGGTGGGTGCCCTCAGGCATCTTCAGATCAGCTACCCGAGTGCTCACCATCTGCAGCCGCAGGTGGAGCAGTTGAAGCCACTCGACTCTGCTTGAGGCGCAAGATGTCTCTTTTGAAAGTTCTTAGTGTTATGAAAGAGAAACCGTAACATATGACGCCTTCAGATTTCGCCAACGGTCGTGGGGAATCCTTGCTAATTTGTTTCAGACCCATCAGTTTCGTTATCTTCCACGGTAACGCATGTAGCTGTGGGTTTTTTAACGGAATAATATCTAGAATAGTACGAGGCTTCCGCTATGATCCAGGAACGCGCTCTCGGGCGAGATCCCGACTCGACGATCGCCTCCCTCTTAACGACCTTGAGTTTAGCTCCTGGCCATGATTCTCGATATGGGTATTTATCAAGCGATAAGCTTCACGTGGCCCTGATGACATCCTCCGTCGCGAAGTGGAAGCATTGGAGGGAAAATCTTCGTGAGCCTGACCTCAATATTTCTTTATTTATCAGGCTGAATGGTGCCGCATTTGTCGATAACGACGATCACGATCTGACCTTTTAGCAATTGGTTGTAGCCCTCAGTAGTAGGAGGAAGTAGTTTGTTACTTGTTTTACTACGCTTAGCCTCAAGTAATTCGGTTCCCCAAGGGACCCCTAACGCTTTGGTGTTGGGTTGCCAGTTTGGGAAGTATGCTCGCAGACAATCTGCGTCGCCCACCTTATTGAGGCTTGTTGCCTCTCGGTGATTTCACTCTTCGCAACTCCCGGATTTTTAGAGCTATGCGTTGCTCTTGGTACTTCACTTTGGCTGGTGTAGCACCTTTAGAGGTGGTTTAGATGGTGGTTTTGTTAGCTTTTTTTGAGACACTGGGGATCTGCACAAATACAGTAGAGAGGTCTTGGACGGGGGGTTGGTCTTCTGATTAGAGTCTAAAGCTCCCTTTTTCTCTTTACTGCTTTTAAAAACAGCAGGTTTAGTTTCCTGAACCTCCATATTGGAGGCAAGCAGTTTTTTATTTTTGGGTTTATCCATAAAAGGCCCCACAAGTAGTGCGGAAAAGATAGTCCGTTTGCGATCAGCACTCTTTAACCACTGGCTGGCCACGCAGCCATCAGCACGGTAACCACTTTGGCTTAGAATTGGGGAAAGAAAGGAAAAAGAGAAAGGAAAGGGGAAAAGGATGTACCTAGCTTTGTCTGGTCTTTTCGCAATTAGCCTGTTCGGCATGGGTGTCCCTACTGGTGGCTTGCTGGCTCCCAACTAACCCCTGCCGTCTTAGTTTAATGCTGCAAGGTGTAGTAGGTACCCGGCGAGGATTTGCCTGGGTTAGTTTACCATATACTGCCATCAGCGCCATTAGTGATGAGTTACTTCATTAAAATTGAATGTTATCTCCCAATGTCGGAGGACGCACCAACAACTCGACTCTTTTTTAATAATTTTCAAATGTTATTATTAACTTCTCTCCTAGAAACTCCACTATAAAAACAAAATTTGAGTAAAACCAAACGTTTATAATGGCACTTGACAATTAATTTGGATCAAAAAGCTGGACATGTCACTGTGATATTAATCCGAACTCCGAAAGCCAAGTATGACGTCATAATCTTAATCCGTTCCATTCTGTTTAAGGGAGCATTATTGGAGTTTTCAGATATTGAAAAGACGAAGAAAACAAGTCATTATCTAAAGAGTGACATTGACAATCAATAAGTCGGTTCTGTTTTGATACGGAGAACAAGCAGCATTGGTTGTGGTCAGTATTAATTAGTTGTAAAACCACACTCGTGTTTGGAAAACAAAGCGAAATTGCAAAAGGGGGACAAAAAAGGCCTATTCAATATTCTTTATTAATAAGCTTTTTTATAGCTTCTTAAACGCTTACAAAGGAGCATTAAAAGGAATACTCCCCTGTAATGACATGCAACATTAAAAAATATATGGAACTGGTATGGGAACGGGACCGCTGTAAGCTTTTTAAGGAGTGCTCAAAGATGGCTACTGCAGCACTCCATTTCCCGCTGGCTGTTAAAATAAAATCAGATGATAATACACATTTTTCTTTTCTATTTATTCAAAATGATAAAATGAAAATCCTTGCGAAATAATAACAAAATCTCTTTCAGGGAGACATTGAAATGTGTCTTTTCAATATTGCACCCCTTTATGACTTTTTTTTGTCAACAACAATTTTGTCAGAGACCCCCCATTGATACAAACGTGTGAATAAAGTGCAATAAAAAAATGCAAGAGTTGTATTAAATTAAATAAACAGAAAAATTTATTTAAAACAAAAAACATTTTACTACGCACTCTTTTTACGCCTCATAAAGGACTCTGAGCCGGTATGATGGTTTTATATTGTAAATTTCACTGCATTTTATTCAGCATATAAAGCATAAAATGTCTCATTTCCGTCAAACTTCTCATATTCATATTCAGATTATGCTTCATTCCCAGTTTTATCTGTGGCACTTGAATTGCCGCACATTCAAATGCCCTTCCAAGAAAATCTTAACATCGAATTATTCCATGATTTTTTTAACCAAAGACACAAATTTTCCTTATAGTAGGTTTTTTTTACAAATTGAGGCTGGGATGCGAAGCCTTCAACTATATCTGCATTTTTTTCTTTAGTTACAGCAATCGATTTTGGCTTTCGGTTAGGTACGCCCTGAATACTTGATCAAGAACTAATAGGGCAGGTTTATATTAGAATCCATTTGATCTTCCTTGATCAGGTTTTTATGGGCGCAGATCTACATCTTCAATCTTCTTTCTACATTCCATTTGCTGGCTGGCCTCTCAAGGCATTCTTCTTCCGTGACATTTTAAATTCAGATTTTTTTCCAGGATACAGCTCGAATTGGAGGAAGAACCTAATAAACGTTTCGCAGCACCATTTCCATTCTTTTTTTTCCCGTATCGGGGTCACATGTTGTAACGGTCAGTTTTTCCCCCTCGCGGAAATTTCTCAAACTCTAAGTAAATCACCTGGAAGAATTAAAAAAATTGGGAAGGCAGGTAGGCGTAGAGAAAAAAAAACAAGAAAACGGGGAGGAAAATTTTCAGTCAGTCAGTCAGTCAGTCTGTTGGTAGTCAGTCATTTTAGTAAACCGAGAGTCAGTTAACCGGTTTTATGAAATATAAATGTTTTTATAAGTGATGTGGTGGAAATTAGAAGCACCATATAAGTAGATGTGTCCAGTCAAGTAACTGTATCTGGTCCTACAAGAGTGGATTGAGGAAAGAAGCGTATTTAGAAGAATCAGGGAAAAAGGAACAGTCTTGGAGAGGTCCTTTTATTAAGAAACGGAGCGGTATACCGGCGGTTCAACCAAGGTCAGGAAGGAAGTCGGCGATTGGGAAGTTCTGCTTGGTTGACTTAGGCTAGTTTCGACCTTCAAGAAAAATGCTGTGTAGCAGTAGGATGGTACATGGTAAATTTTAAAAATCTTTGAGTCTGGATTGGAGATTTTCTGGAAAAAAGAAGGTAGGCGGAATTATTGAAAAGAAAAAATCGCTACGATACTTTTGAGCTTATTTTAGTGTAAATTAAGTGCACGATAAATAAAATAGTATCAAAGTAGCAATTAACGAACAATAATAAATATATGGCAAAGTTTTAATATTATTATATGTATGTGGTTTTGTCGTGAAAAGTAAGGCAAAATAGGTTTATGTAGAGACCGGGGATGTTATAATGTGCATTGAAGAAGGTGAAGCTGGATATATATCGTTGCAGGAGCTCCCAGGTGAAATGTGACGTATGTCCGAATTACCAGTGGTGTTCATGCAGGGCAATACCTTAGTCTATTATTCTTTCAACTAATGTCACGCATGAAAGAACGGGAAACATAGAGAAATTGCTAAAAGGGCCTGCATGGTTATTTAGATCGATTAGATTGTCTAAACACTAAGGAATGTAAAATTTTTTTTAATAATTATATGAAATTACATAATGCACGAGAATTTTTCTATTCACTTATACCAATGTTTATTAAATATTATATTTTATATTATATTTTATTAATTGTCTACATTCATCTAGTTTAAGAATTCTTTTAATACACACTAACATTACTCTTTGAATTGGATATGTAATTTTCAGGTTGTTTTAAACTATTAGAGAATTTATAATGTTTATATACCTATATTGAAAATGAATGTTAAAAAGTCAACGACTGGCGCCAGTGCGTAGATTTTTTTGTTGCGAGGTTATACCTGTTTAAACCGTATGTTGTTTCTTTTTCGTTATTAACACTTTTGTTAGTGTCTACTGTTGTTTTGAGGGAAATAATATAATATAATATAACTATAATTAATTCATTTGAAATCGACTTCTTCTTTTGAGTCATGATGGCCTAAATATAGGGTTGCCATAAATATTGGTAACTGATACGGGACGCTTCAGTGTAAAATAAATAAAAACATGAAAAAGGTGGGTGCTAGTGCTCATAATGTTTTATTATCAAAAAAAATAGTGAATAAAATTTAAAAAATATTGATTAATACTCCAATCAAGTTAAATTAACTGCTAGTTGAGAAGAAGGTCCCGGAGGGGATTCAACTTTTTTTGCCCAGCCATATTTTGAAGAAGATTTTACTTTCTTAATGATTTCTTTTTCTTTTTTTACATAATCATAAAATTGGGCGCATGTCATTTTAAAATTATAATGACAAATTAGAATAGCTTCAACTGTCTCTACTGATAGCCTATTTCTTTCGTCCGACCATTGCGAAGCCATTAAGGAAAATATTCTCTCTAGATTGGCGTTGTGGGCGGGAATCGAAAATACGTAGGTATTCACATAACTTTAATAGACAAGACTTCTGCTCTAAATGTTCTGTATCTGCAAAAAATTTTAGCCATTTCTCCTCCATATTTGTCTTTGCTGTTATACCAGTTTGTTTACTTAAATAATCCTTAAGGTAAATAAATTGGTTAAACAGAGCCTCAGTGTTGCCGATGTTTACGTTTTTGCCTTGTAAATATGTTATAGTGAGTTCGACTTCTTTCCATTCAGGAACTCTGTTGAGAGTCATCCAGTCGAAGACATCAAATTTTTGGAGTGACTGTGACCATTTCGCAATATATTCTATAGCAGTACTGAAGAAATCATTAGCTTGTTTTTCGAAAGTTTCCACTTTGTTGCTGTTTCCAGAATCAAGCTTTAAGCGATTCAAAATTTGTTTTGTCGCAATTCCAATAAAATTAGATGTTTTTCTCTCCGCCATAATTTGTTTTGTCTCTTGCAATAGCAATTTTACTTCAAGCACCGTGATATTAGATTTTTCAATTTTTTTTATATAAGTTTCAAATGTATTGAGCTGTGAATGCAAGAAGCAAAAATAAACTTCACTAATTGGATCATCAAAAACGTCTTTAATGGCTTTTGGTGGTCTCTCTTCGTTGGCAAAAAAATCTTTCAATGGCTGCCATAGCTTCAATATTCGCTCAACTGCTGGTAATAGTGATAACCACCTGGTCCCAACATAGGATAATAAGTTTTTGTAAGCAACACCAGCATATTCACAAAACTCCTTTAGTTTTTCAGTCCTCACCGTGTAAATACAAAAGTACTTGAATATCTTGACGACTATCGATTCAACATCGACAGTCAAAACGTCAGCGGCTGTTGATAGAGTGTTGTGTAAAACATGTGCGGGGCATCCAATACCTTCAATATCTCTGCCCAATTTGGAGTTCAGTTTAAAAAACACATTATTACGTCCAGCTCTATGAAGACCTCCGAAGTTAGTATTCGTGTTATCTCCGCAAAAAGCAATAAGCTTATCCAAGGGAATATTCAGATTTTCGAGAGATGTTTTGCAGTAATCAGTTATTGTTTCAGAACGTTCATTATTTAAAGAGCCTAATTTTAATAACTTTGATTGCTGGCCATCTTTTTCGTTAAAGAATTGGATTACCAAGGGAAAAATCTTTTCAGCATTATGGTTGCTAGCATCTGTTGCTATTCCAAAAAACGATGACTCTCTTACTTCTTTAACACATTGTTGTACGCTATGAGGGGCGAGTATATTTTTTACGATCGCCGTAGCCTTAGTTCTAGCAATACTTTGCTTAGTGGCAATCTTTGAATCTGGATACATCAATGCATTCAATTTGGTAGTACAATCCAACGAGGCAAACGATTGGTGGTGGTTTACTACTTTATATGCCATTGTTAACTCAGCAGCTGCTATTAAAATTTCTTCTTCGGAATCCTTTTTTATCATAAAACTAGAAATATCCTTAGAGCTAGAAGCGGTTCTGATATGGGATTTATGAAGATTTGTGGCAATGTGCTGTTGTATGTCAGATTTACCACCATGGTGTATGGAAATATGTGAATTGCAAATAGAGCACAGTGCTTCAAATTCCGTTCGACCTTTCTTTATAAATGACCATTCTTTGATATATTCAGCTTTAAAATGACACTTCCTCTTTGGCATCTTTAATATTAACTGGAATAAAACATCGCTTTATTAAAAACTTGATATGCGAAAGCGTTTATTATACAGACCTTTTAGCAATCACACACGCGTGAAACTGACCAGCTTTCAACACTTCAGCAGGCACTGAGTAAACCACTGAGCACCGCCTGCAACGGCCACAACGCGCACCACGGAATCTCGCGCGGACAGCCTTTACGCCAGAGATCGCCAACTGACAGTCCTTACGAATCCGACGATTTCCTGTAAGAGCTAGTGCAAGACGTACGGAATGGAGCACTGGCTATCTTTTTCCTCTGTAACCAAACTCAAATGCAATTTTAATGTGAATGTAAATATAAATTGGACCTTTTTCTGTTCGTATTAGCTGCTTTTTCACTTGTTGGTGTCATAATTATATTTTTCTGGTGGATTCCTGAAGGTCGAAAGTTGGCGTTTACTGCTTTACACTTACTAGTTGCGATGCCTTTGTGTCTATCAAAGCCTACTCAGCTGTGTTGCTGCTCACAAAAATATTCAAATTTGCTAACGGCTTTTTCAAATTAGAAAAATTTAAATCGCTATAACTTTTTTATTCGTGAATCGATTTAGTTCAAATTCCTTATTACAAAAGTATTCTATAAAAAGAACATTTTCTGAAAATTTAAACGAAATCAGCTCACGAACAAAAAGCCTTAGCGTTAACAAACTTCGTGTTTGGTAATAATATAAAAGATTTTGGAAAAAACGGGACAGGTAGTAATACGGGACACGATATTCAAATACGGTGACAGTCCCGTATATACGGTGACAGTCCCGTATATACGGGACGTATGGCAACCCTACCTAAATAGCCAAACTTGTTTTCCAGGATGGTTGATCGGGATTTTCGCTCCGGGGTTCTTTCCTTTTCCTTGGTGTTTTTGTAATGATTTCAGGTCCAGGAATCGTTGGTGTCGCAGACATGGAGTGACGAAGGAAGGATTTTCGCACCGACATTTAGGTAAGTGGTGAACCATGGAGGTATCGGCCCGGCCACACACCCCACGACCTAGGGTTTATACAAAAACCGACTTTTTAAAAACCCGGTTTTCGAGTTTCAACTTTTCCAAAAACCGGTTTAAACCGGTTTCGAATTAGGTGGAAGTTATTTCTTAATTTAATTTAAATAATCTTAAGACACACTTGTTCAAGTAGCTACTGAAAAAACAAATCAATTACAAACTTCTGCAGTCTAATAAAGCTAGCCCAATGCACTGCTAGACGTATATGTATGTATAGGCTGCATCATATCTAAAAATTGACAGCGTGCAGAAAAACTAGGAAATGAGAGGAATGTTCAGTACGCTTGTTAGGTTCTATACGCTGGTATGGTCAACTGTGTTTGCAGCGCTGCATTATATACGATTCGGCCTTTTCTGTTTCCACCTCAATACACATAAATGTCTAGTCAGCATATACGTGTACTCATGGAGTTGCCCTTCGAATAGGCAATAGAACTGCCAGATCTTTCGCCGCAAAGCACAACTTGCTGAGTATATTTTTCTTACATTAAAACCGCGATTTTTTTTTGAAAAAAACCGGGTTTCGAATACCATAATTTTCTCTTAAAAACCGGTTTTGAAAACCGGTTTTTAAAAACCGACAAACCCTCCACGACCCCTTCCGGCGAGCTAGCTTACCGTGTGGCTCCCTAACAGTTATTTCGGTGGTTTAGGGAGAGTGATTTTTTTTGGAATTTTTTTATGTACGTGCATGTTCCTATAGTCAGGTTCTTCAGGGCTTCTGGCTCGTGGGAGCATGCACAGGCACAATGGCGTCTCAAATGGCTTTTCTCAGCACCTTCGCGCCATTGTGCCGTTACAATGTACCGCCATCTATTGCACTCTTGACAGCCCTACAATGCAATTAAGTTAGTCACATTCAAAAAGATTCCTACCAAGAGAATTTTATTTTAATATGAAGGACAGATTAACCCTCCTCGACCGAAGCCAAGCCTTCAGGTTGGGTCTTCCGCTCTCCCGTTTGTTCAAAGATGGTGATTTAGGGTACAATATCCTGTAACAAGACAAAAAGTGTCCTTTTTTACTGCGACTCAACAGTTCTCTGGCCGAGTTATGAGTGCACAGGAAAAAATCGGTAAGAGCTCACCAGCCCAAGCCCAGGTGGGGACTTCCAGTGCTTAGTATATGTTATCATATTCTAGAGTCCTATTTGGCCCGGGCGTTCGCATATTTATTGCCTTAGAAGTTCTGTTGGACTAATTTGTCTTATGGTAGTTTGCTGCTCTGCTCTTGCACTCTGCTTCAAATCATTTCCATTTACGTAATCACAATGAATCACTTTGAATTGAGATTCAGCACTGCAAGAAAATCCCAAGATAATGAAATGATACCCTCTGATTGATTTGATATTCCAAAAAATTTTTTACTTAAAAAAAAAATCTCTACTTTTGAAAATCTGCGGCAAGAATAAGTTCATTCAGAACTTCATAACCAACAGTCGGCTCTTGATTCTCGAATAGACCTCAAGTTACCTAGTGCATCTTACAGCAAAAGACCTCTTCGGTTACTGGGCTACTGCTTGCTTGTCGTTTAAAACGCAGGGATATGGGGGTTATAACTCTAACCTGGCGATTCGCACTTTTTTCGGTGGGCCTGGGGCGACGTTAGAACTACTGGACTGGGTTCAACAATCATGTTTACTGAGTGAGTTAGTAAAGAAAAAAGATCCGACTGCCTCCCCAACACATTAGTCACATGCCCCATTTCATTCAAGCCAAGTAAGAGCAGGAATTCCTTGAAATTAAGGTTGTCTTCAGGGAGGTAGTTATCGTTATCCTCGTCAGATGCCCATTGAATATTGGGTAAATTGAAGTCCCCAAGAAGTAGTAACTCATCACCAGTGTTCATCGTATTCAGGGTGTGATAATAATAATAATAATAATAATAACAACATTTATTGGTAGAACACAAAGATTAAACATCTTAACAACATAAGATATTAGAATATCATAGAGGTTTTTACTTATCATATTTGGGATATATCAGCACAGCAGGAAGAGATTAGATTTAGAAAAGAAAAATTTGAGAACAAGCTTGTTAGGTTGTTAGAACAACTATGAAGCGAAATTGGGTCACAGTTAAGATGGCTGCTGCACTAAATGAAAACAGCAACACAAAAATAAAATCAAACAATTAAATCACGGTAGAAAACTACAACACAAAATGATATCTGCATTCACCGACGACGAAACTTAAGAGATGCAAACTCCAGCGCCATGAACGGTTCGATTGCAATATACAAATCCTATATACCTATCCTTAATTTGGGCTAATCTTCGAAAACCACGTGGTAAGCTGAAGGGCTCAATCACAAATAGAACAATTCGTCTTGGAACAATATTTCCGAACATCAACATCCAAGGGTCCAAAGGCTCAATTTCCCGCTGAGTTCTCACAACATCAAATCTATTCTATCCTTCGAGCTTAGCTTATTAGACGTTACACCATGACGTGAACAATGACATGACATCCTCTTAGGATCAAGGGTGATTCCCGAACTTAAGCTAGTGCTAGATACACGCGCAATCGCGGTGTGGGCATGGGCTCGCGGTATATGTCGAATTTTCACTGTAGTTACGGTTCTGGTGTCGCGTTCCGACAAGTGACACCTGTACGTGACAGGAAATAAAATGAAAAAGCTGTATGATTGTCGTATTACTTTTCTATCCTACCGGATTTGTCTTGGTTTAGATGCTAATTTCATTACTACAAATTAGAAAAATAAAAATTTGCATTTGTTATAGGCATTTGCAGTGACATCAGGGAGAATTGCATTAACGCTACTTGATGCTGGTGCTTGATAGAGCTATTATACCTTGACTCGACTCGATAGCTTTGGCTGTTTGGCTCGATCAAAGCCTGCTTCCTTGAATGCATCATACCTCTGGTCAAATATTTTCAAAACAATGAACGGGGAAATGACAATTCCATACACGTTAAAATTTCGTGTATGGATAAAATTCAAGCGGACGTGAATTGTAATTTCCTCTTCGAAATTCGTTTACGGGCACACCCTCATAGTATCTGACCACAACCAAGAGTGGCAGTTAACTGCTGAATTGTGATTGCGGATATAAATGTACTTTCGTGGTTGGATTTGAGACTGTCATTGCCCGTCGATTTTGAGATTCCCAATTGTTTTGGCGCACGCCATATTATTTGTTTATGGGTGCAGCAAGGCGCACCGGGTTCCAGCTAGTAAAACTATAAAATGATGGATAGTCTAATTAACATAATTTACGAAACTTTCTTGCTGAAAAAGTTCAATGGTCACATTATCTCCTGAAATGATGATCTCAAATGTCCGCCCAGATGATATGACTAAACACCATTAAACTTCTTTCTTTGGAGAAATTTGAAAGAGAGCGTGTATTGGCCAATAAACCAATAATCCATTCAAAAGCTGAAGGACGAGACACATGTAGACCAGCGGATGGAGGTCCACCGCCAAAGACGTAATACAACCATGTAGTATATTTCAAGTATCATCAAATCGGTTTATTACCAAAATGGGTAAATGCACCAATAGCCCTGAATATAAAAATGCTGACCTTTGCTGTTTATAATTAATTTTCACACATAAAATCCTCATATTTAGCGTCAGTTGGTACAAATAAATGGAAAAGTATTTGTAAGTTAAGTATCAACAATTTTCCTTTCTTGTAATCTTTAGTATGAATAGAATTGTTACGACATCTATTAACAGACTTTAACTTGGCGCCCAAGGGCCTCCTTTATTCTCTTATTTAATACTCATGTTATACTTTCTTGAGACAATCAATCATCATAAACATTTTCGTCCAAAAATTAATGATACTTGAACAAACATCTCTAAATCCATATCTTTCAACGCGACGGTATATGGTTTCATATTCGCACAAACACCCTACCCATACGTATCGTTACATCGTTATTACCACCCTGTTTCTATCCGATACAATACGATATCCCAATGCTTTTTGGGAGTAGGGAATGGCTTACAGGACCATTGTCGAACCGTATAAGTCTGTTATCGGGAAAAGGACCTTAACGCATGAAATGTGTTTTGATATTGTTCAGATTACAGCTGGCAAATATTTGCCCCAAATTTTCAACAGCATTAAAGAATCCCCCTCGATAATCTCTCGATGGAGTGCAGTCGGTCCCAGTGACCGATACCTTAATTAAAAATAAACTGAAGAAGCGTGAGATCAAAGATTCCGATATTTTGTTTAATCAAAAAGTTTCGCCCCGGTTTTATGGCGTTATTTATCACGGGCTGAAATTGAGAAATTTCATCCCCCCCTCGGTTTTCCACGTACTTTTATCATTCCGAAAGCGAAAGTTCACACTCTGCTGTCTGAATATATTAGAAAAGTTTTAAGGCTAAGGGCATTTTCTGTCTGAGAAATTCTTAATTGAGGGCTGATGGCGGGCCTTGTTTGGTATTTCGGAGAACATTAAAAGCAAATTTCGCCCATTTATTCCGCAATTTCGCCACATAACAATATCGTTTGAAAATAGACGGCCGATTCGGCTTAACGTCGTCGTCGGCTGAAGTGGCTCACCGTAAACCTTAGATTACATTGACAGTTTCAATTGCTTCTTTCATGGATATTGTCTAAGGATTTAGCGGTTATCGTTAGACTGAAACAACAAAAATTTCGGAGACTTTTGATGAATTTTTATGAGGCAGAATATCGCAAACAAATAGCGATGGCGAGATTTAATAAATTCTCGGATTATTTTAATATGACTTCTACTTTGCGGTAGAAAGACGTTTTATTTGCGAAGGATTTTGGGTAATATTGGTCGAATTTTATAATTCTTTCAAGTTGGGAAATCTTAATAAGCTCTACCATTATATAGATACTTAGGAAAGGTATTTCCTTTTTAAAGCTTTAATAGCAGTTTTTTAGACTGATGTCAGCATGAAAAGATGTTCTAGCAACTACCCTAAATGTTGTGGTAAAAAAACAATAACTGTAAAGTACAAACTCCCATTTGTTTACCGAAACTACGAGGATCGCTCAGAAGAACCCTGCGGCAGCGCTAGATCCTTTCATTCTAGCCTTACTGCTGCTTGTTTCGACTGAAGCTTTACTAGTCATGACTAAAAATTCGTAAGAAGGTCGATAATATCAAGGAGCAAGGACTTTCGCCTTTTACCTCAAATGATTTCATATTGTAATCTGTATAAGAAAATGATCGAATATTTTTTTTGTATTTTACTCTTGTATAACTAAGGAAGTATTAACTCCACAGAACAAATTTAAAGAATACGACAAGAACTAGAGATTAACCCATTTGAGCTCTCGGCGGTTCTATCGTAGAGGGTAATATCGGACAAGCAAGTCCTAGTTCGAAAGAAAGGTTGTAGAGTAATGAAAGAATCGCCGATTAACTATATAGGTAGGTGCATTGATATTAACTTAATCAATTTACTCCTAAGGTGACCTTTGCTAAAATCGTCCTCAATCTAATTAAGGTGTGTTTACTGACGTCGACCCTTCCAATTGTCCCATTCGCACTCGTTTTGTATACTTGTTTTATCTATCTCTTTTCGTTCATCCTTTGTATATGTCCAAACAATCTCAACATACCTTTCTCAATTGACGAGCCACATCTTCGTCCACTACACCTCTTGCTTCACTTTGGAAGATGTTACCACAAGTAGCAAAAGCGGTGCGGTTGGCAACGAGTACCCGTAGTTTGAGTCCCGACTTTAAAGGTAAGGTGTAAAGGCACCATGTCGAGGGCTGAATGGCCAACCAGTGGGTGTAAATAGGCATGGATAAAGGGTTTTCAAAACGGAAGATTTTGAGTCGGTTGTAGGAGCTGGAGTGTTGGGCACCACATAATCTCACGTCAGGCGCCACATAATCTTACGGCAAATGGCAACATGTCGAATTTCAGATGATGTTTTTACTAAAAACTACATTATCCCAATCATCCTGCGCCCAATCTTTGTGTAAGGACAAACAATTTCATTTCCAAAACATTGTAACACATTTTTGAGTGAGTCTATATAGGTTCTTGTAGTGAACAGCATCAGTTCTGCCTTTACAGGGTTAACACTCAACCCCATCGACTTTGTTCCATGGGCTAACGGTGTTCAGAGCTCTTGTATACTAAATCGCACATATCTTCGACAATATGGAGAAAATCGAGTGAGCTTTTCTTGGAAATTCAGATGCAGCCACATTAGAGTCCTTAAAATATAAGGTACATAGTATTGGATGACGTCGAATGTAAATTCTTAACTATATCTCCTTTCAATTCTTCCTAAGAGTTTTTTTAAGAATTTTAAAAAAAAATTATTGGGCTTCAGTCTTCAACAAGCAAAGCTCTTACATATTTTATACATGGCCGACTTCAAAATATGGGCTTTTACATTATAATTACAATTAGAGATGGATCTGTGCCCAAGGCTCTGTTTCAATACAAGTCTACTAATATATTCAAATTGGGGTTGTTTTGGAATTGCTCTCTAGCGATACCGATTTCACATTGCCTTCTTGGCAGTATAATAGGTTTTTTTAAAATTTGATAAAAACTTAAATACTAGGTTGGCTGTTTGTATATAACAACTAGCTATTTTTCCTTATTACTATTTTCTTACCAATTCTTCCTAATGTTTATTTAATAATGATCTGTCCTTAATTCCCTCCAACTTACTTCAAAACTTCGCCAATGACAGATCTTGGCGTTACTTTACACTGTTGATACACCTCTCAGGCCATTACCTGACTAATTCCTTTCAGCGTTGCCAGTTTAGTGGTTTTACTACTAGAACTGGTGAACACCGATGTTGAAAGACTTTAGCAGCATGAATATTGTCAAGAATAAGTGAAATTCTAACCTCAAGGACGTTCATGTCATGGTGAAAACCCTAGTAGGAAGCTTAGTTCAAAGAATAGAAAAAGGATAGGATAAATTAAAGGAAGCAGATGGATGCATGAGGACGTGGCGGTGAATCTCGAGTTTGAACTCTTGATGTTGTATGGGTTCAGAGGCAACCGTCGAGGTTAGAGGAAGATATTCCCATCGAAGTCATACGCTTCTTCAAAATAGTGGATCCTGCTAACCAGTTAACAAGGGCTATGACGCCGGCAGTGCCAGATTACCAGTCACAACAAGGAGATGTGTCGTCCACTAGGTAAAGACGCAACCTTAGTGGAACTTTGGTACCTTGATTAACCCTTTGAGTGCCGGCTAATGCCCCGGCTTCACCTACCCTATTTCAATAATGTTCGGTTCAATTCACATAACTGGTTTCACCGGCTAAAGTCCAGTTTATGTTCAGTTCGTGCCTGAAATGGCTGTTGCTTTTTCGTCAGAAGTTAGAAAAGCAAAAACTCCGTGGAATCGCATTCCATTATGCCAGTTGATTATTCTCTTTTGAGTGAGCTTTTACGTTCAGCTTCAGTTCGAGTCCAGTTGGGCTAACTGAGGTTTGTTTTATCCACAGTTGAATATGTAGAAATTGTACCCAAACTGAGGCTATTTCAAAGCTCAGTTCGCCAATTTTCTCCAACTTGCGCGGTTCGGCCGGTGAAGCCATGATGTAATGATAATTGGTCAAAGTAATAATGTTGATTATTGATATTTTATAGAGTGAGTCATTATTTTTTTTAAATAGTTTGATTACTTTCACGCCTGTCAAGCATTAAGTTTGAGAAATTTTAGATTTAGTGGAATATATAGCACAGAGTACTATTAAGTACTCTGTGTAAGTAGTTACTTTTGGCGAAGAGAGAAATATTTTAGCGGTTTTCTGGTGGTTTTAAAAGTCGAATCTAGTGGTCTCTTGAGGAAAGAGCTGGCAGCGCTGATTCCCATGTTAGTTGTCAGTTAATAAGCCAGAAGAGGATTCACGCAAACTTCACCCTCATCCCCTTGGTTGTTATTCCGTATTTTCTGCTTGTTGCAACATAAAAAAATTTAATCAAACCCAACTCGTATCGGCCATTAACCCAATTAATTTAAACTTCCTTCAAATCCTTTAATTATGTTCACTAATTGAAACTCCTACTTCCGTGGTGCTATCGTGACGAGCCGCCGTTAACGCGATTTGCACCTTCTTGCGTTTGTCCATAAGTTCATTAATTGTTTCCGTATCAACCTGATAAGCGAGCGACACCATTCAAAATTAAACCAAACCGCTTCAAACACAAATCACGCTATTTATTCAAATATAACCCACTACGTAACCAAATTCTCACCACAGCGGTATCACCATCAGCCCTCAATTGACCTGAATATTTCAATGATGTAAATGGCGCTTTTTTGTTTACATGTGAAATTACATTCAATATAAGATTTCAATCGGGTTTACATCTCTGTTATAGAAACTGTTAACCTTTTGAGAATAGCTTTAGGGGAAAACTCTGTAGAACCTTCACCCAGTTGCGCTGTGAAAATCCTTTTACAATCAGTTGATACTTTTGCTAGAGAGGAGCTTAAAGGTGTTTTCGTGAATAAAACTCGGGAGATTTTCATGGCACAACAGCACAAAGGATGTGCCACTTTCCCTTTTTTTGAGAATGTTGTGAACGTTCAAGTTCCTGTCGCAACTTCGCAAGCGAAACCCTCAAGCGATTCGCCTTGTTTGATTTCAAATACAGGATACTTTGAATCTTTAGGAATCCTTAAGCATGCAGCTCGGGTATGCACTCGTCTACAGTCATGCCTTCTAGGGCTTTAACACAAAATATCTACGTGAATACTATGTTCGGACGCCCTTTGCAGATTTTAATATTTTACAAGGGATTCCTGTATGTAAGGATACAGCGATTTTGTTTGTTGCTCCTAGGGGTTTGCGTTAACTATCATGTTATTTTTATTGATGGATTTTCCTGTATATGAAACATTTTCCTTGCACGGAAGCAAGAAGAATATGGAAGCAAGAAGATCAAAATGTTAAATGTGGATGTATGCTTTCTGAAAAATTGGAATACATCTAAATTTGCGGAAGGGGCAAATCCGATTCAGAGTTAAACCAGTTTATTTAGGTTGACAGGTTTGATAATGTTCTCGATGCCGTTGCCGTTCTTAACATGTGAACTTAATCTCTAAAAACCCGTTTTCGAATGGAATTTTTTGGGTTTTAAACTCTTTATTACAAAGGTCGGCCTGACTCTTGTGCAAGAATGCGAATGATAATCTACTCTCTAGCTCCTTCTTTGTTGTTGCTGACATGGTACTGATCCGGTTGCCAACATCTCCCATACAGGAAATAAGGTTCCAGTCGCCCAGGAACACATCGTTGTCCTGCTGAACGCTGGATAGGAGCAGCTACTGATACTGAACTTGCTCGCGATTGTTGAGCTACAATTCCATTATTGTGTGAATGTTGATAATGCTCTTGATCCTGATTACCAATTACAATTGAAGAGCGATATTCCAAAACGTGCTAAGTTCTTATGATGTAATTAGTGGGAAATAAAAAAAACTGAATATCACTTTCACTCTCGCCTAAAGGGCTGTAATATTATTTCCTTTCTCAAAAAACCGATAAAAGAAACTAACTATTATAAAAATATAAATAAATTTGCTACATTTTATATGAAAAAAATGGTTTTATTTATGGTGGTACATTTTCATAATGTACTAAGTCAATTACTTACATTTTCATAATGTACTAAGTCAATTACTTAGTACATTTTGAAATAAAATTTCATAGTAAAATTATGATACTATGGTAAATGTTTTCAGTCCTCAGAAAGTTCAGCCCAGCAAAAGAAAGAATAGTATTTTTCAAATCTTTATTTTTAATATAAAAAAAACATTAAAAAATTCAATATGAATACTAGCTATTGAAATTGATGGAAAATTCATTTGTATGACCCATTATACATCGGAATGAGTATGATTTGTGATAAATGTTTATGTGAATGCATAACTACTACGTCATAGATTGGAAAGCAATACAATATTAAAATTAAACAAAAATTGACTTAGTACGTTTTGGAATATCGCTCTTCAATTGTTGATGAATGATTTGGTAGATCTATTAATATGTCCAGCGGAATTGTTGTCATTTCTGACTGTTGAACTGCATTTGTTCTCCGTAGCAACTGATTTGTATGTGATCGCATGTAGCGGTCCTTATCGTGCACCTGTATTTTGTACATAACTATCGCATATCGTTATCGTATTGTTCCAGGACATGAACGAGACTTGTTGTGGCAGACCTTGGCATATACTTGGTAGCCAATTGTGAAACTCGTTAGTTAGGCATTGTTTCTTGTATTGAATTGGTTATCCTGCTTTTCCTTATGGATATCGATTTGGTTCCGGGTCTCTGGAAGATTTGTCGGTTTCAACAAATAGAGTGCAGTTCTGATTGATCTTCGAAATATAATTTCTGCAGGTGCGTTTGCATACGGTGTTGTTCGATAAAATGATAAAAAGGTTTGAAAACATTCCATCTGTGACTCCTCTTTATGAATTTTTTTAGGCGACCTTTTCAGTGTATCGACGAAATGCTCCGCCTGCCCATGTGATTGCAGATAACATGGCGTGGTGCGCATGTGTTGTATAACGTTCACTTCACAGAAGCTGTCATATAAACTTGCCCTGATTGATTTCAACAACTTAGGGCCCTATTGTGGAACGAGTCGATTTGACGACTTTGAGTCGACGTTAAAATTTCATACTGAGAAAGTCGATTTTTACCGATTAAAATATAAATATGAGTCGATTACATTTTTGGCGTCGACTTGACAATTATGTAATCGACTCATGATAATGCTTTTATCGACAAAAAACGACTTTCGCAGAAAGAAATTTTAACATCGACTCAAAGTCGTCAAATTGACGATATCCACAATAGGCCCCTTACTTTCGGCAAATGAGTTGCATGAAAGGACTGAGTCTCAATTCATTCAGTTCACATTGGATTGTGATTGTGAGATCGATCGGTCAAGACGGTTTCGTACGTGCTCTTTTCAATTTTAAGCGAGTTAACAAAAGTGCGTTTTCTACGGAAAGACGAGAAATTATAAAGCAAAAGACAGTGACTTTTTTTGGCCCTTTTTATATATATTTCGCGTGAAAATAGAGCCAAAAATCATAATTTTTATATCTATCGCCAACCAACTATAGTTGGAAGCTCTCAATTTTACTTGCGGGATTTTTTTTTTCTCTCTCCCTGTTTCTCTTTTTTTTTCTTCGTTTATATTTCATTTTCCCGTAAATTCTCTCTATAATCATGCAAGAGTGCAGTGAGTGCTCCGTGGAACTACCCTCCGAAGGAGATTTTGTGACATGTCATCGGTGTGATCGCAAAATGCACTATGGATGTAGTACGATCTCGGAGAGGTCTTACAGGAAGTGGAACGTGACAAAGAAAGATGAATGGAGATGTGCTGCCTGCAGAAAGGAACTGCAAAACATTGCGGCTGATGTTGCACTGAAATCTGCATCGGCGACGGATGCTCCAAACCAACCACCATCAAAGAGAACGAGAAACGCTAGCTCTCCTGATGCTAACGAAAATCCAAAAACCGCAAACACCACCAGCGAATCACTCTTTGAGGAAATGAAGATAATGAGGAGGGAAATGTCGGAAATCAAAACCAGCTGTGAATTTGTGGCAAGCAAATATGATCAAATTAACCAGCACATGACACTTAATAATGACATCCTTCAAAAATTTATCGAACGAAATTAAAGAATTAAGGGAAAATAACCAAAAAAAAGATCAACAAATTGCTTTATTGGAAACAAAAGTGAACACGCTAGAGCAACAGCTACTAAAAAACAATATAGAAATAAAGAATATCCCACCCACGATTAACGAAAATTTAACCGACGTGCTCAAAGCAGTTGGGAAAACAATAAATCACGAAATAAACACTTCCGATATAGCTGACATTTACAGAACAAACAAACGAAACCCAAAAAAATCATCCATAATAGTTTCTTTTACTAACTACGCGTGCAAAACAAGTGTAATTAAAAATGCGAAGGCCACTCGCAAGATCGAATTAAAGAAGATCAGGGAAAACACCAACAGCAATCAAAACGGAGAGCCACTGAATGATACAATCGTATTTGTTAACAACCAACTGACTCCTACAAACAAGCACTTACTGTGGCTGGCTAAAAACAAAGCTAGAGAGTGCAATTGGAGATTTGTGTGGGAGGCGTCGGGTAAAATTCTTGCAAAAAAAACTGAAAACAGTGAATCAATACATATTGGCTCTGTTAATGATATCTGTAAAATTTCCAATTAACTAATATATTGATAACAAGAAAGACTTAGAAAAACGAAGATTAAAAATTATGGAAAACCAATATAATGACACTGACACTGATATCGAGTTTAGGGTAATGCATGGTTTTACCGGCATTGATGCAGGTTTGATAAATAATATGAATTTCTGTTGTGTATGTTTTAATATAAGATCACTGCGGAAGAATTGGAGTGCATTTTTAGCAGAAATTGAATGTTTTTTGGATTATGTAGATGTTATTGTTTTGAATGAAATCAACATAAAAAAAGAAGAGAATGATTTTTATTTTATAAATGGCTTTAATACGGAATTCTTTAACAGGCATAACTGCAAAGGGGGAGGAATAGCAGTCTATATTAAAAACAATATTCGATACACAAGAATTAATGATGATACGGAATACTACGAAAATGTCCAAATAGAAATAGATAGCGTAATAGGAAAAAGGCATATTCACGCTATCTATAGGCCACCTAAGTTAAGCATCCCAAAATTTATCGAAGAGCTGGACAATCATATAAAAACAGAAAAAGAACTAATTGTCTTAGGCGATACCAATATTAACTTAAAAAACTTAAATGACCATCAAGTTAACAAGTACTTAGAAATAATGGCATCAAAAGGCTTAACCAATGTTATTAATCAATCCACTCGAGTTAATATAACGGCAAATACTTCAACAATGATTGATCACATTTTCGTTAGCATTACCAAACAAGATATTGTATCGGCCGTTATTGAAACCGATATCTCTGACCACTACGCGACACTGTACGCCACAAAAAACTGTGTGGAACGACAATTTTTAGAGGAAAGGCATATTAAAATAAGGCAGTACCAAGTCAACCAACTAATTGAGCAGACGAACTGGCAAAGCTTATGCGAGGAGCCCGACGTTGAGCGAATGTACAATAATTTTGTAAGAAAAATGGATGATATATACATACAATCATCAAAAGAAACAAAAATAAAAAATCGCAAGCATAAAACATGGATGAAGCCTGACATAGCTAGAATGTGCAAGAGGAAAGACGAGCTCTATAGGAAGTGGAAAAACAACCCACTAAACCAAGGCTACGAACGTGATTACAAACGGTATCGAAATATAGTAAATAAAAATATTATGATTGCAAAAACCAAATACCACAAAGAAAGTTTCACAAATGCCAAACACGATCCGAGGAAAACATGGAGTGTTTTAAATGAACTTCTAGGGCGAAAGAAAAGATCCATCGATGAGGTTGTTATTAACAATTTTCCGGCAAGCACTAACCTACCGAACCTGGTAGACAAATTTGCAGAACAATTTTCTAGTCAAGCATCAAAAATAGAACATAGATGCTGTCATAAAACCTCTAGTCATGAAGGAATGAGTATCGCACAATCAATTTATGTAGAAGAAGCTAGCGAGGAAGAAGTATATAGAATGTTGTGCTGCTTAAAAACGGACAAGGGACCAGGAGCAGATTACATCAGGCCTATTGACCTTAAGCTAAATGCTTTGCACTTAACTTCAATAGTTAAAACAATAATCAATCGAAGTATAAGACAAAGTTGTGTTCCCAGTCTATTAAAAACGTCAATAATCCGACCAGTATTCAAAGGGGGAGTGAAAGATCGCATTGAAAACTACAGGCCTATCGCAATATTGCCTGTAGTAGAGAAGTGCCTGGAGGAAATCATAGTACGAAGAATAACAGATTTCATACAAAAGCACAGAATCCTACAACCAAACCAATATGGATTCCAGAAAAATAAAAGCACTGGGCTACTCTTGGGAGAACTCGCGAGTGTGGTAAACGCAGGCCTAAACAAAAACCACCACGTTCTTGTCATGTTTTTAGATTTTAGCAAGGCTTTCGACACCTTGAGTCACAAGAAGATCATCGAAAGTCTCAACCGGATTGGAATAAGAGGGATCTTAGCAAAGTGGATAGAAAATTACCTGTCAGAAAGGACGATAAAGGTAAAAATAAAAAACGTACTAAGCGATGAAAAACAGAGTCTGCATGGTGTACCACAAGGTTCAAAGCTGGGACCGATACTCTTCATTCTGTTCACAAACGAACTTCTGCGATTATTAAAAAGAAGTACAGTCTTTGCATACGCAGATGACTTGGCAATTATTGTTAAGCACAAGTCCATTAACATAGCGGCTTCGATAATGCAGGACGAATTCGATAGCGTTTCCAGATGGTGCCACGACCAAGGACTGGTGATAAATGCTGTTAAAACTAAACTGATGCACATACGTATGCCCCGCCAACCCGAAGTTCCCATCAGCATATATCATCAAAATGAAGGCTGCCCAACAACATCGAAAAGTGATCCAATTGAAGTAGTCAAGACTATGAAGTATCTAGGAATCATAATTGATGAACACTTCCTATGGCAGGAACATGTTAATAAGATACGGAGGCAGCTTAAATGTGCCGTTTTCGCTATGGTGTACCTCAAAAGATACACTAGCTTTGAGGTGCAGAAGCAAGTGTACCTGTCACTAGCAGAATCCCGTTTAAGATATGGAATATTAGCATGGGGAAATGCGTCGAAAACACACATCGATAAGATATTACATCTTCAGCATCGATTATTCAAAATAATAAACACTAATCATTCTAATTTAAAGGTCTTAGATGTTAACGGTATCTCTAAGATGGCACTACTCTTACATTATTATGATGATCGGCGCTTCCAACAAATAATACGCCATAACCAGAACACTAGAAGACGAGCTCGAGGACTGCTGGAGATGCCAGAAACTTACAATATCTATGGGAGAAGACATCCAAGCTACGCCTTGCCAGAACTGATGAATGAACTACCAGCTGAACTAAAAAAAATTGTTAACTTCAAAAAACGTAAAAAATATATAAAACTCTATTTTCTCAACTTACACTATGTCACTTAATATCAAAACTAGTAATTGCAAAATAAGTTAAAAGTTCCTAAATTCCTAAAGTCAATGTCAACTGAATTTAAAATGTAATATAATTTGTTTGCAAATAATTTGAAAAAGTTTTGTAACCGAAAAATCTCTCTAAAACTATTATAAAATACTTAATCACCTGCAGATAAGCATACGCTTCGCAGGTAACTTAACTATTGTAACGTTTCCTAATGAAAAAATAAATAAATAAATAAATAAATAAATAAATAAATTTATCAATTGCTATAACCGATTTCGTTCACTGTCTTTTACTCTGTATCGGGAATATCTTAGCAATATGAGTGATGAAGTATTAACTGCTCCTAGAAAATTTTTCAAATTTGTCAACTCTAAGAAAAAAGTTTATAACTACTCGAATACTATGCAGACGACGCACTGGTCTAGCTGTGAGTCGCCTGTGATTTTGCAACATGTTTGCATCATTCTTTCATCAGCTTTTCACGTCTTCTGATTTTCGTCATTAGGCATTTTCATCACATAATTCCTAACCGATAGACTCATAGTTTACCTCTCTCAATTACCAGTGCTGATAGCGTGAAACATATTGAAAGACTTTACTTCTGGCCCCGACGGTGTTCCTCCTGCTGTCCTTAAGTGCTGTCTGGAGGTTCTCCAGTATCCATTGAAAACTTTTCAATAATCCCTGGATAAAAGGTACTACCCTACTCTTTAGAAGAATTTTTTCATAATTCTTATTCACAAAAGTGGTAGCAAGAATGAAATATCGAATAATAAATAGACCAGTTGCGAAGTTGTCTGTTATACTAAAACTTTTTAAACAATTATCTATTCTGCAATCGTGCTGGTCGATTCGATTCGATTCGAGAGGCTGGTCTCAACGAATCAACATGGTTTTCTTGCAAGTCGTGTCCCTACCACCAATCTTCTTGAGTTCACTTCTCATGCTGTCGAGGGCTTCATTTCTGATTGTCAAACTGATTTTAGTAAGGTATTTGACAACCTCTCCCACTCCATTAAAATTCTCAAATTAAGAATGTTAGGCTCTCCGCGAGCCCTTCTAGTATGGTTCCAGTCTTACTTAGCTCAAGTTCTTTTTCGTGGATCCAAATCAGTAACCATTGAACCGTCAGCGGTGTTCCTCAAGGAAGTCATCTTGGCCCTTTTCTCTTTAATTTATCAATTGATGACATTTTTCCCCTGCTTAGGCACTGTAGTATTCTGATTTACGCTGATGACATCAAATTGTACCGTCACTGTGAGAAAGGTTTAACTATGGCGCCGTGCCGGCCAAGAAAGGATAGACGATCAAATCAGGCGAAGGAAATGGAATTGGGTTGGCCACACCTTGCGACGCGAAAACGAAAATCTTGCCAAACAGGACTTTGACTGGAATCCGCAAGGCCTAGAAGACTGGGAGATCCTGGTCGGAGCTGAGAGCTGTCGCGCAAAACATAGTCTGCTGGAGGGCAACTGTTTCCGCCCTATGTCCCATGAGGGATTACAGAAGCGCAATGATGATGATCTTCTGAGCGCGAATTCTAATGCATGATTGTAGCTGTTTCTGGCCATTTCACTGCGTAGTACTGCTGTGTTGTGTTGATTCGAGCCTGATTAGCGAATGCTTTTTAGCGTACCATACCAACAAGATAGTGATCCGAGTCGAAGTTGGCACCTCGGTAAGTTCGTGCCGTCATCAGACCCGAAAGGTGGCGGCGATCTATCTGTCCATTTCTTTGGTCTATTTGGTTGCGAGTGGCTCCATCAGGAGATTTGTGGGTTTCTTTACACGCAAACTTAGTACTTGCAACGAACAAGTTCTTACTTCCTGCCATCTCTATAGCTCGTTGTCCATTGTCATTAGTGATTTTATGCAAGCTATGGGTGCCGACATATTGCCTGTATATGGGCTCCTGGCTTACTTTGGCGTTCAGATCTCCCAGTATGATCTTTACATCATACCTGGGGCAGGCATTAAGTTCCCGTTCAACTAATTCGAAGAATTCTTCCCCCGCCCCTTGATATGAGCAATAGCAAAACATACAAAACAAAAATGGTGCATTTCAAGATCATCTAATCTTCAGAGGCGGTTTGAAAGTGTTATATATTTGCTTATACTGTCAATTTTGTCTAGAGACTTTAGAACATAGCAATCCTTAAATTGGGACAAAAATAGAATAAAACAAACTACGTGATAAGACCAGAAAACGGAGAAAATGTTTAAAAATTCAGACTTCATCGCTGGCAACTAGACTACGAAACGGGCTTTCCCAAACGAACCATAACAAAGCATTAATTCAAGCAGATGATTCCCCCTATGCCTACCAGCCAGACAGCAGCAACTATTAGCGCTGTTAACTAACAAATTTATGGAACAGACAAATTATACCTTCTACAAAATTGCGCCATGGTTGCTTTGTTTTTCTTTATTTTTTTTTTCTTTAAATTTAGACATAAGCCAGACAATCCAGACAGCAGCAAACACAACACAGCAATTCAAATAAGAACATCATCAAGGCGCTAACGGGTGACAATGTTAAAGCATCCCTCCCTGTATAATAAAGATAAGAAAAGTTCCTTAGACTTTCACTGTTATCCAAGTGTAATTAAAGCTTTTATCAACTTTCGTCGAATGTGATAAACCAAAAGTCAAAAGTAAAAGGTGAGATTTTAATTATTCGTGGAAGCATGCTGTATGAAACATCAGCAGCAGCAACTGATAAGCAAAATTAGTAGTAAAGGGCACGAATTGAATTGATTAAATTTCAAGGATAAAATATAAGGATCGATATCAAATATTATACTGGAATACAAGAGAACTAAATTACTTACTCGGAATGTGCTGAATTATTCATTTATAGGAAGGCTCCAAGTTTTCTGAGTAACTTCCTTCAGTCAATATTGCGAAATATTTGTATCAACTTCTCGTGGCTTCTTAGAATTTAATATTGCTACATACATAACTATCAGCTTTTCAATAAACTTCTCGCACGGATAATGAAGCCAACCGCGAGAATTATATGCATGCAATAAGCTCATTACTTTCATATTCCGGCATTTTTGAGCAAGTTTACCGCTTATTGGATTATATTTGGGTATTCATCATCGATTTTCAGGCTGTAGTTGTTGGATAAAAAAGTTGTTGCTTGGATATTACACGAAGATTAATTTTATCATCGAATTAATTTCATTAGTAGAAAATGTTAATGATACTGCGAAAGAGCAACAGGTCTTGCTCATGACTAATTAAATAATCATTCAATAATGATTAAAATTTAAACGAATATTTACAGAATAAAAAATGGTTTTCGTATGTTTTTTTTAAATAATGACATTAATTTTCAATTTAATTGAATTAGATTCTTGCGGCTCCAATCAAAAATGAGTTCCTTGTCCTTGGGGATGTTGAAGGCGGGGCTCCTTCGTGGCCGGCTCCACTGCGTCATGTGGACACCGTGTGAATTGCCTATAAGGATCACACAAGGCATATATAGCCTTGCTTCATTAGCGCCTCGGAGGAGTATTTATATTATTTCAAATTCTTTCCAAAGTCTTGTTCATGTTGTCGTCTTCTGGTTGGTTTCATTCACCTGCAACTCTAATAATTAATAAGATCTACTACATGGATAATCTTATTATAATATTCAAATATGGGTATATTTTGGTGTTTGCAACGAACGACGATTCGTTACTAAAATCCCTCTCCAAGAACTTCAGGCAGCATATAAAAAGATAGGTTTTTCTTTCTTTGAAAGCTTCACTTCGAAGCAGCTTAAAGCTTCCTGCCGAGAAGAGCTTTCCGGCTATAAAATAAGCCGAGCCACCAGTCTAAATTCAGTCTTTTCACAGACTCGTTACGGAGCAGCCACATTCTCTGGTCCTAGCCGCGTAGGGGTGTATGCCCCGACCGTAGACAGACAACATACCGAATACCACAAGGTGCCAGTAGGTCATTTATAAAGATAAGAAATAGGGACACTTTCCTCCCCGTCCGGATTCTTACAGTTTCTGCAAAAGAAGATGTAGACAGTCCGATTCCTGTCGCCTTGCCGGTTGATTAGTAGAACAGCTTCATGTATTCCTAGAACCTCCGCTTAGTATACACTACAGTGATCGAGGTAACGAGACTTCAATACCTAGCTCTGGGGAAAAGAATCCTCCTCCTACGACCTTCGCGCTTAGAACCATCAGTAAAGAAGTTTGTGGCACATTGAAAACTGTGTGGTATGTTTCTCCATTCACAACGTGAAGGAGTATGGACTTCGTAGTTCCTCGTGAAGTTAATATCGGGTATACAGAAGTCCGTTTTTGTGGGGTTGGTAACAGAATTCAGTACCTTGGTGTGTCCTCCCCTGATTCCAGTACAAAAATAAGATTCTTTTATGCTAAGGGCTGCGATGGTTGCGCTTTCACTAGCCATAATGGTGCGTCCACACTACGCGGTCTTAGGTCATACGCGCTTTTGCCTCTTTTTTTCATATAGAGTTTAATGGCTTTTTTTGTGATATTTTTAATGGCAAAGGCAGCACGGCCCAACGGCACGGACAAAAGGCTGTGCTTAAAAAGGTACATTTTACGTCCACACAATACGGGCTTTTCAGAAACGCGTACGGCCTTTCATATGAAAATTGATTTGTTTTCTCAATTTGCTCACGATTTAAAGCTCATGCGCTCTTTTGGCTGAGGCCGTATAGCGAAAAGCGCGTGGGATTCAAGTCCGCATAGTGTGGACGGCCCATAAGATTCAAAGGAAGGAGGAATAACATAACATTTAGGGCGTCTGTAGGTGTGGAGCGAGGTGCCCCTGTTATGCATAACTCCGCACATCTTTGTAGTTTCTGTATTTTGTTTAGCACGGTGCATTTACTCAGGGTTGGCCCCATACTAAGACCCCGTAAAGGAGAATTGGGCGGACGATCGCTGTGTAGATCCATCGTACTATGTTTGGGGAGAAGCCCCATTTCTTCCCTATGGATTTTTTGCCTTTCGATTTTTTTCTGTGTTTTCATTCCAGAGGAGTTTCTTCGCCAGGACTACTCTCAGATATTTGGCACTGTTGCTAAATTTGAGCCTAACATTGTTAAGCCAGGGGGTGTTAAAGGAAGGATTTTATACTTCCTTGTGAAGAGGATCCGTTCCGTTTTTACTGGGTTAACGCAGGCGGCAGTCCAGCTTGCAAGGGTTTGTAACGCCGCCTCCATGAGATCACAGAGGACTTGATGGAATTTTGCCTTTTTAATAGCAACGTCATCCGCGTATGCCAGGGCGCGATGCCCCTCTGCCTCCATTTCTCCAGCAACTGGTTCATAGTTACGACCCAGGGGAGCGGGGAAAGTACGGAGGGCCTCTATTTTCGGCCCTTCGGACCGAGCTGTCGCCTAGGACCGAACTCGTCATCCTGCCAGTAAGGATTTCGTGGATAAGAGCCACCAACGATGGCAACGCAACGGTCTTATGTTCTGTCAAGGCCAAGGTTATGACCTCCGGAAGTACGTGTTAAACGCTCCCTCTCTGTCAAGGATTGCCACTAATGTAACTTCGAGCGATTTTTCAATAGTTGAAACCAATGAGTGGAAAGCAGTATCAGTCCATTTGCCCTTTGTACAGACAGGCGTGTTGGGCGCCAGAGAGTTCCGAGGTTAATGAGGTCTGCCTCAGATTTATTTCGATTAGCCTTTCTAAAGTTTTTAAAAAAAAGGATGATAGGCTAATTGGCCTGAAGTCCTTGAGTGTTGCGTGGGAGGCTTTACTTGCCTTAGGTATAAAAACCACTCTGACCTCTTTTCAACTAGAGGGAATGCAATTATTCTGAAGGCACCCAGCAAACACGGTCTGCAGCCATTGCATTATGTAACGAAAGGTGCGCTGCAGTTGTGCCTGCACTATGCCGCCAGGGCCTAGTGATTTATAGGGCTGGAAGTATACAGCCCATTCAATTCATGTTCTATTTATGATAGAATTGACCAGATGTGGTGGGGCTGAAGGGTCTCACACGTAGTACCTACTACTCGGAAAGTGGGTGTCCATAAGTAGGGGACTCCCTGCTCGAGTCAGTCCAGTCGCGGTTTTCTTTGCATAAATAGCTAAGCATTGTTGGCGCTTTAGTTTTAATATGTATGTATGTATGTTGAACAGATTTTTAGGGAGGGAGAAACTGCGTTTCTTTTTAGAAATGTTCTTGTGTGCGTCTGCAGTATTATGCGTGCCTTTTTTATCAACCATATTTTTATCAACTGCTTCTTACCGAACATAAAATTTCGACCTTATTTGGGATTTGACTGAAGAGGACTTCTAGACCAGTGGCTCGGGCGGACCGCACTTTCACCGCTATTCTCTATGACCTTGTTGAGGACTTTGATGCAGTAGATAATTATTGTTCTGGCGCTAACATTCCTTAAGAAGAATGGTTTTTGTTTTTTTGCGGAGACTGCCCACTCAATCTAATGGCTAATACTGCCTGATCTTACGTTGCTATTATTCTTTATCTGTGGTAAAACACTTCTTGTAGGACATATTTCCAAGAAATATCCAAAAAGAAATTAAACGGTCGGATGAGCTGAGATGAAGGTAACCGGTGGCATTTTTTACGTGATCCAACTCCAAATATTTCCATTTCGTGCTAAACGATATTATTATTTTAGTTTCATTTATGTCCCCATTAAATCAGCATGGCAAAAGTAATACTTAATTTACTAGTTGCTTTGCGGTTGCCGGCTGGTGTGATATAAAAGGATACCCTAGATCCCATGCGAGCCCCATTGAAACTTTTATCACAATTCTACGGCAATTTATTTAAAGGTTTCTGATCCTAAAGGAATGAATTTTTTCTACGGAAAAGGTAACAAAATGAGTTCACGTAGCATTGATTATTCAGTATAACCTTTTGCACGAAGAAACTCTCAACGCGGTTTGGCGCGGTTTTTATTTACGTACATATATGCTCTCGGCAACTCACCCATCACCTGGCTGCTTTGTGCTTAATAAAATATCGAATCGGTGGGAACTTTTGTTAACTTGTTTTGTTTTTTTGTGTTACTTTTTAGGTTCACGTGAAAAGGTAACATCGAAACATTGTACAACCGGAACGGGAAAAACCCGGTGACTTTGCTCACGGTACGCACACTGATTCATATTAAATTTGCCTTTTTTGTACACCAACATTTGGCTCTAAATTTATTTCCGAATTTTCCATATCCCTTGGGCCTGGGGAAATGCTGTGCTACTTAAAGCGAAATCATGAAATCCATTCACAAAAAAGTCCTCGATTTTTTCCCAGCAGTGAAAGGAGGCTGCTCATGAGATTTTGATTAAAAGCGGAGAGCGTAAAGTTTTCCTGAATTTTCTTTCTATTTTTTTTTACTTTCCTGAAAATTGGATCAGTTTAAGGAATTCCCTAAAGAAATTCAAGATAATCACAAAATTATTGAAATTTTATTAAAAGCACAGCCATGGGAATTACACAATTACCACCGCAAATAATTGAGCCTGTGTCTAAGGATGTAACCCAGGGGCAGGAATGTGTCCCTTTTTTTATTTCTTTGAAAGTGAGATTGTGGCAAAATTTAAGGCATTATTGTGTGAAAAATTTTTTGGGCATATGTTCACACGAGTTAATGTTGATTGACGTAGTGGAAAATTGATTTTTCCCTTTTCTTTAAGATTTTCCCAAAATAATACAATGAAAATCTCCGAGTTTTAATACTGAGACGTGTGCTATAATTGGGCGTTTTTTAGATTGAAATTCTCTCCTCCGATTTTGAGTTAATTGGAAAATTATACCACAAGAATATAAATGTGTTTTTTGTTAGTGTATTAAAAGTGAGTTTTGGGTTTAATTTACTGACAAATAGAAAAATGTCTCAATGTAAAATTTAATATTATGCATTGGTAAAAGAAAAATCAAATAATATCTCAGCTGTCAGTTAGCCCGAAAAGAGAAAAACAAGTTTTATTATTACAATATACTATTATATTCCACTTTTTATAAGCACATGTATATAGGAATACAAACCTAGTCCGACTTATACTCAAACTCTCCAATCTCCTTTTTCGCACATACTAACGTCTAGTACTTCGTTTCCAAATAGAACCTTTTGGCTGTGGAATAATCTCCCACAATCCGTTTTCCCACCGTATAACACCCAAGAGTTCAAACGTCAGGTTCACCGTCACCTGCTCCAGCACTCCAAAGACCTTCCCTTATCGGTGGCGTAGAGTCGATATCTGCTACCAGGTGTGGACCTCAATGCGCAATTAAGCAAAAAAATCGGTCATACTCTGGCACTATTTCAAACGGATTCAAAATAAAACAAATGAAGAAAACATTTGCTGTTTTATATCGTCTTCATGCGATATGCCGACATCTCTACTTCTGTCGCCAATAATGTGCCTCCACCAATATGGTGTGCTGTACCATAACCTAACGTACGAACATGAGTGTTCATATGGCCCCGACCTAAATTAGCTTACTAAACTTTCATATATTCGATCATTAGGGCACGTATGACTACAGTACGGCATTTCATATATGGTTTATAGTCCATTCAAAACGCGGGGGGGGGGGTGTTCCAAAATAACACCGTTAAGAAAATCGAACCCTAAAGGTTTTTGGGGTCACTGATCACGAAAATGGAGGTCCCGCGGTTCTAAAATTAGGGCGTCACCCTTAAAAATGCAAAAAACAACCCTTTTTAGGGGGTTTTCGCGATTATTTCAGTAATAATGAAAACTAATGCGATGAAATGCACTTTTTTAATATTTATTTGCGAAGGTGGTTGATTTATACTAAATTAATGTGGGCGTACTGTCAGGCAAAAATAAATTATTTTCAACCCTTAAGGGGTTAAAACTACCCCTACAATATAGTTCATTGAAAACTAGGGGGTGGGTGTTCCAAAATAACACCGTTACGAAAATCGAGCCATAAAGGTTTTTGGGGTCGCTGATCACGAAAATCGAGGTCCCGCGGTCCTAAAACTAGGGCGTCACCCCTAAAAATATAAAAAACACCCCTTTTTAGGGGGTTTTCGCGATTATTTCAGTAATAATGAAAACTAATGCGATGAAATGCACTTTTTTTAATATTTATTTGCGAAGGTGGTTGATTTATACTAAATTAAGGCGAACTTTATGGTAAGGAGTAGTCCTAAAGGGTTGAAAGTACCCCTAAATCGGCCAAAAATGGCAAAAGTTGTAAACATTTTTTTTTTTCAAGTTTATGCTTCAAATTCGATTGTGGGCGTACTGTCAGGGAAAAATAAATTATTTTCAACCCTTAAGGGGTTAAAACTACCCCTACTATAATAAAAACAACTTTATATAAAAAAATTGCAAAAATTTATCAATTTATATTTTCTAATAAAAAGAATTTTTATTCAAACAATTCATTAAAAAAATTTAAATTGCAATCTACGAAAAGAAATTTTTTTTTTCAATTTACCCCTAAGGTTTAACTCCTTTAAGAGGGCTAAAAATTTTCCAAATGTTTTAATAATATTTCATCAAATATAAAATTTTAATGCAAAACAATAAATTTCAATTTGTTCCAATTACAATTTTAATGTGGGGGTAGTTTTACCCCCTTAAAAGTTGAAAAAATTAATTTTTTGCTGATAATACCTTTTGAACCAAATTTCAAACAAAAAGCAAAAAAAAATGTTTTGGCAATTTTTTTTTATAAAGTTGTTTTTATTATAGTAGGGGTAGTTTTAACCCCTTAAGGGTTGAAAATAATTTATTTTTGCCTGACAGTACGCCCACAATCGAATTTGAAGCATAAACTTGAAAAAAAAAAAAAAAAAATTTACAATTTTTGCCATTTTTGGCCGATTTAGGGGTAGTTTCAACCTTTTAGGACTACCCCTTATCATAAAGTTCGCCTTAATTTAGTACAAATCAACCACCTTCGCAAATAAATATTAAAAAAGTGTATTTCATCGCATTAGTTTCCATTATTATTGAAATAATCGCGAAAACCCCCAAAAAGGGTTTTTTTTTGCATTTTTAGGGGGGACGCCCATGTTTTAGGACCGCGGGACCTCGATTTTCGTGATCAGCGACCCCAAAAACGTGTAGGGTTCGACTTTCTTAACGGTGTTATTTTGGAACACCCCCACCTAGTTTTCAATGAACTATATTGTAGGGGTAGTTTTAACCCCTTAAGGGTTGAAAATAATTTATTTTTGCCTGACAGTACGCCCACAATCGAATTTGAAGCATAAACTTGGTAAAAATCTTTTTTTTACAATTTTTGCCATTTTTCGCCAATTTAGGGGTACTTTCAACCCTTTAGGAGTACCCCTTACCATTAAGTTCGCCTTAATTTAGTATAAATCAACCCCCTTCGCAAATAAAAATTAAAAAAAGTGCATTTCATCGCATTAGTTTTCATTATTACTGAAATAATCGCGAAAACCCCCTAAAAAGGGGTGTTTTTTGCATTTTTAGGGGTGACGCCCTAATTTTAGGACCGCGGGACCTCGATTTTCGTGATCAGCGACCCCAAAAACGTTTAGGGTTCGATTTTCTTAACGGTGTTATTTTGGAACACCATAACGCGCGTTTTGAATGGACTATTAGGCTTAATCCGTCTTGGAGATTCAATAGATATGCCAAGTTCTTCACACAAGCGTAACTTAAAGCCTCGTCTACGAATTCCTCTCATTTCGCTTCTATCACCACAAGGCGCCTTTTTGCCGAGCACACTAATGTACGTTAATGCAAATAATTTTGGGCATCATTCACTTCACAGAACCTCCCATCGGCGGATATAGTCATAGAAAAGAAAGCATGAAAACGTTCCAATCAGTGGCGTACCTAGGAGGTTTTTTTTTTGTGATACGATGAAGCTTAGGAGTCACCCTTTGTACTACTAGTCCGTCATGTCGTTCGAGTCATGGTGCAATGTATAGTAGTAAGCTTGATCTGAAGGATAGAATAGAAAGGATAGGTAAGGGGTCTGGGGGGTGCATGAGTAGGGGTCGATGAACCTTGCGCTTGAACTCAGAGATGTTATATGAGCTCGGAAACACCGACTGCGGAAGAGAGTTCCACAACCGAGTTGTTCTATTTATAAACGAACAGCTAAACCGTAATGGGCGTGAAGGGGAGGGCTGCAGGGTGAAGGGGTGAGCCGAGTTGGCCAGTCTTGTGTTGCGGGAAAAAAGTTGCCGTGTAGGCAGGAGGTTCTTTATTTCATTGGAGCATTCGCTGTAATAATATCGATAAAACTTGCTGAGTGCAGCTACATTCCTACGGTGGCTTAAAGGGTCGATGGAGGAGCAAAGAGTGCTATCACCAATGAGTCTGATGGCGCGATTTTGCACCTTATCCAGCCAAGCCAAGGTGGTTTTAGGAGCGCCCGCCCAGATATACGAGTTGTATTCAAGGTGGGGTCGAATGTAGGACTTGTAGATTGTGGCTAGAGCAGCTGGCTGAAGGAGGAACTTGCATCTCATAAGGAGTCCGAGGCATTGATACGCTTGTTTGGCAATCTGGAATATGTGACCATTCCATTGCATATCATTAGATAGAGTCATTCCCAGGATGTTAAGAGATGGGTCAGGGTGTTAGGTTATCCTTGTCCACTAAAATAGAGGGAAAGTCGGTACAGGTTTTGGTGGAGATAAGGCAGTACTTTGTTTTTGATGCGTTAAATTCGACCCGATTCTTGCGGCCCCAGTCAAGAATGAGCTCGATGTCCGCGTTAAGAGAGCTGGACATGAGTTCGCGGTCTAAGATACAAGGTCTGGCACTTGCTTGTCTAGCGTTGGCGTAAGAGTAACGCAGAGTACTGTCGTCGGCGAAACTGTGGAGTGGGTTGGAGGGGATTGAGAGCAGATCGTTAATAAATATTAGAAAGAGAGCAGGTGAAAGGATCGATCCTTGGGGAACTCCGGCCGAGATGGAGTGTGGGTTGGATTCGACGCCATCCAATACTACCCTGATTGAACGGCTGGAAAGAAAGCTCTCAATCCAGTTCATAAGAACTGAGTCGATACAAATAGCTTGGAGTTTAGACAGCAGAGCGGGATGCCATACTCTGTCAAAAGCCTTGGAAATATCTAGAGCAACCAGACCAGACTCACCGGAACTATGGATGCTTCGGTTTAGATGCTCGGTCAAACACACAAGAAGGTCGCCAGTAGATCTTTTCGGTCTAAAGCCGTACTGCCTGTCGTGTATGATTTGGTTATATTCTAAATATTGCATCAGCTTTCTATTAATTATTGTTTCCATGATTTTGGAGAGAACAGAAGTTATTGCTATTGGGCGGTAGTTTAAAGGGTCGCTGGCATCACCTTTTTTCGGAATGGGCTGAACATGAGCTAGTTTCCAGGAGTTTGGATAAACTCCGGAGAAATATGATAAGGCAAAGGTGAGGCACATTTATTGAGTACCATAGGGGGAATATTATCGGGGCCAGTGGATGACGTCAAGCTCCTTGAGACATTTATACACCTCACGGGTCCTGAAGAAGATCCCGCCCATTGAATGGGCGATGCGATCGAGGACCGGTGGTGACGTATCAGATTCGGGCAGAGAAGAATTTGAGGCGAACAGAGATGCCAATAAATCGGCCTTGGATTTGCTTTCTGTTATCACCTCCTTTCCATTGATGAATGGAGGGGTTGAGGAAGAGGTAAAATTCTTCTTGATGGAAGTTACCAAGGCCCAGAAGTTTTTGCTGCCTGCATTTGCGTTGAGAATCTTGTTTCTTAATTTGTCGTCAAATGACGATTTAACCTTCCTGATGGTGGAATTACAGGAATTTCTTAATTTGATATACTCACGACGAAGGGACTCACTTGGGGAGTGTCTGTACGCTCTATAAGCGGCTTCCTTAGCTTGAATTGCGTTCCTACATTCCCCATTAAACCATCTATTCGGCCTTGGCTTTATAGATTTGGTAGAATGAGGAATGAATAAGCGCATTCCAGCCCGTATAATTTTGGTTATACATAGAGCGGCATAGCTCGCACTGGCATCCCGGAAACATAGATCCCAGTCAGTTACCCCGTTTACATGAGAGCTTGAAGCATACTTCAAGCCGGCTTCAAGCCACATGTAAACGGAGGAAGCTTCACTCAAGTCGATAACAAAAATTTACCTTCTCGACTTGAAAATTTTCCATGTAAACGCCGCTTCAAAGCTTGAGTACTTGAGTTTGACATTTGTGGTTTGCGCGCCATTCAGCTTGTTTGAAACGTGGAAAGTGTGTCTTCCCGGCATAAAATTGTTTTCCGTGTGTGTTAAAATGGCGAAAAGAAATGTATGGACATATGAAGAAACAAAACTCTTAATTGAAATAGTTAAAGAAAAAAATTGTGTAAAGTTCTTCGATAGTAAACGGTACAGAAATGTAGAAATTTATAAGTTAATTGAAACAGAACTAAAAAACAGGGGATTTACTGGAAAGGACCTGAAACAAATCGAAATAAAATGGAAAAATTTTAAATATTCATTTATCAATGCAAAAAAAGAAAACATGCGAAGTGGAAATAGTGTATGGTGTTGCGAATTTTTTGATGAATTGAATGAAATTTTAGGCAGCAGACCCTCAAGCACAATAATTCGAACTGGTCTGGACACAAGTACAGCTAGTCAAGTAGTTGGTAAGATAAAGATGATGAAAAAGTAAAATGTAATATAAAATTAACTTTTTTCAGAATCTGGATCTGAATCATGTAGCAGAGAAACTACTACAGAACCAAGCCCTGAAAATGAAGGAAGTAAGAAAATGTAAAACTTTCAGAAAACAATTAAAATATGTATTAAACATTTTAGGCATTTCTCACATTGGCAACATCCAAAGGAAGAAAAGGCAGACACAAATATCAAGAGGCTTTGATACTTTACTATCAAAAATGGCAAAAATCCAGAAAGAAAATAACGAAGATTTTTATAAAAAAGAAAAAGAATTGATTGATCATGAATTAAAATTATTTGAAGAGAAGGAAGAAAAACATACGGATACATTTCGCCAAGCTCTTGAGGAAAATACCAGGAAATTCTTACAAGGGATAGAAAATATTACAAATCAACAAGATAATGTAAGGCGTAATGAAACCGGGAAGAGTGCAGTAAAAGAATTCTGGCAATCGTGGAGTGATGACATGCTATAAGTTTCATACTGTAACGCGGATTACCGCAGTATTCAGTCGGAGTTTTTATATTTTCTTTCAAAGTATTATAGTTTGTTGAAATGAATATAATTTTGTTAAAAGTACTGATGTTAAAGTGAATATATATATATATATATATATATATATATATATATATATATATATATATATATTTTAAACTTGTTGTGTTACAAAAAAAATTGGAAATAAAGCGTTATTTTTTATGTTTGAATATGGGTTATTTTAATCTATTCAATACTACTCCTTAACGTAGGATAGTTTGACTTAAGGTATTCCTTTAAAAAATCTCTTAGGTTTTCACCTTCTAAAGTGACGCGTTCTGTTGGTTGTGGACAAGAGCCCGGCTGAGGGTAAGTAATTTCAGCTTCTTTCAGAGTTTCGTTCCACTGCTCGTTGAAATACAAATTATTTTTTTCCACTATATTATGTAGAATACAACATGTTAAAACGATTTTTGGAACAAAATCGACATTTATATCAATCTTTTTTTGTAAAATCCTCCATCGTGCTTTTAGCCGCCCAAAGGCATTCTCTACTACAATTCTAGCTTTGTTCAGGTAAACGTTAAAGGATTCCTCCTCTCTTGTTTTTGGTGCAATGTATCCTTTAAGAAGCCAAGGGAGCAGCGGATAAGCAGGATCTCCGATAATAAATGCTCGGATATTTCTACCTGCTACTGTTCTGGTTGGCTAAAAGGTAAAAAGGTAAGTACTTTGCAAAACATTCGTCAACATTCATTATCTTACACGTTCCATGTCGTTACAACGTTGGAATAGTTCCGAATCCCGAAAGACAGCAGCATCATGAGTGCAGCCAGGGTGCTTGCATGTTATGTCTCTGAATCTATGCATATTTCAAGCATAAATGACATATCTATCTTTAAAAATGTTTATACTTACAAATAATTACTATCCACAACAGCTTGTACCACTAGAGAAGGCCATAATTTTCTATTTATGTAATCACGGTATCCATCAGCGGGAGGAGTTATGGGGATGTGGGTCCCGTCTATTGCCCCTAAGACTTGTGGCAGTTTACTTCTATTTAGAAAATTCTCTACAATCCTGTTTGCCTCGTCGTTATGGGGCATGTAAATTTCTGAATTTAAAAAATTTTTAATCATCGCTTCGCAGAATTGATACACACTGTTTTTCACTGAACTTTTATGAACTCCAAATTGATTTCCTACTATTCTGTATTCACTGCAAGAAGCCAACTTATAAATTGCTATTGCACACTTTTTTTCGGCGGTAAGAGATTCTCGCACATGCTCCGGATGTGGTGAAAGATCTGGGGTTAATTTATCCACAATTTTATGAAATGTTTCTTTGTCCATCCTAAAATTTTCATACATTTCCTGAAAATTTCCCGATTTGAATACCATCTCGTACCAATGAGAACTCCTATTTTTTTCCACATTAGTCTTTGACGAATCACAGCAAATTTTTGCATCACAATAGTTTCAAAACTAAAGTTCCAATTTATAAGATGTCGTGAAGTTTTTCTTTTCAATTTATTTATTGTTTTTCTTACGAATTTCCTGTATCTCTTCTTTCGGGATATTTCATACCACTTACATATCTCTGCTTGACTACATGCATTAATTAAATTCAAAATTAATTGCTTTTTGGTACTATTATCCATTTAATTATTTTCACTTTCGCTTGTCCATAAAATCCATAAAATGTCAACTCAAGCTTATAAACATCAACTCAAGCTTTCAAAATTTCAAGCGCAGTTGACCATATACGCGCTCGATTTCTTGAATTTTCAAGCTTTGGAGTAATCAAGCTGATCATGTAAACGTAGTAAGTGGCTTGAAAAAAGCGAATTAGCCCCAACCAGTTGGCTTTCCCATAGTGCCAAACAGTTTTTTTAGGAACTGTGTTAGTAGGGGTAGAAGATGAGTAAGGGAAATTAGCGCTGACTAGGCAATGGTCCGAGCACAGACAATATAACTATACCCAGATATGCCACGCCGAACAAAATTTTGTCCTAAGGAGATTTTCAAGTGGATTTACTAATTTTCCAGATCGCAAAGCTCGGCATAAGACTGCGCTGAGCTTTTCGCGTATGGGGAAGCCATTCTCAAAAAGCTTTGAGAATCTGAGACTGCTTGGCTGCCGTCGCCTGCGCAATTTGAGAATGAAAAAGGGCTTGAGTGCACACACAAATAAGCATACGAAATAAGCATACACAATAAGAAGAATATGAATCACCAAAACGAGCATTTAAAAAAAATTGCAGTTTTGTGGTAGAACATGAGATTAGTGATTTATAATTTTTTTTATTAAAAACAGACAAAAGAACAGATTTAAAGGTGTTGAAACGAAAATAAATAGAGAACAATAATTTAATATCGTGATGGATGGGATAATTCGGACAGTCAAAAAGACGAAAAGTGAATTGAAATCTTCTAAAGCCGGCAACAAGTGCTGCTTACTACATTGCAGGCGATCTAGAAGGGAATTTCCTGAAACAAGGATTTTCAAATTTCCGGGATTTGACAGCCCTCTTTTCAAACTGTGGGTAGATAAGTGTAATTTGTCTGAGGAAATTATTGCAAGGTCGTCATCATTGTTTTTATGTGACAAACATTTTTCTTCAGACTTAAAAGGTAGCAAGTTTTTAAAAAGAGGTGCTATACCGAATTTGAATTTAGGAGGATCTTTGGAGTCAGATGATTCTAGGTCCTTGCTCGATAGTGAAGAACGCGAAATACCATTATCTTTGCTTCGATCTCCTGGTCATAAACGGAAGAGATCCGAATCTCCTCCTTCACTGTGTAATTCATGTACAAAAAATTTAAAGAATGTGCAATTTTATTCCAAAAAGTCGGAAGCTATTAACCATTATAGAAAAAAAAATTTTTTTTAAAAAGCAAAATTCAAATTTAAACAAAATTGTGATTAGATTAAGGAATAAGGTTAAAATTAAGAAAAATTTCAGTATTGAGGATCATGTGACTTCGATGGAGTTAACCGAAAATGAAAAAGTTTTGTGTAAAATGATTTTAAGACGAAGGCCGATAACTTCGTGGAATGACGACGAAAAAATATTTGCACAAAATTTATATTATCGATCTACTTCAGCGTATTTATTTTTAAGGAATGTACTCAAATTGAATTTGCCAAGTTTGTCCTCATTAAATCGCTGGAATTTAATCAAAAATCTGCAACCAGGAAACAATATGTGCATCATGAACGCTCTTCAAAATGCAGTGAAAAAAATGAACATTGTTGAAAAAAAATGCATTTTAATCTTCGATGAAGTTTCGATTAGACACAATTTGACATACAATTCATCAGTAGACATTATAGACGGTTTAGTGGACTTGGGATTTAAAAGAGAAGATGCACTTGGCAGTGCCATCTGTGTCTTTATGTTGAGAGGACTAATTACCAATTGGAAGTTCATAATTCATTATGTAGTTTCAGCAAGCTCTATAAAAGCATATGATTTGGAACGAATTGTTAAAGAACTTATGGAGCAAGTTGGATTACTTGGCCTTGATGTTAAAGCAATAACTTGTGACCAAGGACCAAATAATCGTGGATTTTATAATATTTTGAAAGCGAGTCCGGAGAATCCATATTTCCATCATAATAGCAAAAAAATTTATTTATTGTATGATGTTCCTCATTTAATTAAATCCATTAGAAATATACTTTTGAGAGGTAATCTGGAAACTCCTGATGGAACAGTAAATTTTGATGTAGTACGTGAAATATATGATCTCGAAAAAGGTAAGACAACCAAAATGACTGCGCTAACTAGTTCGCATATTCAACCCACATCCTTCGAAAAAATGAGAGTTAAACTAGCTGCGCAAGTGTTGAGTCATACTGTTGCAGCTGCTATTCTATCAGCTACAGAAAACAAACAATTTAAAAGAAACTCACCACAAGTTTCATTGTCAACAGCAAAATTTATTCAAAAAATTAATATACTATTTGACTGCCTGAACAGCCAAGTACTAAAAGATACAAATCCTTTCAAAAGTGGATTAAGAAAAGAAAATATTGTTTGGAAAAAATTGGAAGAGCTTATAATATATTTGCAACAAATCAAGTACACCGGAAGCAGGGTTTATTGTATTGATGGATTAATACAAACCACGAGGGGAATTCTTTCTCTAGCAGATGAAATCTTCGCACAGGGAGAAGTATTTTTTATATTGACCAGCAGATTCAACCAGGATCCTTTGGAAAATGCATTTTCTTATGTAAGGGCAAAAGGGGGCAATTGTAAAAATCCTTCAGTTAACGAATTCAATATAATTGTAGCAAAAATGTTATCAATGAAATTTCTGCATTTCACCTCTAAAGGTAATTGCATGGAAGATGAGGACGAAATGTTATCAGTTGACCTTGGAGAATTTTTAAGTGAAATTCAAAGTTCAAGTGCAATAGAAGTTCAAAATACTAATCTTCTTAATTTTACTTATAATGATGTATATGCAAAAAAACGAAAATTATTTTGATCAAAGGGCTGATGATTTTAATTCGGAGAATATTCCGATCGAAATAACGTCAACAAGATATTTTTGTGGCTACATTGCCCACCGAATCACGTGTGAACATTGCAGAGAACTCATAATAAAACAAGATGATCATTTCCTTCTGAAATGTTTATACAAAAAAAATTATAAAACGTCAGGTAGTGACTTTGGAAGCTTATGTCCACCTTCTGATTTATTTTTCAAAATATGCAAGATACATATTAAAGTATTTGAAAAAATTTTCACTAATAACATACAAATACGGAAAATAAAACATTGCATAATTGAACAAAGCATATCTTGCACAAATGATAGTGAATATAAATTCTGGTTTCAAGAAGATCATCCTTGTTTTCTACATAGAAAAGCAATATTAAGTTTCTGATAAAAGTTTTAATTCGGAAGCATTGCGCGTGGATAGTTAATAAGAAGAAAAGGACGAATAATAGTAAATTAAATACGTTGGCTCACATATGAAGAAACAATAGTTTGTAAGATGTAGAAAAATGCACTAATGAAAAAATAAATATTAGTCCAAACAATCCCTACATTTCATAATTATTAGCGCAGCCCGACCTGAAAAATCATAAATTGAGGAATTTGAAATATACGCTCATGGTCACGGCATGTTTATTAGGAATTGAGCAGGTTACGGATTTCGACAGAATTATCCCATCCATCACGATATTAAATTATTGTTCTCTATTTATTTTCGTTTCAACACCTTTAAATCTGTTCTTTTGTCTGTCTTTAATAAAAAAAATTATAAATCACTACCCAGCGGGAAATTTTTCAAGCGCTGCCAAAAGAAGCAAGAAAGCAGCGCTTCCTATTCATATGTTATGGAAGCTCTTTGGAAGCACCCACTCTATACTCTCATTTTTTGCTTTGTTTTCCTCCAGTTCTTTTTTATTCTCCACAGTTGGTAAATTTGTGCTTTTATAATAATCGTATCTGTTATGAAATACTATTTTTGGTGAAAACTAAAGCTCCAGGAGCTTCTCAAAAGCTTCCATTTCCCTGCTTCGATTGCGCTTCTTCAACAATAAAATATAAGCGCTTCGCTCTGATGACATGCCTGTGTTAAAAGGAAGGGAATTGGGATATGAATAAGAAGCGCGTTGGCATTCTATTTCAGCGCTTCAGAATCTATTCCAGAGCGCTTCAATTCCCCGCTGGGTAATCTCATGTTCTACCACAAAACTGCAATTTTTTTTAAATGCTCGTTTTAGTGATTCATATTCTTCTTATATTGTGTATGCTTTATTTCGTATGCTTATTTGTGTGTGCAGTGCACTCAAGCCCTTTTTCATTCTCAAATTGCGCAGGCGACGACGGCAGCCAAGCAGTCTCAGATTCTCAAAGCTTTTTGAGAATGGCTTCTCCATACGCGAAAAGCTCAGCGCAGTCTTATGCCGAGCTTTGCGATCTGGAAAATTAGTAAATCCACTTGAAAATCTCCTTAGGACAAAATTTTGTTCGGCGTGGCATATCTGGGTATAGTTATATTGTCTGTGGTCCGAGTTACCGAGAGGTGAGCCAACCTCGACGAAGTACCGTGATGGGTGTGATGTAAGAAACAGGTCAAGGAGATGCGCTCCGTGACCTTCAACGTCTGGGACACGCGTTTCCCGGTTGACAATTTGGTGCAAATTATTAATATCTGCAAAAAGCTCAGCGTCTTTGTCAGAGACACTGGTGCCATTTGAGTATTTCAGCCAAGGGGCCATCCATAAATTACGTCACACGTTAGGGGGGAGGGAGGGGGTCGGCGAAGTGTGACATTGTGTGACAAGGGGTGGGGGGGGGGGTCTTAAATTTTGTTACGTAACATTTCAAAATCTAAAATATATAAATATAGTAAATTAATAGTAGTATTAAAAAATAATTTAAATAGTAATATATTTAATTTCGGAACTGCTGTTTTAGTTTAATAACTTCGAGATGCAAAATTGCACAATATGTGACGTCACACTAGGGAGGGGGGGGTCTCCCAAATGTGACCAGCTGTCACAAGGACGGGGGGGGGGGGTCAAAAAACCATGAAATTCGTGTGACGTAATTTATGGATGGCCTCCAATGTATATTATGTACGTTGAAATCACCCGCAACAATGATTTCACACTCCGAGTGGGAAAATAAAAATTTGGAGATTCTCTCGGAAATAGCATCGAAGGCTAACGAGGAGGCTTCATTACTAATATTAGGACTTCTGTATAAAAAACAGAAGAATATGACGTGGCTGCGAAGAATGATTTAAATCCAGGTATAATTAAACATTAAAGTCTGGAGTTGTGCTATTATATTCTTTCTGAAAAGCCGCGTCATTCCTAATGTATATGGCGACTCCTCTATGGCCAGAAAAGTTGTGCACTAAGGAATACCCAGCCACCTAATTTTGATCAAAATCGATATCGGTGACTTGAGTTTCACTTAGCGCGAGAACGGCCGGGGCATGGGAAGAGTCCTGTTGCAGTGTTATGCCTGCTTAAACAAGACGATTCCCATCAGCTGACCGATATTGTTGCGGCACCGACGATGACAGGCAGAGAGTGCGGGAAAGGGAGGAAGGAAAAAAAACTTACTTGCCGTCCGTTAGAAGTTTTCGTCTATTTTTTTGTCAGTGATGGTGATTTCACTTCATTTGTGGTTTTTTTTTAATTATTTATTGTTTATTGGTTTGTGTAGTGTGATTGGGATTATTGTTATTGTTTATTTAATACAACTGGTTGTTCAACTTAGCACCGGATATTTGGGTTGAGATGCGCTATGAAGGACTGGCGGCTGCAACCGTCCGCACTACATGCTAGCCCAGTCCAGACTGGGTTGCGGTAGGTACGGTCCTCACTGGGCGGGATATAAATTGGGCGGCATTTTTTATATTTAGTTTCAGTTGTAAAAAACAATCTGTTCAATTCATAAGTTTACTATTAATTTCTACGAATTATAAATTACTCTATGACTTCGAATATTTTTCCTCATCGTCAAGTCAATGGTAGGGTTGAAAATATTATCTCTAAAAAATTTGCTGAGATACGGACATCAATGGTGAGACGTCGTGTACAAGTTCTATGCACTATTAGGTGCTCGATGTTTATTGAATGCTTAGTACCACAGTTACCATGGTGATGACGAGTCTTATGGCCCGTCCACACAACACAAGCATATTTGCGCAAGTACCTTCTTTTCCTATTTTAATTGTGTAATTTTTGAGTGGCGCAAGCATAATAAGGTGACCAAAAAAGCAGTCCTAAATTTGATTTTGTTTATAAAAAAGTCATATAGTCATGTGAAGAAGCGCCAGGATATCCTCGAGCGGAAAGTAAAGAATGGTTCTCAGACGAAATATGGAAAAAGATCCAAGAGAGAAACGTGCTAAGAACATAGTTACTCAATATCAGAGAAGATGAATTAGACCTTGCAAAAACACTATATCGACACAAAGCCAAAGAAGTCAAACTTGCTGCAAGAAGAGATAAAAGGAAATTTTATGAAAATAGCCAGAGAAATAATACTAATATGCATCAGCTAAACGACCTTAGCAGAAAACTATGAAATAAAGGATTGAGACGAAGGCAGCCCTTATTCGACTCAGAAGGACGTTTACTTACATCTAAAGAAGATCAGGAGCGCGACCAAAAAACTTACTATGATAAACCATGAGGTAAGCTGTGGTTATGCTGCATAACTTCACTTAACTACGAAAGTTTATGCTTAACCATGGAGGTTTTTCAAAACGCACCGTGGTCAACTACGAGTTAAAGAAAATGAAAAAAGAATTTTTTCCATAAAATAGGCTACGTTATTTGTTTCAATTATTTCATAATGTGTCCATTAATTATTTATTTACAATGATCTCACAAATCCCACTTTGATTTGTTCATATGTTTAACAATAAACAACTGTCAAGGAGTTGTTTTTATTCTTCTTCTTCTTAACTAACGCTAACCATGCTCCCGAGCATGGTTAAAATTTAACTACACCATGATTAACCACAGGAGTTTTTGAACGCCAAAAAGTTATGCTCGTGGTTATGTTGTAGTTAACCACAGAGTTTTTGAACGAGAAAAGTTTACCATAGTTAACCATAGTAAGGTTTTGATGAAATTTCGGTGTTATTAAATCCGCTTCTGGCTCTAATTGAACCATAAATGGTACTGTTGGCTCTTCAGACAAAGTCCGACTATTTTGATGTGGTTGGAGTTTTCCAGCGGAATCAATTCCAGCGAAGTTTAGAATAGGCCTGCATATCTCCTAATTTGAGATCCAAACCATCTCCTTAGCCCTGACGTTTCGTCCGCTTGATTGTGGCTACCGCTCTATTCGACTCATGGAAAGTTTATGGAAATGTCAAATTTCCAACTTTTAGAAACGGGCGGAACGGATAGGTTCTGTTTGAGTCTTTATGATCACGATTCTGGCGATGTTCTTGGCGGCATCATCAGAAGGTTGCGTGTTCCCTGCTTATAGTCCGACCAAGGGCGTAGCCAGAAATTTCTTTTAGGGGTGAGGGGGGTTTATTAAAAAATTCTTAGGTGAAATGTGCATTCACCGGGTCATGTTATCTTGCGTAGGCTCGAAGCAAAACTAATCAATGTAAAGGACTTATCAGGCTTCATCATAAAGGCCAAATACCGGGATGAACTTCAATTTTAAGAAACTGTAGGACGTGGAAAGCAATTCTCCGTGAAAAAAGTGCTGATTTAAGGGTTTAAGGTTTGAAAAATTCCTGACGTTTGTAAAAGGGTAACGTACTTTTTCACGGTTTCTAAAAAGTGCTTGAATTTTGACAAGTGATGACTCGTTGAGAAGCCATCGCCCTGTTAAATCCAGAAAAGGTAGCTTAATTTAGAACGGGGTTCGTTCCAACGAGTTTATTAGACCTTAGAAAAACTAATTTTTCAGGTGCTTGTAATCCTTAACCGAAGTCTTTTTATTTAAACAATAAGAGGCCTCGTTCAAATGTTACGAATTTGAGAAAAACATCATGAAATCCGCGCACCTATCATCGAAATCGAATATATCAACATTTTTATCAACGCACTGCAATTAATTTTGTTATTTTTTTTCAATTGTTTTGGTTTCTTCAAGCGGTTAAATAACAAAAAATTCCGCACCACACACTTCACGTAAAACGAACCGACGACTGGCGAGCTTGTTTCTCTTGTGCATCGGTAGGTACTCTTTAAGTATGATGCCGGTCGTATGCCCGTGTGTAAAGTTCAGTACTAGGCCATTTAAATCTTTTTGTCAAATTTTGCCGCCCTGGGCCGGAAAAGCTCCCGTTTCTTGTTCTTCTTCTTTGAGCCGTTAGCTGGCGATCCAAGCGGAACGTCCCCGGAACGGATTCGCTCCTGTCGGTGCCGCGTTAAAAAATGCGGTTTCTTGCCTAGTTTCTTCGGTATCCTGATTCTGGTCAATTCAGCAGGTCAAATATCCTCCTCCTTTCACATCCTGGACTTGGGACCAGACGACGGAGTTGTGCTCTCGTTAAAAAGGTTGAAAACTCTACGACCATCCTATGCCCCTTAAAAGCCAAGTGGGCGGTGTTCGCCCGTTGTAACGCTTATTTTTACTCGGGATCGCCCACTCTGTATCTCTGTTGAGTTGGATAATGTTCTTGTAAACATGGTAAGGGCGACGGCAAAACTGTAATCCTCGAACACGAGTGGCCGTCGGCGAGTGGCCCGACAAAATTTGTTGAGTGCACACACCAGGCCCGCTGGGAGCGGGCGTGCAAAGCGTACACCGCAAGTGGAGGGCACTTCGAGGGGGGGCCAAATACAATAATCTCATCATCGAACTCATCATTTTGCGCCTAGGTTCTCTTTATAATGCCATTCCATGCATTAATCTCCTTAAAAAATATAGCAATAAATGCAAACGTGTGCAGGTTCAAACCACTTAAGAAGGATCGATATCTGGAAATACAGGGTGTATCAGTGCAAATGTCGAAACGCCTGGCTGTGGATAGGTCTTGGATAGACGAATAAATAATCGAATAGGGGGGGGGTGTGGTGTCGTAACGGTTTAGTCGCTAGAGCGTTTTTAAATATTTTGATAGAGGTTCATATATTACCCTCTATTTTTGTAACCCTATTAAACATTTTCGAGAATAAGGCCCCAATCTACGCAGAATCTATCTAAGACTGTAAAAGGTTTCAACCCACCAACGTCCAGAGTTATGAGTCGGCAAAGTCAAAATTTCAAAAACAAATCCTGCACTCAAGATTTGTGCACAGAAGAACGAAACTTTCACTCTACAAAACAGTTATACGACCAGTACAGTGCTATTGCAGCGATACTTGGAGTATGACCCAGGACATAGAGGAACGAGTCAACAGGTTTGAGAGGACAGTTCTCAAATGAATAATAGGCCCAATTAGAGAGGATGGAATAAGGCGAAAGATATATAGTACAACAACAAGTTGTATCAAATTTTTGACGACCCAGAACTCTTATCGTTTATAAAAATCAACAGAGTAAGACTAGCTGGCCACGTAATCAGGATGGACGATAACTCCAAAACGGTTTATTGTGGCAGAAATTTCAGGAAATATACCAGTAGGTAGACCCAGGAGGAGATGGATGGACTCTGTGACGGCTGACGCCGAAAAAATGCTTAAATTGGGAACTTGGAGAAATGCTCTAGAGGAGATCAAAGCTCCATTTTGGATGTAGCGCCATTGGATGTATGGTTTCTAAAATAACATTGCTTTATTCCTTTCATCATTGTTATTGGAGAAAAAAAATCTTCAGAGGTCAGCAATCAATTCATCCTCTTAATTAAACTTGCTATCTTCATAAAATGCTGTTTTTGATTTTTAACCGACTTCAAAAAAAGAGGAGGTTACTCAATTCGACGTGTAGGTATTTTGTGGTCCTGTTCACGCATAACTTTGTAACACAATAACTTTTCTGCTTTTTTTTGGTTCATTTGAAGGGGGAGCTTCCCACGGTGGTCCCGTTAAATTTTTTTCTAAATTCTGATAACGGAGTTCGAAGTTAGGCATAAAAAACTGTTAAAATTGGTTCAACCTAAACATTTAATATGCACCGAACAAATTACTTTATTGTTGTAAATCTGGTAGCAGGCCGATGGGGGAGTGGGTAGAGCGTCGGATCCTCGATTCAGCGTATTGTGGCGTTTGCAGGTTCGATCCCTGGTCGGGGCAGGCCGGTTTTTTTTTCTTCTTTCTGAAATGATTTATTAACATATTGGTCAGCGGCCGATAGTACTTGACATAGCGCAAAGGGCTAGAGAGAAGTATTCTTGTCTGTGGGATCTGTGGGGTGCGAGTTCGATCCTTGGGCTCGCGGTGCTTTTTTTCTATATATCGACAAAATAATTATTTTTTAATTTCCTTCGGGGAGTTTTGTTCCATATTAAACAAGTTTTCGACGTGAATACGTCTGTAAATTTGCTTCCAGAACAAAAGCCGATGAGAACGAAATTATGGCATATAGTTTTGATTTGCAGCTCAAAAACTATTGTTTATATTGAATAAAGAAATATACCATGACGTGGGTGAAGAATCAAAGAATTTTATTGTTTACATTTGATTTGCCCGATATCAATGGCAATTAAGCTTATATTTCCTAGATTTGTATGTGTGTGGAGTGTAAACAAATCTTGCAACTTGATTTTGACCCACTTCCATATAACCGATCAACTGCAAATTTTACACATACAATACAATCTGATCATTTTGTAAAAAAATCAAGATGGCGGCTCCAAGATGGCAGTCGAATTTTGCAATTGGGCTCCCCGACCTCCGAAATGGGTATCAAATTTAAGGGTGTGACAAGTAGAACACACTTCGCTATGTGGCGTCATTCAAAACCCAAAATGGCGGCCAACACAAAATGGCGGCTTACTTTTTCTTTACAACGTCCTTGTTATGGGTATCAAATGAAAGTGTATGACGAGTATAGTACAGCTATCGACTTCACAATAAATATTTCTTTTAATTTCCCCCGGAGAATTTTGTTTCATATTAAATAAGTTTTTTTTTAAATTCGTCGGAAAATATGCAAATACATTACTGCAAAAACTATTTAGCTACTGCTTAGATTTTTTTCGATGGCGCGGCGGCGTGTTATACATCTCAAAATGGATTTTAAAAGAAGAATTAGGCTTGCAATACGTACGCTGCATCGTCGGTTAAACGATACTACGGCAGCGTGTCATACTTATCGTAAAGGTAGGTTCATACGCATCGATTTAGTTTTTTAAATTGTCTGGCGCAAGTCGAATTGTGTAAATAAACTGAGTGCAAATGACGAGTGAAAATTACCTCCATTAGTTATTGCGCATTATATTTATACTTATCTACGCGTTATATTATGTTACATTGATTGTGATAAGGTCGGAGGAGCAAGTGGTCTAACATCACCGAGACATATTTGGTACTATCCAAACCTTTTAGATTGTGCAAGCCGAACAGTTGAGTTCACACGTAACGATTCACGTAACGATTTATCTGTGCCGTGTAGGCCTACCTTAATAATTTTTTTTATATTGCCCCCAAACAAAAAAATGAATGGACTAAAAAGTACGAAATAAAAAAAAAATTTAAAAACCGACTTCAGAAAAAACCGCACAAAATGCACAAAAAAGGATGAAATAATTGTTTGTAATTCTTAACAATATTAATCCAATCAGAATGGATCTAGAAAGAAGAATCACTTTTGAAGACGGTGCCAGGTAGTAGTTGACTTTGATTGCACTAACTCTTGCTTCGGGAATTGTTTTCATTTCTTTGTTAGGCTTATGCCCTTAATACATCACCCACAGGTGTTAGCACCGTCTTCAAAAGTGATTCTTCTTTCTAGATCCATTCTGATTGGATTAATGTTGTTAAGAATTACAAACAATTATTTCATCCTTTTTTGTGCATTTTGTGTGGTTTTTTTCTGAAGTCGGTTTTTAAATTTTTTTTAACTAAAATGGTCATCTAGAAAATTAATATCACACGTTCCAAACTCTGCAGACTCAGTTTTGTCATTTGAAATGCCCTACGCTTGAAAACGAATAAGGTTTGTTGTTTCATTATAATATACTGCAGTATATAAAGTCTTTATGAAAAAATATTTTTGCACGAATAAAACTGTAGAAGCAAAAATCTCAATAACTACCCTCGCCACTTCAATGTCCTTTTTACATGCACATAATACAAAATTTCGCCATTTATAAAACTCGTTTACATTGCGGTTTTCCTAAAATATTCGCCATTTGCACTGATACTATATGGGTGGGTAATAATGAACTTTATACATAAATGACGAAGCAAACATTGCGCCTACACCATCAAATGGTATTAGAGTCGATAATGTAATGTAGCGTTGTTATATCTTTGCGAAAGGGCTAAAGTAGAAAATTTGCTTAATTCCGTTGTAGTGTGCCCTTGCAAAATACGCCAACATTATGTCCGCCATAACGACTCTTTGGCAAGCTGACAGCCGTTTTTAATTTACTCTCAGAATTAATTGGATGCTAATGGGCCATAAATTCATTTGAGACTTTGGCAAACTGGAAAGATATCAGGCCGTGTTCAAAGGGATGCGCCTCCTTGTTGAAATAGGGCAACGAACCATTAGTTTGCTGTACTATTTTGATAGTATTTATCTAGGACTTATGTACATATCTGGAATTTTGTTGTATGTTGGAGATGTGTGTATGCAATGTTGTGTATTGGAGGTGGTGTTAAAGGATGATGTGATGAAATCATAATCAACAAACACATGCCCTAAAAACATATAATTCTTAAGTTCAGTAAGTCAAATTACAAAATAAGAACGCGCCTCAAATCACCACCGTCCCGCTAAAGTGCATACACACACAAAAATATAAAAACACCGCGCCCGGCTAACGGGGTCATAATTAACTTTCGCCGGTTGTTTGTAAACAAACTTTCGTCACATGGAGCACGCAATTAAGTGGACGATTTTGATGAGCCAGGTATTTGAGACGCGGACCTATATTTTAGATATAAATCAATGTAATCAATTTAGTATAAATAGAGTAAGAATTCTTAAAAAAAAGACACTTAGTAATCAGACTTGAAGTTATTCATTTCGGAGTTGTGCTAGCAAGCTGCTCCATACTAAGTCCAGAGCATAGCGAGTCTCGCTGCTCTACCCAAGAGCCAAGCATTGCTGCTGCTCTCAAAAGAGATTAAATACCACCACATGGCGACCGTGACATCCAAGATCGAAGCTGCGTTCCAGAAGATTTTTAAAACAATTGAAGAAAACATCCCAGAAAGGAACATCGAGGGATTAACACTATACAAAATTAATCAGCCAATACGTCATTCACCGACTCCACAGCCATCAACACCGCTGCACCTAGCAACAGCCGGCCCCCGTAAATTAACAATTGAACAATACAGACAGCGACTGGAAGATAAGAAGACACAAAGGGAACAAAAAAGGAAGTCAAGAGGAGGAGCACGCGCCAGGATAAGCAGAGAGATCGAAAAATATAGTCAACTAGTGGCATTATCAAACACCGAGGAAGAGAAGAAAAAATATCAACACTTACTGGGACAAGCAAAAAAAAAAATATAACAATATAAAGAGGTCCAAAAATATGTTGAGCTATAAAATATAAAAAAAAAAAATAATAATAATAATAGAATAAAAATATCAAATAAATTAATCAGTAAATTTTAGTCTTAATTTAGTCTTCTCTTTTCGAAATTTTTTTTTCTAAGTAAAAACATTTTGTCCTGCAATTCCTTCTAATTATTGTTCTTCAATTTTGCATTCTCCAAAATGGGAAAGACATACAGTACTCCAACAGAGAATACGGGACAAGTTATAAATAACGTAACTGTACAAGATACGGTAACAGTTGAAAATAAAGAAATATTAATTTTACTAATCATCATTGTGGTAATTAAGTGCATAACACTAACGTATAAAGTCTACATCAATCATAGAAGGGGACTCCGAAAAAGATATCTAAACACCCCAGTTCAAGTAAATGTATAGACTAAAAATACCACCACTAAATATCTACATAAAAGCAAAAGAAACGACAGGAAAAATAGCCAAGGCAGAAAATATACAAGAAATAAAGAATACTTACACGGAAATAAAATTGCTTCTACCATAAACGAGCTGATAGAAACACAAAGAAAATTAAGCATGGCGTTCGATATAAAAACCGCCACATCCTTACTCCGCACCTACGACGGCAAGGAGGAGGAGACGGAATCATTTATAGAATCAATGGAACTGTTGGACGAACTAACACCAACAGAACAGAAGAATATTATGGTAAAATTTATAAAAACTCGCATCACAGGAAAAGCCAAAAGCATAATATCAAACGACTTGACAACGGTAAAACAGATAAAAACAAAACTGCAACAAAAGTTCACAACTAAATTATCATCCGATGCTATTTTATCTCAGTTAAGAAACTGTAAACAGGGACACAGGAAACTAGTAGACTACTCCAAACAAATTGAGGACCTGTCATCCCTACTAACACGAGCCTTCATATCCGAAAACGTAGCAACAACCGAAACAGCCGAGAAATTAGCCGAGAAATTTTCGGTACAAATGTTCATAGACAACACCGAAAACCCAGAGACATCTCTAATACTGAAGGCTACAAATTTAACCACACTAAATGAAGTGGTAACAAAAGCAATAGCAGTAGATAAACCACCGGCAGACAGGATACTATACTACAATAGACAAGAGACGAATAATTTCAGAAGCAGCCTCAACGAGCAAAACGCAAATAATTATAGAAATTGGTCAAGAAAAAACATTGGGTTTCAGCAAAATAGATATAGACGACCAAACAATTTTAGAAACAACGGTAACAAGAACAGTTATAACAACAATAATAGAAGGAATAGGGATACACCTAGGAACAATCAGAGAACTCCACATAGAATTAATATAATAGAATCGGGGGAATTAGAAACCCCCCAGCCAGACGAACAAACCATCCGGTTGGGGGAGAACGAAAACAATTTCTCAGAATATACACAATAAATATCGCTCACGCCAACTACGTAAAGGCATACGTAGATATGTGCGGAACAACATGCACCTTCATAGTCGATACAGGGGCAGACATATCAATATTCAAGAAGCTCAAGATAAGCAAGGAACAATACTTCTACCCCAACAGAAAATGTATAATACAAGGAATTACGGACACACAGATGCAGTCAATTGGTACCACCTATACAAATATACGTTTTAACAACGAAAGCAAAATAGAACACGCATTCCAGATAGTCGAAGATAGTGTTCCCATAGAGGCAGACGGAATCCTTGGACTAGACTTCATCACAAAAACAAAAGCTAATTTAGACTATGATACATGGATGCTAACCATCAAAACACAGAATAAAGCTAATGCGTTAACAATACCACCACGATGCGAAGTAGCCAGAAAAATAAAAATCAACAAAGATAACAATGTCGACATAGTGATAGAGAATCAAGAGATTAGCCCAGGAGTGTTCATAGCAGGCACCATAACGAATTCAGCAAACCCAATAATAAAAATCCTAAACACCACGAATAAATTGGTAACACTAAATAAATACAAAATTCAGTATGAACCGCTGACAAATTATGAAATAACACCGACAAAAGCGAAAACCACAAGTCATCAAGAAAATATCTTAAACAAAATAAATCTCCAACAAATCCCACAATACACTAAGCCACGGTTCCAGGAATTGTGCATGGAATATGCAGACATTTTCGCGGCAGAGGACGAACCTCTAACCACCAATAACTTCTACAACCAACAAATAGAACTAGCCGACAACATACCAGTTTATACAAAGAATTACAGGATACCAGAGACGCATAAGAACGAAATAGACAGACAAGTAACAAAAATGTTGCAAGACGGCATTATCGAGAACTCGGTATCGCACTTTAACTCGCCTATACTTTTGGTACCTAAGAAGTCTACCACCGAAAAGAAGAAATGGCGCTTGGTAGTGGATTTTAGAAATCTAAACAAAAGGGTACTAGCAGATAAATTCCCTTTACCTCGTATAGAAGATATACTAGATCAAATGGGAAGAGCCAAATACTTCTCAACACTAGATCTCATGTCGGGATTTCACCAAATCCCACTCGAAAAATCATCCAGAAAGTACACGGCATTTTCAACAGAAAAAGGCCATTACCAATATACAAGACTTCCCTTCGGACTTAACATAAGTCCGAATTCTTTTCAAAGAATGATGGCAATAGCCATGGCAGGATTGACGCCAGAAGTAGCTTTTCTCTACATAGATGACATCATTGTGATCGGGTGTTCCCAAGCACACCACCTGAAAAATTTAACAACCGTTTTTAAAAGGTTGAGAGAGAGGAATCTTAAGCTAAACCCTGAAAAATGTCAATTCTTTCAAACAGAAGTCACCTACCTTGGCCATAAAATTTCAGTCGAGGGTGTCAGTCCGGACCCTTCCAAATATGAAGCTATCAAGAACTACCCCACTCCTAAAAATGCGGACGAAGTAAGAAGATTTGTAGCTTTTTGTAACTATTACAGGCGATTTGTACCAAATTTCGCGGAGATTGCATTACCATTAAACAAACTATTAAGAAAAAAGACGAAGTTCGAGTGGACAGAAAGCCAACAAGATGCCTTCGAAACACTAAGAAGAACACTCATGTCCCCCACAATACTACAACATCCAGATTTTTCACAAAATTTCATAATATCGACAGACGCTTCCAACGCAGCATGTGGAGCAATACTCTCACAAAATATAAACGGAATAGAACGCCCTATAGCATACGCAAGCAAGACCTTTACGCCAGGAGAAGCGAACAAATCAACTATAGAAAAGGAACTAACGGCTATACATTGGGCCATCATGTACTTCAAGCCGTACGTCTACGGACGAAGGTTTACAGTCCAAACAGACCACCGACCATTAGCATATCTTTTTGGAATGAAGAACCCAACATCAAAGCTCACAAGGATGAGACTTGACCTAGAGGAATTCGATTTCGAAATAAAATACGTAAAAGGCAAAGAAAACTCAGGCCCAGACGCATTATCAAGAATACAACTGGATATTAATGACCTTAAAGACATTAAGGTCCTACAAGTAAAAACCAGGGCGATGAAGAAAAAAGAGAAACAAGAAAGAACAGTCGAAAAAGGGAGTATCCAGGAAACACAGCAGCCTGATCAACTGCGTGTAACAGAAGAACTCTCAGAAACTGAAATAGCAAACATACCCGAACTACATATAGAAACTAAGAATAGCAGAGAAAATATAAAATTAGAAATTAATATAGTGCACAATAAAATAAAAATATGGAAGAGGTTAATAAACAATAAAAGAAACCAATTAACAGTAGAAACTGCACTAGAGCAGGCTTTCGAAGAATTGGAGAAATATATATGCAAAACAATTCAGACCAAGACTCTGAAACTCTCGGCCGAGAGCGAAATGAAACTGCGAGATTTTGAATTCTGCTGCTATAAAAGACTGTCAAATGTGATTTGAAGTATAGAATTATAGTTCTGTTTAAAGTCAAGTAAACTGTGGGAAAGTGTATATCATCGAAAATGAAAAAGGACAAAAACAAAAAGGACAAAAAATTATAGGACCACAGCAAGTTTTGTTAAATTTTTGGGTACAATTCTTCCTGGTAGCAGGTTCGACAAAAGACTTTCCTCCACCTCTCTTCGAAAACCCATTCATGTTATGAGATATGAGTTTTTAGTATTACCTTGCTCTTCTTCCAGTCCTAGCAGATTAATTACTACAGATGTATATATGAAAATTGAGTCTAGTTTTATTCAACGGCATTTACACTTGAATCGCACATTGAGAACTTAAACAAATCTTGCATCGGGCTGTGGGAATCCCAGTAAACTGCTCGCATCGTAGTTCACTGAACTGACTAACAACCACAATGTAGGTGTATACTTTTCCAAGTGTGATCTCGATAGTCCTAAACCCTATAGAAACCCTAGAAACACAGTATGGCTCATATTCCAATCGATATTAAGGAGCAAGATATCAGACGTAAATAACTGGCCTAACCGTCAGTGCTCTAAAGGAAGAAATGGACAGATTTACTAGGGCCTTGTATGTCTCTTTTGAAGTAGCATGTACAATCAAACAGTAAAAAATCATCCCCCGGTGGGGAATAACAGAGTAACTATGCTAAGTAGCGCCGGGTTTAGGGGAGCGACGTGTTCGGCCGCCCCGGGACACCGGGGTATACAGGGCACTGCGCGCTAGCTTAACTAAACGACCTAATTTGAATACCTATCTCTATCGATATAAAGAAAACCTTAATCCAGCGTATTAACTTTTATGAACTTAGCTTGAAAAAGTGAGTATGCCTGTGTGTCTGTATGTCTGTCTGTCTGTTTGTGCGGGCTAATTTAGGAAACGGCTGAGCCGATTGCGATGGGACTTTCACGGGAGATTCAATATTTTCTTGGACATGTTTTAGGCTTTTCAGTCGGATCCGACTATCGGTTCACACGGAAAACTTGATCCGATAGCTGGACGAAAGGGAGAGGCAACTTTTTTTATCATTCCAATTGCTATGGTCAAAGCTCGCAAATAGGTAATCCGATTTTAGGACTTTCACGTATTTTCTTAGGCATGTGTCAGCTCGCTGGTAGTAGGATTCTTGCGCAATCGACAACTTCTCACCCTATAAATCAGTGTAGCTGTAGCCTTCTGCATGGTCAAATTCCACGGTTATGTGGCCTATGTACCGAAAGCCTCTTTTCTATTGAAAACCTTAAAACGAGCAATCGAACTGGAGTTAAGGAAAACCCTCGAGAATGCACCATTGTACAAAGACGATATGTCTACTGCAATGACAAGTCCAATTATACCTTAGCGACCTTCCATAGCTGATGCTTTAAATAATACAATGAATGCAGCCATCCTAGAATCCTAGAGTTAGGCGTGGAGGCAATACTTAGCTGATGAATAGCTTTCATGCTGCAAATCAGAGAGATTCATACGGATCTTGAAAGCTGTAAAATTAACAAAAGGGTTAGTAGAGGCACATCACACGGAGGAGTGCTGTAGTTGCAGCTGTGGCTTCTGGTAATAGGAAACTACAGGAAGAATCAACTATAGTGGTCGTATATGCTGACGACCTGGCAATTCTAGTTTCTGGTAAATACCTAGACTAATGGGCGAAATTATGAAAAGAGCTCTGAACAGCGTTGCGGCTTGACCAAAGGCTGTGGTCTAGGCAGAACTGATGCTGTTTACTACAAGAAAAAACAAACAAATTCTTTCAATTGTCTAAAATTGGGTGTAGTTTACATCTAGCTTCGACGGTCGAGTATCTAAAGAAAACGAGACTCTTGTTTCCTTGTGTAAATGGCCTAGTCAGGGCCAGGCACAGTTCATTTGGCATTAACATTCAGGCCATCCCACGATGTTGAATATTTGCAATGAATCGAAAAACCGTAATAATGCTAGTGGTCATGAGAATGAGTGGTAACAAAACGGCGTTAACGTGCTAATTGGAGGTTAGCAAACTGCCCCCCCCAGACTTGTTGGTGACGGTGCCATTTGCTCTTAAATTGACTCATTGAGTCACCGTTGGAATGTAGCAGCTCTGGAAAATTTTACCAGTTTTACCGCAATAACAGTTGCATCCAAATAAGTAACCTTCTGCCTCCACGGAACACGGATGGCTCAATCTCACAGGCCACAGCTTTAATTTTCGCGCCAACTTTGGTCCGGAAATTTGTTTATAACAAGAACAACTCGACTGTGGAAAAACCTTCCACAATCAGTATTCCCGAACTCATGCAACAACCAACAGTTCAAAAACCCCTCGTACATTCTTCGGATTTCCTTATCCGTTTCTTTCTATGTCCTTCTAGCTAAGCCTACTACGAGACATTGCATCATGATGTGAACGATAGATACCTACATATGTATAAAAAGTGACAGCTGCCCTTCGACTACCACATATACAATGTATATGACGAATTCTTTCGAAGTACTGTATGGCCACTGCTCTTTTTATTGTTGGCAATATAGTCCAATCAATCTAATAATTGCCAAAAGGAAACAAAAAATTTGGTTAGGTATATAAAAAAAAAATCTAAAAATGTTATGGATTTTGTTTTTTGAGTTTGGAATGGCGAATCTAACCAAAAAAATTCCGGAAAGTGTAAAAATCGATTTTTAGCGAATATTAAAAAAGGAAAAAATCAAATTATGAAACTATAGGCAGTACCGGCCTTGGGGTAGAGCAAGATGAGCGGTCGTTCTAGGCGCCAGGTGGGAAGGGGCGCCAAAATGAATTCGAAGAACAATTTAGAGTGAAAAATACAATAGAGCGGGCAGGCGGCGGATCGCCAAGTGTATGAGCTCATCAACATGACTCGAACACGCCACAAACAGGGAGTGCTGACTCCAAGACCGTCTATACATGGCCTTACGCCACATCCTACCGGAGGTGCCCATGCCTGTTCATGCAGCAGACTGAATACGACGGATCTAGAGACAACAAACTCGAATCTCAAGGTATGAACAATAGTGTTGAAGAATCAATATAGATACCTTTAAAAAAAAACTTGAGGATGGAGCACCCCTCAACACTTCCGGGGCTCCCATACCTCAACAGGAGGACTTACGAGGATAGTTTGATATTTCTGAATCCATGCAGCATGATACCGAATGTAGCCCCAGTGAAGAGGAATTTTCGGTTTCAGTATAAGTCAGCAAGCCGCGGTTGAGCGCGCTGAGATCACTTCTTCATTAGAAGAAGATTTCCTTAGAGGCCGCTTTGAGAAGACGGGTGGCGCAGCCCGAAAACATTTTAGCCTGTTTTTGGAAGGATCCAATGCCAATGTTCTTAATAAGAAGAGGGTTAAATCCTCTGGACCTTCTCCAGGTCATAATAACTCGGCGAAAGGATGAAGGCTCCAGTCATACGGTTTGAAAAGCATGCCGAAAAGCCTTCTGAAAAGGAGCCCGACGCACCCACAATAAAGCCTAGAACGGCTCGACCTTCTGCCAAATCGCAAGCCGGGTCAGAATGGTCGTATAACAGAAGACTCCATTGACATTAAATAAAAGGGTAGGAGTCTTAAATAGGACCTTAGCATGCAGGAGTGGAGAGTACTCCATAAAGTCCACCGCCCATCATTCACAGAGATGACGTTCTCTGTTGACGAGGTGAAACAGACGGGAGGCTAAACTGGCTACAAGCTTGGTAAGGCATAGCTTAGGATTAGAGCGGCATAAAAGCCTATACTCAGCCCAACTTTCCCTGTTCCCTCAGCACCTCGTGAGCAACCACGAACATTTCCGCTCCAATCACCAAGGGAGCAGGAACTCCTCCAAGGTTACCAACTGAAGCCTCGTAGCAATCTGCTTTAGGAATGCAAGGTGAAAGTTGTTCGATTGTCAGGATGGGGACCATTGCATTTGGCGGGCTGGTAGTAGGGGGAGCCTCCTCTAACCAAAACATCAACATTGGCTTGAAAAAGGGCGGCAGCATAATCCGATTCCAATATAAAGCTTGTCCATCGGCAAGGCTGCCTCGGCAGTGCTCGAAAAAAGGAAATACGATTTATGTGATGTGAAAGCGTCGACCAAAGGACGTCGAAAGATAATCTTGCTCTACCTGAGCTTGGGCTTCGGCGGTTCAGGCGTGAAAGCGTAACAAGGAGGCAGAGACAGACAGAGTTACTTTTGCATTTATAATATTAGTAGGGATTTTTTGTTTCCTGTTTCCTGGTGTTTCCTGATTGGACTAATATTATAAGAAAAATGATGGAATGCGAAATATTCACATTTCGGTCCCGATACCGAGCCGATGTCATCTAGTTTGGCATCCCTAAGCTCTGGGCGTCCTGGTCTACGCTATCCTTGCAGCGGAAATAGGGTCTCCCTCTCTATCGCTGTATGTTTTCTAGATACACATACATACATATAACTAAATTCCATTATATTAGCAACCTGGAATTCAATTTGTACACAAAAATAGAAAACGAACTCATATTTCTGGCACTCCGAAAAAACCTCTTAGAAATTTAATACTGTCTTCCTTTATTAAGGGTCATGTATTTCTGTGAAAGAGTCTTTATATCTCCACGAGTATTTCTTTAGTATCAAAAATAATTCCTGGTATTATTTGCAATGATTCTGGTAAGCATCCTGTTGCTCCATATTTGAAGCACAACTCTTGAACGACATCCTAGCATGAAAGCATAATCCAGTTTGGAATCCCTTTTTTGCAACAAATGCTTGGTGAATGCTAAACCCAGTTCCAGTTTTTAATTTTGTGAGTGAACCTCTTAAATTCATCCAAACTACATCTGACAAGGGGATAACAGGAGTAATATCACTAATAGTGCTGTGTCTTCCCTTATAAAAGATCTTTTCATTTGAATGACACCGTAAATAATTAAGGACCTTCTTTGAAGCACTAAAGTACTTTTAAATTGCACATTTGGGACTCAATTACTTTTCGCTTTAATTTATCATCCGTCAGTGCAACTAGTTCCCGGGAGCTTTCACTACATCAGCATCAGCACCATGTCTACATATTTTTATCCCATTAAATAAGGAATCCACCACAGCCACAGTTTCTTGAAGATCTCAACAAGAATGATTTTTTTTACTTTTAAGTCCTGTTTTTTTTTTCATTCTGTGTCAAGTCCTTAATTTCCTGAAAGTGTTTTGAAATTTTATTAAGGCTCTAGTCAAGAGGAGGAAAGCTTCTGAAAAAGTTAACGACAAAAAGGCTCAACAGGTCAGGCAGGAAATTTTTCTTATATTCTTCAGGACATTGTTAGTAAAGTCCTCAATCTTTTCGGGCTTTTAAAGTCTACTTTAGATACTGACAAAAAACATTTTTACCGTGGCCGTAATTTATCTGGTTTGCAGGTGACGTTATGATAGCTTCGGTTTTTTTTGAGACTTGTTTTTTTTTTGTTGGTGGATGAGAAATGTTCTTCAAATTAATCTTGTAATAGAATTCCTTCGTTATAAAAGATAAATTACTTTTTTGTAATATTTTTCCTGGAATAAGGATCAATAAGGATTTTTTTCCTTTTACTTGTTTTTCATTGGTGTTGTTTTCATTGATGCTGTGAAAAGGTTTTACTAGTAGCCCTAATAAGCCACCTCTCCTCGTACTTGCGGATGTTACAGGCTTTGTCGGCTGGTCAGCGGAATTCACTTGTTTCAAGAAGCAGAACATTCCGACGAAGCTTTCCTCGGGATTAGCCCGATGGTTGCCTCTCTGGCTTAGCCGGTTGCTATTGTGACTATCGACTTTGAGAAATAGGAGCCCCGTTACAAAAATGAGTTGTTTTGATTTTTGTTACAGTGAGCTTCGTGCAAATTTCTTCTCTTTTGTGTGAACTCCTTCAAAATTAAGGACTTCTCCAGACTTTTATTTATCGATCCTGTCCTCTTTTGCTGACTTTGAATTTAGCATACTAGAGACATTGCACAATGACGAGTGCGACTTGTTTATGTGATGATACTACGACAGGAGTTCTTATGATATTTTTTGATCGAAACAAAATGCTTGTTAAAATTCTCCTTCATCAAAGCTTAAATAATTTGGCAGCCATTGAGACTTTCATTCAATATTTTGGGTTTGTATTTATTCGTGATTGTGCATCGGTTTTATTTAATTTGAAGATAATGGTCCTCATAGGTAAAAATTTCGTTAGTTTTTCAACATAAGGCCGCGTTCCCATGGGCTACATGCCGCACGACAAAAGCTTTTAATGCTGTATGATTGGCCAGAAAAATATACCTGTATGTCTCTGTACACATGTTTTCTTTCTCGCACAGCATAGCTGCAAAAATCGTACAAGGGAAAATCCTTTTTCCGTGC